>JAUESI010000029.1:2382843-2430051 GCA_032275145.1 Synergus laeviventris
TTGAAAAACTTGACCGGGAACTTGAAATCGTCCACCGAATCATCAACCTGAGTATTTAAACAAACGTAGATGCATTGGTAGCTTTGTAAAAGAGAGCTATAAATTGATGAAAGTCAGTTCGGCTAGAAAATGTGTTAGAATTATGATATGTATTGTATAATAACATGATAATGATATAAATAATGTTTGATTCAAATATATGCATAAACAGATTAATTTCTTAAAATGTTCTTTCATTTTTGTTCTAGGTGAGTTCATCCCATCTATTGTTATGCAACAACTCCGTGAGTATACATACACTTTAACAGTAGGATTTCTAGGAATCAAATTATTACTTTAAGATTTTTTAGAATATGTTTTTCGATTATTTTTCTTCTGATTTTCCAGTTGGGTAGGTATTGGAAATTCTGTAGAATTACTATATTTTAGATATCTTTCTTTTTTTTAATTACTAAAAAAAGTCAGTGAAAATCTTATCTTGAATATAGAGCGCTTCATCAGTAGTTACGGTCGTTCTTAGTCAGCCGAAGTATCGAAGAGAGCTCCTTAAATAAGAGCTACTCTCTTGATACATCAAAAAACAGCGACACTGAAGTGGGGTAAAATATTAGTAGAGTTCAGAATGGGGTCAAGAAACTATAAGATTTAAAATATTGTATTCTTATTAATAACTCTATGTTGATTATTTATTTATAATATAGGCTTTGTATTTTTTTGTGAAGCTGAAACTTTTAGATCTAGTTAATATATTTTATTCAATGATGAACTTTCATCAGAAAAAGTACGAATCGAAACTGTATTTCCGTACTTCACTTCCCTTTCTGAATTGGTGCTATCGAGGCGTAGGTATAAAAGGCTGATTTGACAGAAACGATGAGGGAACTGAGCTAGTAAAATCTATGAGTTTAGGTAAAATCGATGTTTGTTATGATAGACGCAGTACGTGCGAGAGTTCTGATATTTCGAGTGTAAAAAATGTGCTTGCCAGCTCCTCCCGACCCTACTATACCTTCATCTGGCTACTGGACAACGGATATCGTATATTTCACAACCACTTTAACGATGGACTCGAGCGATTTTGTGCCACATAAGTCACGATTTATCTCTCCCTCTTTCTTACACGATGACCATAAGTGTACAACTCCCAGCATCCAATTGGCAGCCACATCAACCCTGACCAAATCTACTTTTATCGAGCTATGTTTTTCTTCCCTGTGTCTGATCGAGCATATATCTGGATCGGGGCCAAATATCAATGGCACGAGATATTTCAATTATTATATACTTGAGAGAGAAAATTACTGAGAAAATGACTCACGATTCTCGAGAATATGAGACAAATTTAGATGGGTTCCAATTGGAAATTTTTAAAATTAGCAAAACCAACGAGCGCTACATGCCAATCACTCTTTTTAGATAGGATTAGATCAAGATTTACTGCAAAAGAAAGGATGAACGTATATGAGAATAATTTACAAGTTCCTTCTCGATTTCAAAAAGGAAATCATATATGTGCAGAAGAGGAAGTAGTTCCATCGAACGCGAGTTCACATATTATCCGGCGAGGGATGAAATGAAATATGAAACCCGCTGCCATTATTTCACGAAATGGAATTAAAATATTAATCCGCAAAGTATGAATGAATTATAAAAGAATCACGTTTATATTAATTTATATTGAACTTATCTTGCATTTGATTTACATTCACTAATCAGATGCAATATTACACATATTGTTTGAATACCAAAATATTGTGTATTCAATCTCTGTAGAAGGATACAGTATATTTTGTGAATTTGCTCTTTATTTAAAGGTGAGTTTATAAGTTAAATCGACGTAATCAAAAATATTTAAACTTATCACAAAATGCATTCAGCGATTGGAATTTGATTGGAGTTGATAGCTTAAGCTTGGCTTAAATTATGAATTCAATACTAAGCCATAAGATTAAAGCGTATGTATAATTGTGATTTCATACTGCAATTCACATAAGGAATTATGAATTGTTACACTTTTGTTGTACACTTTTTAAAAAGTTTTTTTTTTCTTGTAAAACTCTTTGAATATCTTTCTATGTGGATTTTCAATATTCAGTGATGTGAAAAATTCTCTTCCTTTCTCGAACTTTCTTTGAATGGAGTAAAGTCACAGAAAAATCTTCGATACCAGGTGAATAAAAGAATTTTATGCAATACAACTTTTCCTTCTCAATTCTATATTTTATAGAAATATTAGTGAGTTGAACTTAAAAGGTTACAAAAATAGCCTAATGAAATTTTCGTTGCACCCTGGCATTTTATTAATATACTGTAATTAATCCCGATAGGTATTTAATCGAATAATGTATAATCACTTTATAATCAATTGCAAGAGAGAATTATAAATTATCCTATCTACGATAATATTGTTACCCTGCAATCAATATATAGTCAATTGATTAAAATATTGCCAACATTCTCTCAAAGCCATTTTGGCATTTTTGAGAGTGCTTTATGAGTTTCCACTTCACCTGAAAAATGGCTGATGTGAACTAGGGTAAAAATGGTGATAAAAGTATTGGACTTAAACGGAAGCAATTCCCTTAGTGACGTCATCATGCGGATGCACAGCAGATGCCGAAAGTGCACCGACCTCTCTCATGCGTCCTTTACGAAACTGCAGAAGGTATGACGTCACTACAAACCCTCCAGTTTCCATGGGGACGATGACGTCGATTCGAGAAGCGGGAGAATAAGAAGGTCGCTGATACGAGGGAAATGATACAATCAAAGAAATGGAGACCATGGAGATTCGACCCGGAAGAAGCAAATTTTTTCTGCTTACTGTGCCACCTGACGAGAAATTGCTATTTATTTTCCCCCATTCGAAATATCCCAATTTCAACCTAACTATTACTCTATTATAATATCGATTCTAATGTTGATCCTCCAAGGGATGAAAAAAAAGATATTATGTTTGAAATGCAATCAAATAAAAGTTTTACTTTAGTAAAGCTGCATAGATAAAATGAACGTCACACTATACGGACGTCACGTAATTTTAGAAAGAAGCTTTTAGTTAAATTCTTTTGAACAATGTCAGCAGAAAAGTATAGAACTCATTACTGAAAGGAAAGACTGAAATTGCTAATTGCATGAGGATACTTTGCACAAAAAAAAACAGCTTTCACAGAGAGCAAAACTAAACTCAAGGAAGCTTATTATAAAGGGAAAGAAATATGTATATACAAGTTGCATTATAAAAGGAAAGGAAGAAGGCACTTTGCAAAAGTAGTTCCCACTAGACAATTTCTAAAAGTCAAAAAAGCCTTATAAAAATTGTTATAAAATTTATTTTATGTCAGCAAAAAATTAGTTAGGTTGAAATGATAATAATTCCTTGGATATTCCTATGAGAAGTGATACTAAAAGATTCCCGGCAATTTCGAAAATGCTTTTGCCTTTGTTATTATTTTATTCAGCTCGTCTGTTATCAGTCGTCGTTATGCAAAATGTGCATGCACAATATGGATTCATGCATTTCTGCATCTTTTCGGAAATTTGAGTCAAAACAATTTTGATTTATCTTATGTCCTTTTACGCACTTCTGCACACTATTTTCTTTGGAATATATCATTTGGCATAAACAGAAAAGGTGCATACGACCCCACAATATTTATAATTCATTTTCCTTTTTGGAATGGAATGCTGGAAGTTCGATGACTGTCTCTTACCCATGCAGGGAAAATGAAGTGAACGCGTACCGAATTGTACGACTGATGCTAGTATTCCGAGTGGCATATATTTAGACGATATTCATCGGCTAAACTTGTAATAGAATGCATGCAAATTTCCGCGCATCCCTCAGAATTATTATAGAAGCCAAAACGTACGTGTCGTAAGTCTTTTATATCTCAAAGAATTTACATCAAAATTGCATTTCAGTGAGTAAAAATTGAAAATTATACTGAAAAAATGATTATCGAATGGTCATTACTGCACTAAGAAATTTTAGGAATTTTGTCCATCATATTTTATACCGGAAACGAAATTTTCCGCTACAGTAGAAGTCCTTCCGTACAGTTGTTTTCATTTATGAGGACTTCTATTTTTCTCGTTGCCAGTTGAATTGTTTATCGATTTCTTTCACCCACCTGGACAAACCTCGATCTGGCTTTCAGTGAGACGAAATTCAATTGAATCGCAGTAAATCCGATCGGGAATCATATCCCGATATCCTTGTCTTCGTCGACAACCAACTTGCGTTAGTTGATTTTTAGTTGATCTCTAGTTTCGTGTGCGCAGTTCTATAACTCATTCGAGTTTACCGAGATACGAGTTGTTTGCACGCGATATATACCACACAGTATTTCAAATTAATGTGGCTTTTATTATCGTACAAAAAATAATTCTCGGCTTTCACGAATACTTTAACTACCTATTTTGTAATGCAAAATATTTTAATGTGAATATATTGCGTCTCGATTTATTATATTTATAGTAGGGGAGAGTTCACCTACATTTTCATCTACCATAAATGATGCATTGGTATAATATTAGGAGGTTTCTTTATAATACATAGTAGTTTTTCTAAAGAAATGGTGTATAGTCTATATCCTCGTCTTTCATTAGAGGCAAAGAAACTCAGATAGACGATCACATTTATAGGGAAAATTAAGCACACATCACGGGAGAAAATCATGTATAACGTGATAAGCTGAACTCTGGGAGTAGACGCGAGGGGTGAAAAGCTTATTATGTTTGAACAGGGTGTGGGATCTCTATAAGAGCTTTAATTGAAGTCATCCCACACCTTTAAGGTCACAGAGAGAGCATAGGTAAAATGACGAGGCCTCGCTATTCTTGGTGCCTAAATTGTTGACATTGCGCTCCACCCGTCGCGTCGCGTCGCCTCGCGTTGTGTCGCTCTCATTTATTTCTGTCTATCGAACTTTAAGCACTTTTCATATAAAAAGGAAAACTGCCTAGGGCATTAAAGTGCATTTCGGATCTTGTCAACACTTCAGTCCCTCTTTCGTCGACTTAAGTGCTTTCTATTATGTCTGTTATTATTATTCTTCAAACAGGAAACAAATTCTTTAGAAGTATTAACGGAAAAAAATATATCCAAACTGGATTTAACGCTATTCTAATTCTTCTGTTTTTTAAGAGCAGTCGTGTATATTACATTTTTATCGTGTTGCTCTTAAACACGCACTCGCGAAACTATTTCTCAAGTTATTAAAAGTTTTAGTGGATAACGGCACCCGAGAACCCCGAGGGAAAGATTATACTTTAATTTGTTAGATCCAGGATTCAGGATCCTGACTAAAGTTTTTTCTAAGTCCTAAACTCCCATAAGAACTTCTAAATTTCAATAATATTAACTCAATTTTCACACAAAGATAATATCAGAATAATATAAATACGATTTAAAGAAAAGTCTAAAAATTGACACTAAACAACTGTACTGATCAATTTTTGGTAACTAAAACAGAAATATATAAAAATAAAAGGTACATATTTTTCTATTTTAATTTTTACCTCTAGGGAGATAAAATCGTTGAGGGATTCATTATAGTGAGTCGACATGAACATTTCAAAATTCTAGATAAAGGGTTGCTCTACCCTTTAACTCGTGGTTGACGGATTTGATGGAAAGCAGGTCATGATATATAGACGCCTCTGAACACATTTGCTGATGGCATTTGCAATATCAAAGATCAAATTTGAGCTTCGATCTCAAAGTTTCGTTTTCTGCCGCGTTTACTTTTATTACCATCTGCCTTCTTCTTATCGATAATTCCATCAACCTCACGTATTTCGAAGAATCTTAGCGACCGAGTTCGAAAATTAATTTTTGGTCAACAATATTAGCTTTAGATCAAAACAAAGTTTCTATCATTCAACCAAATCTTCTCTCTCTCTATGCTTTTAAGTAAAAGTCAAGGATAACGTTAAGGCGTTTCTTTTGGATTCTATAAACGTGTCAAACATTTCCATTCATAATTTCACATTCTTATGAATGACTCTTTTCTTGAATTGATTCAATTCCTATTATAACTATACTTTCATTGACAGAAGTAAAATAGGTAACACTAAGTAAGGAAATGGCTAGAATAATAGTGTGCGGGAGAGAAATTTGGCAATTTTAATCGACTGTTATCATGGCATGTTTACGCGCAAACATATAGGTATAATTTAAGATACTACTGCAGTATATTGATCTGTTTTTGGATGAAAGTGGAGCAAGACTCTTTAGTCTTAGGATAAGGAATATTCGCATGAATGAGACAGGACACGGCCATTAAGCTTGGTCGGCAGAGGACGCTCAATGGCTATACGGAAGGGGTTTGTATGACGTCAGAATAACGATAACGTCACAGTATGCGCGTCATGGTAGCCAGGGACTGAAAAGCGGGTCAGTGCACACTGCAGACACTGCTGCGCTCATCTCGGCTTTCATCCATTCTAACTGATCCAGTTAGTTAAAAAAGGATATTTTTCAACATTTCCGACTTCATAAAATACTAAACTAATTATATAGGAGAAAATGGAATATCAAAATATATATATATATATATATATATATATAATATATCATTATATAATAACTTTGTCGAATAAACTTTGATGTTATATTATACATATAGAAAATTTGATGGCGCATCCTTCATAAAAGGAATTTCCATATGAATGTTGTGAACCCTATTACTATGAATCTTTCTCAAGAGAAAAACACATCGGTATACCATCCTTGTATAATGAAAGCAGCTCTTCTTTATTGCCAGGTCAAAGTATTTCCATAAAAATAAAAGCATGGAATTTATCAAATTATTCATCACTTATCCACAGAACTCGTTAAGTTTACGAGCTTGCGTCACATATATGTATATACATGTTACTGGTAAAGGAACAAAATTGTGGGACAGCAGGTTGTATAGTGCATAGTAAATGCTTGAAGAAAGAGCGCCATTCAGAAAGTGATAACCACGCCCCAGGCATCCTAGCATATTTTTAGATGAAAGGGAGTAGAGAAAATTGACGAATATATGTATAGTTTTAGATACATAGTTTATAATATTTGTAAACAAATTTCCATTTTTTCTTTATTTAACTTTTATATCTTTTTGTTTGCGAAACTGAATTGCTAAACTCATAAGTATCATGTTGATATATATACTTTAATAATTTTTTTCTTTTCTTAATTGCCAGAAGTTGAAAGTGTGTACTTTTTGTGTACTTCAATTTCATGTTTAAGTTACTTATTACAAGTTTAGTTAATATGAAAAGGTAAATCCAACTTGGTTGGATTAAGGTTGTTATCTCAGTAAGAAACTGCGTGACCGCACTGAATTGTACAAAGTTATAATGAGACGTTGATCATCTTGGAATTGCGATGATATTCCTGTCTCGAAGGACGAAAGACTCTTCAGTATATGAGCTAAGTCGTACTATTTATTTCCAAGTTTCTGAAGATATGTGTCGAGTACTGTGTGCACGAAGGAAACTTTGTCCCAAGAAACCGAGTTCCCACTTCGTAAGACCACCTGTGCACTGCAAATTGGTCCCTTTACACCAGGCACGTTGACACTTGAGCAAATAACATTATAACCTATTTTTCTCATCCTCGGAGAAGATTTTCCAGGTGAAGTCAATGCAAAAGCATGACTTCGGACTTCTCATTATAATGCATTCAAAAATGTATTTTATTCTTTTGAAACTTACTTCTCACTTATTTTTTTTTAAATCTCCTTTTCACCTTTTTGAATGTCAATAGTTATTTCTGTCATGATTTATATATCATTCTTATACAATCTTATAAAATTTCTTTTCTTATTATATATGTTAAATAAATGAATTTTTTCTTTTGGTTTCAGGATATCGATTATGATGGGTTTCGTAAATTTCTCGATACGTATCTCGAGGTTAACACGCCCGACGAACTTTCTCGACATCTTTTCTTATCATTCGTCAAAAAAGGACATCGAGGAGTTGATGGCAAAGCTCTTAAGGTAAATCAATTCATTAATCATATAGATATTTTGTTTGTAGGTATTGGGATTTATTTTCGCTTTTCTAAATTTGATATAACCCCTTTTTCGCACTGAATTCGTAATGTTATTTTTTCAAATGTAGTTAAAAATTTGTTTTACAGGAGATGGCAGTACTCTCTTCCACGACGGCGTGCGCGGCAATTACATCACATACAACGTCTACCAGTAACGTAAATAGTACTGGACTACCTGGAGGAACTTCCACAGAAAGCCATGGTTCATCTTTTGCCGATAAAATTCACGGACTCACGGAAAAACTTCAAGCCCTTGGGCATCATAGAACGGACAGCGAAGCTTCCGCAAGAGGTCGAACAGGTATTGTAGTCATTTATTGGAAAAATATTTCTGAAAGTTAAAATAAATTTTAACCGTTTGAGATTAATGAAATACTGTAATTTCACTTTTTAAAAGAGAGATTTAATCATTTACTCTAGAATTATTATTCTGTATAAAGATCTTTTTGATGTCATAAACTCATAAAATATCAACTTTATTAAGCTAAAATGCGAAGGATTTTCCATCATGATGATTTTGCTTTGACGTCTAATGAAAGCCGAGACAATTAAAAAAAAAATGCGAGGGAAAACACCGATTGGTGATGGAAAAGAGAAGATTCTCTGGCGAATTCATAAAACTCGTATATTATTATTAATCGACCCTGGAGACTTAACTGTACCTATTGATTAGTGCTAATAATGGAGTCATAATATTAAAATACGAATATTATCTGAGTGATTTACACATTTAGATTATTATTCATTTGTTATGAATTTATTAACTTGTGAAACAGGCATGTAGTGAGTCTATAATATTAAGTTTTGCTTTATCTATACATTATTATGCATTATCAACTAACACGGAACGCAATTTCTAATAATAATATACTATTATATATATGATATACGTCGCATTATCATATTATTATTATTATTATACATCCGCCAATAGCATATATATAGTAGATTATTGGCTAAAGATAATCATTATAACCATTTTGAGAAACTAAATAATAGAAATAAATTGTGTATATGAATGAATCCCCGATGATAAAATCTGTATTGTAAAATAAGTTATGCATATAAATTGAACATTTTATCTTACAATTAGAATACGAACTCAGATCCAAGGACTGAATTATAATTTCTCCTGTTGACATTTTTTACCGGGGAAATTGCAGTTTATTCCTCTGAAAGGACATAATAACATAGAAATAAGAAACTCAGTGGAATCTCTTCCATCACCGAGCGTGACAAATATTTTGAAGGGAATTCAGAGAATGCAATTTACGTTTTTTTAATATTCAGGAAGCGTGCATCCCACATTTACAGTGGCTCACACATCCTACAGTTGTCACGATGTACTTGAGAAGAAGAGCACAGAAAGCAGCCCCAGTCATAGTCAGATGTCACGAAACTCCTCTAGAAAATCAAATAATTCCCTCCTAGTCAACAATGGAAAATATGAAGGTGAGTTTACTATGAAAACAATTTTGTGCAGTGTTCAAGTACAAGAGGAGTTTTATTGTACGCGCATTGCAAAAAGGACTTTCCTGAAGACTCGTCATAAAACCCGTACCATAGTAAACTATATATATATATATATGAAACTATTGTCAATAAATTATATCTTCGGTCAGATTACATCAAGATTGGTAGGGTGACAACAATGTTAATCTCAAAAATCCAGAAAAGATGAAAGCCTATTGTCATTAACTACACGAAACTGATCTTAGGATACTAAGAGCTTGTGGTTTGTAAACACTGTCTGCAATCGATTCCAGAGAGGTTGATAAAGTCTCCTAAAGTTCACTATTAAGAGACGAATGTCTCATTTTTAGGTTTCTCTGATTAGCGCAAAAAACTCAACTAACACAGAACTCAACTAATAATAATTTGCATCGTAATTAATTATAAAGATCACTCCAACTCTAAATAAATTAATTCCAAGGGAGAAAGCCACGCCCGACTCATTTGTCGAAAAAGCCTTCATCCCTTTTCCTGTGATATGTACATTCCACACATACTATATGGACAAGAGCAAACATGAAAAGAGTTAATACACGAGAGGATTTGAGTGACGAGGCTTTTCGTGATGGAGTAAAAGTTCTTTTGGAAAGCCTTCATCTCAACCTCAGTAGTGCGAGTTTAACGATCGAGTTACAGTTGTGTGTTTCACCTTTACTTTATTCTTGTTATCTATAGATTCTATATATATATATATACTACTATTCCCGGATGATGAATCGAGAAAGAAACACCATATATAAAATCGAAAATCGATCCTCGAGTCTTGATTCATAAAGGCTTTGAATTCGAAAAAATCACTTCCGTTAAAGTTTTATCAGACCCTCAGCTGATGAAACCTTCTTTGGAAGAAATTCAATTTCATTAGTGCGGATTAATACTTCCATTTGTTTCTATCTTATCTCAGATATAGGACGTTTATTTACTTTAAATTAATTTTTATTCAACAGAAAAGTAATATCAAGAAAAGAGACTAAAAAAAGTCTTTTTAATTTACCTAAGAATTTCTTTAAATTCCCCCAAATTTTTTCTATGGTTGATCACTGTTATATGTAACTGATATATAATTTTTTGAAGTACTTTTCTGTAGATCTTTCTAAGTAACATTTCCAGTAAGATTTGAGTAGTTTCGACTGCTTATTGTTGGACTGTTTGTGGCATTCGTGGAAAGTTTTGTCATTGTTCGTGTTCGTTTGAACTTTTGACGGTGACACTCTCAGCTTTATAGTTGAAGGAAGAAAAGATATTATCTGTAAAAACTGCCATACCCGCAGCTACGGTCGATATTAGATTTCTGTGCTGTGCTCTACTTATTAGATAAGTTTCCGTTTCTAAACTTCAGCCATTGTTCTGTTAAAGACCGATCATTTCTCTAGAGCTTCAAAATTGATGCGACTAATTTATTGAGACAGCCAAAACACTCAATCCCAAGATGATATATAAACCTTAAGGACTTGGAATGAGTTAGTAATGACTCTAGATGCTTTATCTTAGTCTAAAATCAATAGTGAAATACAATTCCAAATATATATAATAAAATATATAAAAATATATAAAATATAAAAAACTGAACAAAATGTACACAATATTTGAATTGAAATAGTTTTAAAGATTTTGCTCAGTGAAAATCTGGAAAATTTTTGAACTATAGACTATGAAACTCAGTTTATACAATTCCCAATGTTTACACGAACAGGAAACCGCACAACGTCGGAAGCTGTTATTCCGGACTTATTTAGTAAACGGTCCTTTATGTAGGGGCTAACGTAGGGAAACTTATACGAAACCTTTGATCTTTCACTGAAAATTTCATTCGCGAAGTAATATCTAATTAACTCTAACAAGGAATAATTTAAAAAACATTAGGATTTGACATTTTTGACAGGTGGAAATGTCGAGTCATTGATTGAAGTTTAGAAAGTAAACATAGTATAAAGCTTCAAATTCATCCATATAGTTTTCTTTCTAATCATGTCTGAAGTTCACAACATCTGTTGACATGTTTACGTTTTACTGCGTTTCCGTCTGCAGAAACACCTTGCCCTAAAATAGATCAACTTGTGTCATTCAATTACGTCAGTAGTCTAAGCGGATTACGTACTGCGTTATTTATCCTCGCAAATCGCTAATCCTTCTCAGTTTTGCTTCCAATGCTTACGAGCAACAAGTGCTCTGCGATACTTGAATCTTAATTGCTTAAGTGTAGACATAAATTCCCTTGATATATGTACAATAATTATTTTCAAACGTAAAGTGATTTTGCTTGTAAAATTAAAAAATAGAAATTGTTCAAAATGACTGAGTATTTTTTATCTGATTTCAGAGATAAGGCACCTTGTTAGGAAGCAAAGCACGATAGATGTTCATTCAGTCAAAGTCAGCTTGAAAGATATTGTATGTTATCTTTCACTCCTGGAAGCTGGCACGCCGGAGGACAAATTAGAATGTAAGTTTTTGTGCAAAATATTAATTTGTCAAAGCTGAAAAAAGTCGAATTTTTAAACTTATTTCTAAACAAACAAATATTCTAAACTATGCCGACCTTAGAGGGCGAGGTCGACTGTCAAGTGATTATAAAATAATTCTAATTAAAATCCTCAATTTTCATTACCATTTTTCATTTTCTTTCCCGCCATTGCTGCTTTATATTTTGGAATAGTTAAAATTCCTCTAAGGGTTTCTGTATGAGAGTTTAGAAATGAGGGTAGACTTCGGCTTTCATGTTCACCTAAAGCTAAAAATGAGTGGATTTTTGTGAATGGTGGTATCTGAAATGAGTATGTGTGTTGTAAAACATAGCGTGACTTTGCGATACTTGGTAATTTCAACTTGTTGCTGACCAAAGCACTTGAATTAAGCCACACTGTTTTTTTCAGTCATGTTCAGACTTTACGATACAGATGGTAACGGAGTTCTAGATACAAATGTGAGTATAATTAATTATTTTGTTCTATTTAAAATTAACAAGTATAAAATTACTTATATTACGTAGAGCGTATGTTTTTTTAAATTTTAATTTCATCACAATATGAGTTGTATGGAGTATTTATTTGAAAAGCTAAGTACGGAAAAATGCTACTTATAAAAGTTTGTCCTTCAAACAAGAAAATAATGAGACACTTAGCCCAAGATTGAATTATATTATACGGGGCGCGGCGCATGAATCGACAAGTAGTAAAAACTAGTTTCCGTCGGCCAAGGGTTGATACACGCAAAATTGATCTACTGTAAGTCTAAAATAGACATTAGACATTTATTTTCTTGTCTTAGTTATATTCAGGGAATTTGTTGTTCTCTTGGCTGGATGATATTAGGATGGGTGCCGTCGTACACTTCACTTTCGAACTAATAATAATAATAATGAATAATTACTTTCTGGAACTGGTATTTACTGCTTTTAAGCAAAAATAAAAAGGGTGTATTTTCAACATTATATGTATAAGTAACTAGCGTAAACAGATTCCTTTAGCAAATTTTATGACGATTCTTGCATTCATATATTCGATTTCTGATTTCATTACTTGCCTGCAGGAGACGGATTGCATCGTTAACCAGATGATGAATGTTGCTGAATATTTGGGATGGGATGTCTCGGAATTGAAGCCGGTGAGTTTATATTTAAATTTAAATTAAATTGGAACTTTTTAATGATAGAATACCAGAAAGTGAACTTATACTTTGGTGAATATACTCTCATAAAGTTTCACTGATTTAAATTTAGAGAGTAAAGGCAGGAACATTTGCACAATCTTTTAAGAGTTATTTAAAAATTCAAAAAGCCGCTTTTAATTTTTTTCTCCTCAACAATAATAAAATCAAGAGTTTCCCTCGTTGTCTGAGGAAGCCTGGCAGTGACTAACGAGAATTGATTAGGGCTTAAAGGAAAATAAATGAACTTTTCTTAACTGTGAGTCTCTTTTCCAAAGATAAAACTCTGCTATCGAAGTTTGACGATAAAATTAGGAGTTTTTTACTTCTCATACCAAAACTTTTCTGTGTGAGAAGATTTCTTTGTTGAAAGTTTGTTCTTGATAGAAAATAAAAACTTTCCTAGCAGTTATAAATAAAATGATTTTCATATTTTAATCCGTAATTTAGCTTTGTTATTCACCTTTGATTCTGCGATTCATCTGATTTCGAAATCTTCCTTCAATTGATGAAGGAGGACAATGGCGCTGCAATTTATTATTATAAATCTGTTTGTCCAAATTATGGAAATGGAGGAAGGTGAATGTGAAATCACAATGCTTTCAGATTCTGGAGGATATGATGGTAGAAATAGATTACGATGCAGATGGAACCGTTTCATTGGAGGAATGGAAGAGGGGTGGGCTGACGACAATTCCTCTTCTCGTTCTACTGGGTTTGGATTCCCATGTCAAAGAGGATGGAAATCATCTCTGGAGACTGAAACACTTTAGCAAACCAGCTTACTGCAATCTCTGTCTCAATATGCTAGTCGGTCTTGGCAAAAAAGGACTTTGTTGTGTTTGTAAGTTTCCTAAATCTGTGAGAAAATATTTTCTTGTCAAGATGTTTAAGAATGAAATTTTTATCATTGATTGGAGTTGATATTGAGAGGGAATTTTTTTTAGTTTGCAAGTACACCGTACACGAAAGGTGTGTTCAGAGAGCACCAGCTTCTTGTATAGCAACATATGTAAAGAGCAAAAAGACTTCTCAAATGATGGTTCATCATTGGGTCGAGGGAAACTGCCATGGAAAATGCGCCAAATGTAAAAAGACAATAAAAAGTTATAACGGAATAACAGGCCTTCACTGTCGTTGGTGTCAATTGACAGTAAGTATGATTATATGTATGGTATCTGCTGTATGATTTCTGGCTTATTTTGATTTTAATCCAAATAAGCCTGGGCTTAAGCAATACAGGCTAATTTTCCAATTATGCTGAAACAATACCCCATTATCTAAACATTGAAACGTAATTGTGTTTCAGCTTCACAATAGATGTGCCTCGCAGGTACGAGCAGAGTGCAACTTAGGGGAACATGCAGTCCATATACTACCGCCCACGGCTATTTGTCCTGTTGTCCTCGACAGGCAAAGGTCCCTCTCGAGAGACAGCAAAAGGGGTAGCAAATATGGTCAAGATTCGTCCTCAGTCAGTTCTGTACGTCTCTTTTATTTTTACTAGCGACATATGATATCTGCGCGCGGTTATTTTCTCGTTTTTGCCCTCCTTTTGCTAAAAAGATCCAGAGGATTCTGAAGAATTTCAAATCTACAATATAATTCATAATAATCTATTTTTCAAATATAAAAACTTAGGAAATCTATAGTTTTCATTTTGTATAGATACATACATGAAACTTTGAAGCGTTTATTTATTATTTATACATAAGATTGCCTATCTCTTGTGCTAGAAACTCATTAGTGTCCTATTAATGAGCCCTGACTACACTTTCAATAAACTGAATGTAAATTTATTCGGGCGAGAGAAGAGAGTCTTCGAAACTAATTAAGTCTTTAGAGTTTTCCACTGAATATTTAATGGATATTCTCCAGGGTGGCTTTCTCACATGCAATACCTCGACCAATCAGCAGCCAGCTATGTCTTTTCAAATTACACCACCACCAAACACGTTACCGCTTCTGGTATTCATAAATCCAAAATCGGGTGGAAGACAAGGAGAAAGGATGTTGAGGAAGTTTCAGTACATTTTAAATCCGAGACAAGTTCACAATCTAGCTATCGGAGGTCCTATGGCTGGCCTCCAGCTATTTAAGGACGTTGAGCATTTTAAAGTAATCTGCTGTGGTGGGGACGGAACCGTGGGATGGGTTCTTGAAACAATGGGTAAGTTCCTAAAGTTCCAAATTTTCAGGTGGAATTCCCATAATATATAAATAATGAGAACCTTTAGCTACTATTTTATATTGTTTCTTTTTAGATCGTGTACAATTTGAAAACCAACCAGCAGTGGGTGTAATTCCTCTTGGTACAGGAAACGATCTAGCAAGATGTCTTCGATGGGGTGGGGGCTACGAAGGAGAAGCTATTTACAAAATTCTCAAGGTAAAAATATATTTTTAATTTAAAATCTATAAATTATTATATGCTTACTAAAAATTAATCTCTTCAAGGCTCATTATCTCGTTCTTTTATCCTTTGTAGAGCTTTGAGAAAATCCAATTTCACCCTTTCATAAAATTTTAAGCTAATATTTTAATCAATTAAATCCGTTCGTGTGCGCTGAAGCCGCTCAAAGCAGCTAAGTGACTACTCCTTACTCATTAGTCTCCTTTTCCATAATTAATGGAACTAGTTAGCGCTCAAAAAACAAAAAGGGAGCTTAACGAACTCACAGTGGGACAAAAGAATCTTTTTGGACAAATTGATTGATTTTAATTGTAAGTATAAATTTTTGTTTTTGTTTTTGTAATACAGAAAATAGAAAAAGCAACTCCAGTGATGATGGATCGATGGCAAATCGAGGTCACGGATCAAAAAGAGGAGAAAAAACCAAATCAGGACTGCATCCCCTACAATATCATTAACAATTATTTCTCGGTGGGAGTTGACGCTGCGATTTGTGTCAAGTTTCACCTCGAAAGAGAGAAGAATCCTGAAAAGTTCAACAGTAGGATGAAGAACAAGCTCTGGTACTTTGAGTACGCAACTACCGAGCAATTCGCTGCCAGTTGCAAGAATCTTCACGAGGATCTCGAAATTATCGTGAGAATCGATTACATTTTTTCGGAATAATTAGACTCTAATGAAATTGATAAAACCGAAATGTTTGAAGGAATTTTATTGATAGGTTTGTTAAAAAATCTCTTCTAGTGTGATGGTGTAGCTTTGGATTTGGCACATGGACCTTCACTTCAAGGGGTTGCTTTATTGAACATTCCTTTCACACACGGGGGTTCAAATCTCTGGGGTGAGCATCATACGAGGCATCGACTTGCAAAAAGAAAGAGCAAGAGACCTGATAAAGAATTGAGTACAAGTAGTTTCAATTCTGTAGATCTCACTGTTGCCATTCAAGGTAGGATGACAAGAATTTCATATAAAAATGCTGTATTTGACACGTTACATAATTAAAACATTCTTATCTAGATATAGGAGATAATCTCATCGAGGTGATTGGATTGGAGAATTGTTTGCACATGGGTCAAGTTAAAACTGGACTTAGGGCTTCCGGTAGAAGATTAGCTCAGTGTAGTAGCGTTACTATTAAGACTTTCAAAAGATTTCCTATGCAGATTGATGGAGAGCCCTGGATGCAAGGCCCGTGTACAGTAAGTCAAAAAGTTGTTGATGTAAAATAATTTCTAATACCGACAGAGAGTCAAAAATTGAGATTAAAAGTTCTTAATTAACTCTTTTATTTTTAGATTCACATAACGCATAAAAATCAAGTTCCGATGTTGATGGCACCACCCCCAGATAAAAGAAAAGGCTTCTTCCGTTTCTTGAAGAGATGAACACGTAATTTGAGACGCGCGAATCGTGTCCACCCTCTCCAGGAATTCGTAGCTTTTCCCCTAGTTTCTGTTTAGTCCAGTCATCACCGAAAATAGCCACGTTCATTTATCGTTTATTATTATATTATAAAAATTATATTATATATAATTATATATCAACTTCGCTATCAATGTGCGAAGTAAAAATTTTCGTACGTCTGTAATAATTCTTTTAGCGCTCTTATAAATTGTCCTAAGAGACTGTTGAATCGAGTAGCAATGTCTTTATGTACAGTATTTTCGAGATTATATTCGAGATTGTAGGAATATTAGATGCGTGATAGTTGCTATAGGAAGACTCGTTTTCAATTTAATGAAGAAGACGAATTTTTTTCAAATATCATTAAATAATCCGGCCAGAAATGACTGCAGTTATTTAAATTTAAATTATATTTAATGCAAATTATAAAAAACTTTAGGTTTAGGTTTTCCAAAAGTATAAAAATAATTTAAAATAAGAAATTCTAATTCTGAAAGTCGATAAAATTTGAGAAACCGAGTCTCCCTCTTTCGTCCATAATCGATCTGCAGAAATATTTTCATAGAATTGTAAATGTCTAAATAGAAATACTAAACACGATGGCAAATGTTACTGTGAGTAGAAAAGTACGTATGGGGTGTAGAAAGAGAAGTCTAATCTGATCTGATGATAGCTAATTTTCACGTAGGTAAATATAATTAAAAGTTACAATCAATTTTTTCGAATTCATTATCGTTTAATTTGAAACACTAACACTAACAATATATAAAAATACAATTATTAATATATAATTAATGGCCGACTTCTCTACCAACGTCCAACATACGTTTCTTAAGACTCTCTACTGACAGTTTTAGTGAATCCTGGTAAAAAAAATAATTGAAACCTACTCTTAATTATTATTAGTTAAATTATTACTATTTCAGTACGAAAACACCGGCGTGTGCGTTTTTGCCACATCAACAAATATCTAGTCATTTTTTATTCACCGCAATATTGTAATTTAGATTATACTTAATTTTTATACAATTTTAATATTTATTATGGTTTTTAGACATTCATATTTATTTTTATACATACTTTTGAGTGAAACATATTTAAAATTGGTAGCATCAATGATAAGGTACGAAATGAATTCAACATCTTTTTCTAAATCACGCTTCATTAAGGTCCCTGAGTTTATTTTAAGTTTGCATACATAATTATAATTTTTAAAAGTAAGCGTGCTTTAATATAACAAATATTCAAAACTTAACAAATATTGAATATACAGATTTAAAGCAAATATTTCAAAGTTTTACTTCTAAAGTTTTAGAAAATTAGTGCTTTTACTGATACTAATTATTATTCTCTTTTAAGAAACTTTGATTCTAGCCTGTATAACGAGAGCTCTGAAACAAATTGCCAGTAATCAAGGAAAATTAGAGTTTTAACAGAAAATGTGAAATCAGTTTTCAAACACTGCCACCTTTAAAACTGTACACATTCATATCTGTTTTGAATAAAATACATTTTCTTTTTTTCACTTAAAATGTGACTTTAGTAGAATGAGAGTAAAAATTTTCATGAACAGAACAAGTAAAAAAATATGGTAATTCTGTGCTATAATTATATTAATTTTAAATCGATTTTTTCTGCCACAAACAGAAAGCGACTGCTAAAGAAAGAAACTCCCATCGTCATGGACCACAAAATGTAACGAGCTTTCCGTCCGTGAAATATATAGAAATGAAATATTTACATTTTAGCCTTAAGGTTGTAGAGATAATAATTTTTTTTCCGAAAAAAAAGCTATTTCTCGCAGTCGCTTTGTTTTTCTTTTTTTGTTTCCGAGTACGTCAGCATCATTATTATTATTTTCTATTACTTACAAACATACCTCTAAATTATGTTTAGCCATTGATAAATTTATTTATCAATATATTTAACAATATAACTTAATAACATATTTAACAATATATGCACTTATCCAAAAATCTATTTTTTCCACGACGATAAAATAAATATTCCAGACTCTAGAATAATGTCTAGAAACTTACATAACAAACTGTTAAAATCCCACAGGGACCAGTTCATTATTTAATAAATATCACTATTTGCAGTACCTATTCATTTCAGTCTTACTAAAAAATAGCTTTTTATATGTGTAACACATTTATCAAAATTTAAAACGTAAAATAGTTAAAACGAAAAAACAATTCAACATAGAATAACTTGCTTTGGTAGATTTAAAAAAAAATCAGTGCATCTTTACTGTATGTTATATTAATTTATTAACAAAGAGATGTTATTATTGGATGGAAAGATAAACAATATTTAATAATTGTTAATAGGCTCAGCAAGTAAAGTTTAAGTCTGAAATGTAACAGGAAATCTCTGTTAAGTAATAACAACAATTATAAGAACAAAATTTACTAAATAATTTAAAATATGTATTTTATCTAATTTTGTTCACTTCAAAACTTCGAATATGTATTTATTTAATTTGAATCTGATAGTTTACAATTTTGCATCTCAGTACAAATGAATGTTTTTCTCAATATTATAAGCCTGCGATTACGAAAATTATAATTCTCTCTGATTGTTGATATTCGTGTTATCTTTATCACATTTTAATAATTTATATAGTGAAATTTTTGCGTACTTTTAGTAAAACTGTAGCCCTACTTACAAAGTTAGGAGGATCGAAATATTACGCTTATAAAAAAGAAAAGGTATACCTATAATAGGTAGGATCTTTAATATATACATGTATAAATATATAATTATATATATATATATTTATTTATTTAATTATAAATAGCGCTCGAGCTTAGGAAAGCATCTAAATGGATTTGTCAGCAATGAAAACTCGCCATTTTGCTTATAATTAGTGTGTAAGACGTGATAATTTTTTTTCTTTCGAATTCAGTCAGTGTGCTTACTGTTACGATAATAATACCAAAGACCTAAAAAATAGGGAGACATAATTTACGATTTTTGATAAGAGAATCTACATACCAATGATGGGCAAAATCCACATTTACAAGTTAATTACAAATTATAAAAATGACTCACTGAAACAAATTGCCAATTATTATATGTATATTATATATAATATAGACTGTAATTTAATTCACTATTGTTGACATAAATTAATTAAAAATAATAATCGTTCGCAAACAGTTTTCTTTTATCATGAATAAAATATTGGCTTCGCTTTTAAATAGTTTATGTCTGCATTCCTGAATTATAAATGAATTTTAAAGCAAATTTAAATAGTATAAATAAATGTTAAATTCTAGCAATATATAGAAAGAGAGGCAAATAAAATTTCCGAGTTAGTAATTTGTAATTAATTTATAGTAATTTTGCCCGTCGTAATAATACGTATTAATACATGTATGTATACCAACGAATCTGTCAAATAATACACGACAGTTTATCCTCAAAATAATTGTCCTCGAAATTTAAAAACGAATTTGGATGAAACGCGATGTAGACACAAATCAATCTATACCTATAAATACGTAATATTCATTCGATGTCTGCATACATTTTATGTAAAATGTAAACCTAATACTATTATTATTTACACAGACTTTCCAAATTAATAATGCAACAGGGTATCTTCTATTTATATTTATTTTTTTAAATTACGTTTTGAAAAACTGCTTAAAGCTTGTTTCTCTAATTCTCAAATATTGTCATAATATTCTCAACATTATAGAGTCACTGTTATTTGAATTATAATTTGCATTTATTACTTTCGAATTGTAATAATTAATTCTTGAAAAAATAAAGCACGTGCCATAAATATTATACACGCGTCTCACGCACGATATTTCTAACATATTAGCTAAATTTACTGCCACATTTTCTTGGGTCTTCGTATGTTTGAGCACTACTGCCATTTTTCAATGATATTAGACTTGTACACAAAAAAGCCTGTCAATAGTGTAAAGCGAGTGTCGAGATAAAACTAATAAACAAATATGTAAATTTACTCTAGAACGAATTGTCACTCGGGATATTATCCTCCTCGAGATGTAAAGTAAATAGATGATTTCATTAATAATTGTTTTTCAATTATAGGATTTGAATCAAAGTACATATGTCAGAAAAATGTACATTGAATTTATTGAATTCCAATAAAAGATATTTGAATTAGGACTTGCGTTTTACTTACCCATACAAATTTCAGGATAAAATTTTAAATCACTTAAAATTTCTTCAAATTTCCAAGAACTTCTTCAAAAATTCAAAATACATATTTAAAAGAATTATGTAGTGCTGCCACCTATATCCGATAGGTCGATTTGTCATTAACCGCGATTATTTCCGGTGGTATCGCGCAATCGCGGTATCAATGAACTGAATGTCACTAGGGTTCGTAGTTTTTCATATAGTTTTTCATTTTGGACTGTAAAAACGTTAAAATGTGTAAATAGATGACGTGCTGCTAGAAGTAACACAGTTTAAAGTTTATGTATTCTTGAAAAGGTATGTAAAAATGTGTCAGAATGAAAATTAGTCGCTTATAGGCGTGCCAGCGGTTGGGGTTAGACCTTAGCCTTCAACCTTCGTTCCGGTCAGTTCCGGTAATTTTTTATCTTTCCCATATAAAATATAAATATAATTAATATTGTGCAGTTGCAGTAACTCAGAAAGATGATCAAACCGGACAACAATATCCGACAGCAGTATCCTCAATATCCACAGACTGTGTAAGTTTACAATCAAAATTTATATTTTGCCAATGGTTGCTATTAAATCCTATAATTTATAGTTTTATAATGAAAATTTTCTATAACCAACTCCTGTATTCTACTGTTTATGAGATATATAACTTCTATGTAGATTTTTACATGGATTTTGATGCTCGACTCTCTCCAGTTGAAAGATCAAAATTTGTGGTTAGAAATGATAAATCTTTTGTTACGCTACACGATTTTTACATCCATATTATACATAATGTAGTACACGATAAAGTATTTAATATAAAATTAACTTTAATTGGCAGCTTTCAATTGAATTTTGTTTGAAATTTGATTCAATTTACTAAAGCAGCACCTGCTTTAATAAATAAATTGAATCAAATTGAAATGTTGAAATTGAAATGTTGATGAAAAAAATAGATGATGGTAGCAACTCTTGCAGGTGATTTATAATCATTATCAGTATAATGTGAAACGATCCGGTCGAGTTTGTAAACATTGTTTGTTCGCTCACCTTTACGTACATTTGAAGGATATTGGCTTTGTGTTTTGATTGTAAACACTAATCAAAAAATATGTAGCTAAGAAAAATTTGCTTTTGTAAGAAATATAAATTATAAATTGCCTATAAACAGAACTTTTGAGAATTAAGATCTTTCCTTTTTGTTTCCAGGGACTTTAACGGACAGGAAGACCAACATTCTACCGAAATAATTAGCATCGATGTAACCGTGATCCCTTCCCAAGGTGGTCACAATCATGGAAGTTCGAAAGTTAAGCTGAAAAACATAGTCGATTTTTCGTGGGAACCCCGATACTATACTGGCCACCTTTTAGCTGTACACATGTCTGGAAAATACCTTGCCTATGGTATCAAAGGTATATCTTTTAACCTTATCATATTTTTCCAATATCCAAAAACTTGATACAGAAAATCTAAATTGCGGTAACAAAATACCAATATAAAAAACCCCTAATTCCATTTTCTGTTTAACAGCTGGAACGGGAAGTGGTGTCGTTCGCGTAGTAAATAAAGAACTAGAGCATCGATTACTGTTAAGAGGAATGCGAGGCACTGTTCAGGATTTGGCTTTTGCACATGTCTCGAATGCTATTCTAGCATGTGTAGATTGTTTTGGTAGCCTCTTTGTTTACACAATTGAAGCAATACCTGGGGAATTGGCACATTCTCTAATATTACAAGTAGATGCAGAAGATGTGGCTCCTACTATTCATAGAGTTATTTGGTGTCCTTATATTCCGGAAGAGGAAGCAACCGACGGAGACGAGGTTGCTAAGCTGCTAGTGTTAACGAGAGGATCTAAAGCTGAATTGTGGTCGGTCAGTGCCGCATCACGACAATGGACTAAACCTGTGAAGGTAATAATCCACAGTTTTTCTCTTCTAGATTGTTATAGATTTATTCAACTTTTATTGAACTAATAAGCGATTTTATTTTTTACTTTTTAGATTACAGATACTGAAGTCAAAAATAGTGGTGTCGTACTAGAAATTTCCGAACACACTGACACTATTGTCGAAGCTACTTTTAGCCCCGACGGCACAGCTTTAGCCACAGCTAGTCTTGATGGTGAAGTCAAGTTTTTCCAAGTCTACATGCTTGGTCATGGCGGACAACAAAAACCGCGATGTTTGCATCAGTGGAGACCGCACAATGGACGACCTATTTCGTCTTTGTTCTTCCTAGACGACCACAAAAACTATCAACCCGAGTAAGTTCTTTTCCTAATTTGATTTAATTCCTTTCTATTAAAAATTGATAATTACCAAGATATTTTTCTTTAAGCAGTGCTCAATTCTGGAGATTTGCGATAACCGGCTGCGACAACAATTCAGAATTGAAACTCTGGTCTTGCGAACTTTGGTCGTGTTTACAAACAATAAAATTTGCACCTGGACCCACATCGGGAAAGGCACCCGTCTTGAAAGCCGGTCTGGATCTGAGCGCTGGATATCTCCTCTTATCTGATATCTACAACAGGGTTTTGTATATACTGAGCCTAGCGAAAGATAGTGGAGCGGCAGTAGCTTGCATCAACACAATATCGGAATTCCTCCTGCCATATCCAATTCTCAGCTTCGCAATTGTAGATGCCGGACAACGAAGAGTAAGGCCCACAGGAGAGTCACTCGAAGATTTGTGTCCTGGTGATGACGAGAATGAAGACCAGCTTGTCATTAGAATGTATCTCGTTCAACCCAAATCACTCCAAGAGTGCCATGTAGCCTTCAGGCCAGCTATGCAAGTTAGCGGAACCTGCTTGATGGATACCCTCACCCACGATTCCCTCGATTATTCTGAAGACCTTCCAGAAATCGGAGCCGTAAATCACAATGGTCTTGTTGAAGTAAATAGTGAAGAAGAACGTACAGTTTCAGCAGCCATCGAAGCTACGACTCACACCTCGGGACTGAATCTTATGACTCCTGATGCCTTTAGTTCGCCTGCTAAGAAGGAAAATGCTTTAGACTCGAGTACGAATAGCCCAGAATTGGGTAATGTCCTTTCAGCAAGTCCATCTCTTGCTCAAGCAGTGCATGCATTAAATGCTTCCGAGCCACCCTTGGCAACAAGTGAAATCGAGGAACAGGCATTGCCAAGTGGTGGAAGTAGCCCTTCCAGAGAAGTGAGGGAAATTCTTTCACTTGCGGAACCAGAGGAAGGTGATGGTGAAACAAAAGATGACGATCTACCTACAAAACAAGATCCGAGCTGGGCAGAAATTTCAATGGCATTGATGAAAGATCCGATAGTGCAAAGGGATATTGAACAGAAAGACCTAAAGCCAGTGATCATTACCGACGAAGAAATAAAGTGGCGTCTTCTTAACGAATGTAAAATTGTTTCCCTCTCCGAAAAATTTGACTCCATGCTTCAAATTGTTCAAGATCAGCGACAGGAACTTACGGAATTGCGGATGGAGATTTCGAGACTGAGAAACGAGACTCCCTTGGGGAATAGAATAGAAACGGCTATAGCTCGAGCAACTCAGCAACAGACGACTAATGTAGAACAGGCCCTGTATAGCCACATGTCGAGACAACACGAATTTCTGAGTAACTTGGAGAAATCAATCAAAGACAATATCGAAGCAATTTTACCTCAAGTTTGCAAAAATGCAATAGAACCATTAAAGAATCAACTTAGACTAGACGCAGTGAAAATGGACGAACATTTTAAAGCGAATTTAACTCATTTGATCACCGGAACTCACATGAAGGAAATGATTGCTGTTGTAACGGCGAATGCCGCCAAACCTGCTCTAGAAGTTCTTTTTAAAGAAACCTTTACGAATAGTCTCCTACCTGGAATGGAGAAAGCTTGCCAGGCAATGTTTAGGCAGATTCAAGACACCTTCGTCAAGGGTACGAGAGAGTGTAAGTATAAATTATATAATACTAAACTTAAAACGAAAATGTCACATTGGAATCATTTAATTTTTAGATTTGCAAAATGTGGATTCGATTGTGGAAAGACAATGCCAGAAGCGAAATGATCAAAAGGGCGAAGCTCTAGTGGCGATTGTAAAAGAAGAAATGCATTCTGCATTGACGAGGGGATTGTCGGTTTTGCAGGAAGGAACCTTGAGGACAATTCGCGATTCTGTTCGGGAAAATCTTACTCATCATCTCTCGGATATCTCCGGGGTTCGGTAAGATTTTTAACGAATTTTAATTTAAAAATTTGAAACCTAAACTTTTATTAAAAAATAATAATTGAAAATAATTTAAAAATTGTAAAGTTCCTTAAAAATGGCTCCAATCTATTTTCTATAGATCGAGAGCAACGACGCCAGCTCCACCAGCTCCTGGACTGGCTGACAATCAAGCTCGAGTCTTGTCGCATTTACAAAGAGGCCAGTTGAACGCAGCGTTCCAACAAGCTTTGAGTGCAAGCGATCTAAATCTAGTAGTTCTAGTTTGTGATAAAACGGATCCTGCTCGAGTATTTTCCTGTCCAATGGGAACTCAAGGACCAAGGTCGATTTTACAGCAACCGGTGATACTTTCTCTTGTACAACAACTGTCTGCAGATTTAGGACACCGAACTGAGCTTAAACACAGGTACTTATAATCTCTATAATATAACCGGGAGTTTTTTTTTTATAATTTGAAATAATTTTTTATTTGTTTATAGGTGGCTGGAAGAAGCGATCCTTAATCTCGATCCTGCAGATCCAGTGACGAGGGAACACATGGGAACTGTCCTGAGCAACTTACAAACCCAACTAGGTCATTTCGTAGGAGCAAACCCGACACATCGTTCGGCTCGAGCTATGAAAATGCTCTCAATGGCCACACGATCATTGTTAAATGAGCATCCATGACCAGCATACGCGTGAGATTATTCGATAAATGTTTATTTTCGTAATAAAAAACCAAATCGCCAGTTTTGTAAACAAGCAATATTAGCAAAAAAAATTGCTCCTCACTCGACATATGTTATTCACGAGAAAGCAATGGAAAGGCTCTTTATATTTCAAATTTTTGACTCTCTTACTACTATACCAGTATTAATTTCAAGTAATCTATTTTATGTTCAGAAACTTCAAATTTCCTTTTTCCAAACTCTTTTTTTTTCTGTTTTCTTTTCGATTTATTCGAATTGCCGCAAAAATTATTATTTTAGTTCATACTCTACATTTTTAAAAACTAACGTTGTGAGAGAAATAATATTCTTTTAAAAATTATATTCAAAGTTCAAGAACGTATTTTTTATCAATTTTAATCAGGATTAACTATTTGATTTTCTTTTCCGTTGCGAACGATAGATGCAAAAGATTTATCATGAGTGAGCACTTTTTTAAGGCCCTGTAAACTCAAAAATGACGAGTTAGGAATTTTGCTCTGAGGTATAAAAAATACCTTTATAACTTTGTAACTTTTTTTAGTATTGTATTAAAAGTGTGTGTTTTCACACATATAGAAATATCTTTTTCATTTGAACGATTGTACGTTTTAAACGTCAGTATTTCCATTAAAAATGTTCGACTTTTTGATAATTTAGATTTAGGCTCTACCAAAATTTAACTACTTAAATGCTTTCTCAAGCAGTGATCACGAAAGTTTATCGAAAATAACGATGTCGTATTTAGTCAAAATCGTCTTGTTAAGAATCAAGGCAAAACGAAAAAAAAATTGAATTGTTTTAGTTTAATAAATAACATGGCCGTTCCTCTTTTTTTCGAGAGTTATTAACGTTCGAAAGACTAATATTTTATTTGTTTAGATCCTATTTTGATAACAAAGTCCTTCGATATTAATATGTTTATGTTAATCTCTGAGATTAAGAGACTTCCTAATGAACAGTAAAACTGCTTTCATCTTCTTTTTTCTTTACTTCATTATTTAAATTTTTTATGTATTTATGAAGGAATGCTTTAACTGTGACATATTTTTTGTGATTTCATACTCAAACAAAAAGTATCCTTAGGAGATATCAATTAAGGTTTTCATAATAGTCTTCAAGAATATTAGCTGTGATTAGGAGTTATTTCCAAATAAAGGAAAAAACCTTGCATTTTATTTAAAAAAAAGACTTAGCTGTTGACACTCCGTCTTTTCCCATTTTCTTACCCGCTATAAGATTATAATTCAATGTAGTCTTTGATTTTGAAAGCCTTGGTTAGAGATTGATCGAACTACATCAGGTTCTACGAAATATTTTAAGATTAAGGGAATGCGAATGCATGAAATGGATATAGGTTGAAAATGTTTTAATGTTTAATGTAAAAAGAGAGTTTTTTTTAAATATGCAGCTCACCGTAGTTCATCTTTATGTAACGTAAAATGTAAGTTTGTAATATATAGATTTTAAAGTTGTTTTAAAAGAAACTTCAAAATATTCAATTGTAGGCGAAAAAGGAGAAATTAATTCAACGCTTAACAATGTATTTAATTGATTCAGGTCAGCTGTAACTTTTACGTATGTTTAATCAGACTTTCAAAATATCTCTTACACAATCAATATTTCCTTTATATTAGTTATTTAAAAATTGTATAACTTCGAGTGAACTTACAAAAAATACTTATTCTTATTAAGTAAAAAGAAGTGTATAATAAAAAAGAATAAACTCGTTTCATATATAAACTATGTATATTATAAATATCTACTTTATAAATGTTATTTCTATTTCTTAAGTAGAAATTTGAGTTTTCAGAGCTTCTTTTACATGACTTGAAAGTTTACTCCTTTTTCTCTTTCTAACTTTCCCACTTGTTTTTGCAGGTTGACTTTCTACATTCTTTTTCTGTTTTTTTTTACAACTTAATGGGTTTGGGCCTCCCTTTTTTCGTTTTTTTTTTATTTTGATTTCAGTGTCTTCCAAACCCGAATTTTTTTTGAGAATTTTGATTGTTTGAATTTGTAAATTATTCATTACTGATCCATTTCGTAATTCTTCAGCGCGTTTACAACTTGCTTCGGACGGACGTTCGAGAGTTGGTGCTTTTTCATGCAAATAAAGGAGAGGAACTCCCGGAATATTCCTAACGCGGTCTTGAAACTCACGATCTTGTGTGGCGATAACGTATCTGTGGATAAAAATGATATTTTTTTTAGTATTAAATTTTGTTTATTAAAAAAATTTTAATTATTTAACTTGCGCATAATTTATAAAAAGTGTAATTACCTAGAGGCATTATCATTTCCAACCATTGATTTTAAACATTTTGATCCAGAGACTGAATTTTTCTCGTGCCCACATTTATGCAGAGGAAATTGCTTTACAATCTGTAATGCTCCGTTTAATTTCCTTTCCAAACGTGCTAATTTTTCAGTTTCCAAAATGACACATTGCGTTGTGAGTAGTTTTACTTCAGCTTGGAAATATTTTATTAGCTGTTCTTTTATATTGAATTTGGCCTAAATATAGCAAAGATAAATTTATAAAAAATAGGGTAAACACATTTTGAACGTTTTGAACATAACTAACCTCAACTACTGTTTTTATTTTTATTTAACAGTTTTCAGAGTAGCATGTATATTAAAAAGATAAAAAGAATCAAATTAAATCTAAAGGAATATTTTTATTATGTAAATATATTTTTAAGTAACAAAAGGATAAAAGAGCATTATTAAATTACTAACCTCCAGAGCGGCGTACACAAAGGGTCCATCTATCAGAATTTGAAAAGGTTCCCGGAATTTATAATTATTTTTAAAAAAACCTAGATGTTTCTGCACTTTTCTCTGCCGGGATATTTTCATTTTGGATCACAAAATGAATAAATTTCCTTTATTTTGCTCCGATTATACCAATTAATCCATCGATGTAAAATTTCATGAATGAAACTAAAATATCTTTGATGAAAGTGATGGAACTTGGCCCCAAAGGAAAGTTTTCATGAAACTTTCAAGGTCTCGAGAAACATAGCAATCTTTCAAAGAAGGCGACGAGAAAATTCAATTCTTACGGCATCTTTTAGTACAAATTTAAAATAACAAATCAATACTTTTCTTCAACTTATTCACAAATATCATCGTTTTACTAAAGAAATACTAAATAATATTTCAAAACAAATTTAAACTTCCGACAAAGTGACATACGATACGATTACCAAAGATATTTTACCCCGATCTGATTTTTACGCATGCGCGTATAGAAGTTTCTTCCTTTTCCTCGTAAAGTTTCAAGCGTTTCAAGAAAATTTCAAGCAAGCACGTGGATGAGGTATTTCACGTTGTGACGTAATAATCCAAAATGGCCGTAGCTAGTGCATAAACATTGGCACCAAATGCATGGGACTGAACTTTATTTATTTAATATCTTCATAAATAATCATTTCTCAACACTTTAGTATTTGGAAAATAGTTTTAGTTTCTGAAAAGCTATTTAATTTTCAGAAACTAAAGCTATTTTTCAAAAATAAAGTTCAGTCCCACTCATTTTAGTGCCAATGTTTATGCACCAGCGTACTGTCATTTTTTATTATACGTCACAACGTAAAATACTTAATAAAGAGCAGATGGCGCTAAATTTAAAATTGAAACAATTACATTGTGTACGGAGAACTCCAAACAGGAGAACCGGAATGAATTTTAGGTCTTTAAAATTTTTATATTACTAGCACAAATGAAAGAATATTGAATAATGATGAAAGTATCATTATATTAAATAGTTCAAGAAATATTTCACAAGAATCAGAATATGTGCATTTAATTATAGACTTTATTTACAAATTTTACATTATCCACTCGTCGTCTTTATACAATAATAGTAAATCAATTCTAATCTGTTTTTTTTTACAAAATAGAATGGAGTTGCTTGATATAAATAAATATTTAAATACTGATTATGATTTGTTAAAGAGAACCCGAAAAGATTCGCTCAAACTTCACAAATTTTAGTTTCCCATGGAGCCAGTTGGTGAAAAAATTGACTGAGCTAATTGCTGAGAAGTTTTCTTTTTTAATAGTGGCGGAGAAGATGGAAGTTGACTTGAAGGTGAGACAAGGTTAGATTGGTTGCTCTTTTTAGAAGATTGTGATTCCAGGATATTTTCTTTCTGAATTTGACCAAACTTCGGGTCCCTCGTGAACCTAGGTCCTTGAACTATGAATGGCCCCCATGAATTTTCCATGGTTCCAGTTGATCCAAACATTTGTAAAGAAGGTGGCCTATCCAGGATTCGAGATAGTGGTCCAGGTTGCAGTCTTCGAGCATCAAAATTCGTTCCGCCATTACCTTGTATCCAGTTTTGATGGATGTTTTGATTATTCTCCTCACCCTAGGACCAAAAATTTCTTTTTTATTGTATACAGTTTTCATAGAAACTTGATCAAATTTTCTTACGTTAAAGTATACTTTAAGCCATAACATTTTTTAAAGATTAAAAAGCATCTAAATTTTTTACCATGAAATATTTTCTTTCAAACAAAATTTACTTTCAAGTATATTTTTAATAAATTTCTTCATATTGTTTAAACTCACTGTAGGAGCAGGCCCAGTAGGACGTAGAATATTGTTTCCTGAAGAAACTGGTGCTGGAGTTGGAAGAAATCCTTGACTATCAGGTTGCACTATCTCAAATTTAGGATTGTAAGAAGGATCAATAAAAACTGGAATGAAACGATTTGGGGTGTTTTGTGGACTTATTGGAGTGTTATTCTCGTTTTGTGAATAACCGATATTTTCTTGGGGCTGGGCTTGAGAGAATGATTGTTGAGGAGATTGAGGGTGAAGCTGGATGCTGGATGGCAAATTTTGAGGATAAATTGAAGCAAAGTTTTGAGGTCTATTAGTTGGAAAATTTTGAGGTCTATTAGTTGGTAAGTTTTGAGGTCTATTAGTTGGTAAGTTTAGAGGTCTATTAGTTGGTAAGTTTTGAGGTCTATTAGTTGGTAAGTTTTGAGGCTCATTAGATGAAAGAGTTTGAGGTGAAGCAAATGGAGTGATGGGAGAATAAACTGGAAAAGCTTGTGGTGGATAACTTGGTGGACAAATTTCGAAATAACTAGAAGGGACATTTTGAGAATAATTAGGTGGTGGAAACATTTGAGAAGGAAGAAATGGAAATGTTGGATAATTAGGTAAAATGTAAGGAGGGTAACTGGGTGGGAGATTTTGGAAATAATTAGAAGGGAAGGATTGAGGAGGAACAAATGGTAAGGTGTGATAACCTGGGAAAACTTGTGGAGAATGACTAGAGAAAACGTTTGGAGGACAACCGAATGGAATATTTTGAGGATGATAAAACTCTTGTTGAATCTGAGGTGGATAAACTGATCCTGGAGAACTTTGTGGCTGAATCTCAATAATAGATGGGATGTTCTGTTGTCCTTTTTCTGTATGAATGTCCCAATTTATAGGGATTTGAGCTGGTGGTGAAGGTTCTTTATAAAAGATCGGAAGGTTTGGTATCTCATAATGCTGTTGAGGAAATTGATAATCTGGCTGAAGTATCGGGTTGTTTATCTGGTGTGGCTGTGGAATTAGTTGAGTGTCTTGAGGTATTTGTGGAAGATTTGCAATTGATGGCATGTCTTCTTTACAAACTTCGAATGGACCTTGAACCCCAGGAGTTAGTTCAAAGCAAATTTTTGTAGGAGAAGTATTTGGACCACCTACTGTTTTACAAGCTTTTTTTGCACGATCGACAGTTTTTAAATCTGTAGCTTTAAATTTCAAATCGTCCTTTAGTTCCAATTCATCCTTGAGTTTTATTTCCTCCTTTAACTCCGATTTGTCTTTCAATTTCGACTCATCCTTCAATTTCAAGTCATCCTTTCGAAGATCTTTATTTCTGTCCAGTTTCGATTTATCAAATTTTGGAACATCAATCTTGGATTCCTTAGTTTCATCATCATTCTTGAGAATTTTAATTTGAGTCAGATCTTTTTCTGTCGATTCCAATGTAGATTTTTTCTCTATATTTTTTGATTTCGAAGTCGATTGAACTAGGATAGGCCCCAACGTTAAAAAAATTAATACAAAAAACTTCATCGTTCTCTTCGCGATTTGTTGTGCGAACTCGATTGAATCGTAGAAAGAACTGAGGCGTGCAAGACGGAATTAATTGATTTAATAAAAAGAAATTTAGGACACTTGATTTGCTGATATTTTTGATGTCACAATGAAATTGAAATTGCATAGCTATACGCATACCGTAGCTCTAATTTCATCATTTATTCAATTGGGGTAAAATATGTCCACATCGCGAGCTTAAAGAATTTTTTCCCCGTTCATAACGTTATTATTAGATCAATAAATACCTATTTTTAAATAAAAAACATTTATTTTATCAGAAAAAATTAAGTAAAGAACGAGAATAAAAATTTAATATAAATTTACATACATTTAATAATACGTTTCTTACGATGAAGGTTTTAGGTGACGATTTGAGAAATGGCATTCCGAAATATAAATAAATGTACAATTTATTTATCAATAATTAAGCATGTTGCAAGGTTAACGCATAATCTGAATTTCATTGATGAAACTGCATTCCATAAGCTCCAGTCTGTCAACACATGTTCTAAATTAATATGAAATCGCCTACGTAGGAAAATGTATTTTTTTAACTCAGCAAAAAGTGCGTAAACCTTGTGAAACAATTGTAACGTGAATTTTCAAACGTTTCTCAGTCATCAGAATTATCTGTGATTTACAATAAAATTATATAATGAACTATTTTTTCTTTTTTTTTCATTATTCTTACAAAATTTTTCGAGAAAAAATAATAATATTCTAATTAAAATTATAGTAAATATCTTATTTAAAATTCTGTACATCATAGAAAGATCTAACGATCTATTAACACTTAATTGACATTTTTTTAATCAGTTAGATCATTTTTGTTGGAAGAGATTCTGTGGAACTTGATGGTTCATCAATAACAGGAATAATCATATCAGATTTATCAACCTTAGTTTTTGTTTTTTCTATACGCATTATCTGTCGTGGTTTTCCTTCATTTTCTTCAGACTCCCTCTCTTCTATAGTTTCTTCAGAATTATCTTTTTCCATATCTTTCGCTTCCAGGTGTTTGTGTGTTTCTTTCTTGATTCTATCCAATTCGTCGTTTTGTACTACTTTAATTTCTTTTATAGTTTCACTTTTTTCTTTTAGTTTCCCTTGTTTTTTGATATCTTCTAAATTATCTTGATTTTCTTTCTTTAAATTTTCATTAAAAGTTGTATCCTTTTCTTCCATCTGCTTCTTTGCTTCCCATCGATTTATTCCCCATACATCTTCATCATCTTCTTGAGCAACATTATGTTCACTTGCACCCTTTTTATTATTTCTTCCCACAATAATTGAATCTGAAAATGATTTATTTGTCACTGCTTCCTCCAATTTATCTTTCAAATTTGTTTTAGGTGGTAAATTCAAAGGTTTCTGTTCAATTTCTTGGCGTTTTTCATGAACTTTTCGAATCTTCTTTTGATTTTCATCTTCCGTATCACGTTGTTCGTACAATGTATTTTGTTGCTTCCTTTGTTGTTTGGCAACCTTAATCGCCTTTCTGATGACATCCTCTAATTCTTCATCTGTCACGGGATTCTCCATTTTTTCTTTTGATAAGGGATAAACTTTTTCATTATCAATTCCCGAGGATGTGATATCCGCGCGATAGAGAACATAAAACCTCTGAGGTGGAAGTGGAGGTTCATCTGTGTAATCAGATTCATCATCATCAGCAAAAATTGCCCCACTCGTAATTTCTTGGTAAGGGTCGTAACTGTGCATCATTGCATTTGGATAGTAGTATGAACCTTCAAAAACAAATGTTTATTTATCCAAATATACTCTTTAAAAATGATAGGCTTTATTTTTTATTAGCAACAATTTATTAACGAATTTCAAGGCGTTCTCTAAATATATTAACAGTTATCATAGAGTTTTCAGATATAAAAATAATATAAAATACTAAAGAACCTTTAATAACATTTTCGTAGAGGTTTCAATAACCGAAATTAATGTTTATGTATCAACATTTTCTTTATACCTGGATAAGAAATGTATGGTGAGGTTTGGAAAGTTGTAGCAGGACTCTGAAGGTTTTTAGGTTGGTTGGTTTCGTAGGTCATTGGTGAACTTGGAGTATGTATTTTTGAATCGTAGTGATTGGCAACTGTTGTTACTGGATTTGGAGAGGGAATAGGTACAGATTTTTGAGTCTCTTCTGTACCAGAAATTGCTCCCTGAACAACATATGGTGATTTTCCGGCGATTTCTCTAATTGCTCGACAAGTTTCTGGTGGATAATAATACGTATCCGATGATTGTGGGACATCAGACTGTTGAGCCTCAGAATCATATTCCTGATTCTGAGTATATGACCACTCCTTAGGATTAACTGCTCGAAGGTCATGATAATCTCGTTTTGTCAGCGATTTATGATACCTGAAAAAATGTATATAGATAAAAAATTTGCATGCTGACCTTGTGCTAGATATCAAATTAATTTTGCCTCTAATATTTATCTAATATTTATAAGTCAATATTTCTAAGTTTAAATTCTATTCCATTTATATATCCTTGCCTCTGTTCTCAATTTCTTAAAGTTGATGAAGAAAAAGATTCAATAATGAAATTATATGACTAAATTTAAAATACGCTTAATTTGCTTTGAACAAATTGATTTAACATAAAAATTCTTACCATGGGGAGTCAATTTCACTTAAATCCTCTGGATTACAAGCATAGGATACTGATTCTGGTCTTGCATTTGAAGTGCAGTAATCTGGAGGAATTCCATAGCAAACAACTGCACTGGCAATTAAGCCAAGCAGAGCGACAATTGTGTTCTCTGGCATGATGCCACGTTAAGATTCGAGATGCAAAACTACGTATTCCTTTTATTAACTCCTTATCCTCAAAATAATTTTGTAATCAAGTTTTATATTTCCGTAAAAATATTATTATTATGGATACACGGTATAATTCTGATTCTATGGGAGGTTCCGAAAGACCGGAAAAGAAAAGATTCATTGTTTAAAAACTCGTTTCAATTTTCGATGACTTCTTTAAACGTTCCACGAATTTAAGACTTGGAAACGAACAATTTGCATATTAAAAAGAAATTATTTACAAGAGAATGCTTGGAAAAATTTGCGGAAATAATCTAGATCTTTCTATAGATGGCAGCATTTGACAGCGAAGCGTTACTTTTTTTCAGTAACTGTAACAGTAACGCGTAATTATTTTTAGAAAGTAGCGGTAATGTCAATGCGTTACTTTAGGACAGTAACGAGTCAAAAACTGCAAATTAGAACAAAATTAAATTCAAAATTTCTTCCATAGGTGTTCCAAAATTTGTTTACTGAGGCATCTACCAGAAATACACAACGAATTCTGCAATCCAAATATGAAAGTTCGATGTTCCTAGACACGAACTTTTTTAAAAATTAAATTTGCTCTAAATTTAAAGCACCTGAAATTTGAATAGGAAAAAAAGTAGTCCTTGTTTTACAAATTTCATTGTAAATTAAAAATTACCAAACCCTGAAGGCTACATAAAAATAAACGTATTTTCTTTGATTATAGTAAGAAAAGAATGTGCTTTACGATGCAGTTTATTAATTATGAAAGAGACGGGTGTGACTTATATAGAGACTTGGACGCTGGTAAACATTAATATTTTTTTGAGTCTGAACATTCTTTATTTTTTTCATCCAAACTGAAGAGAATTTACATTTCTCAGTGGAAAAAATACAATTTTTAATAAAAAGCTGGAAATGAACTATTTAAATTGCAAAGTAATTAAAATATAAATCACCTACATAGGAAAGAAATAAAAAAGATTTAAATTGATTCAAGAAACATGTTGATTCTGTTGAACATGGATATACTTTTTTTGCCTGGAAATAATAGTTGAACCTTCTGAAATTATATGAATTTCTTAAAATTTGAATTCAATTACATAAAATCAATGACTTATTCAACATCCGATTAAATGGTACTTAAGAATGATGTGGTACATAATTATTAAATCGTTTGTTGCAATCACCCTGCTGTGTCCTGCTGAATAATCGGTTTTCATTGCATACGCAGCACAATTAAGGTACTTTATTAAATATTTCTAAAATGCAAAAATTAAAAACAATCTCCTTTCATGGAAATAATCAATCATCATTATTCGCCGAATCGTGTTACAAATTGATGATTACGTGTTTTTTTTCCAATCGCACAAATAATGAAGAAATCAAAGCACCTCCTGCGTGGATATGCAATTTTGGTACACCAGGAGTTACAACATCAGCCACATACGCGAGATGCTACTCAGCAAGACCTGAATTCTTTTTAAATTGAACCATAGCCCATCTCAAGCATCAGTTCCAGTTACCGCTTCATCGAGTTCAGATCTTGAATTAGGGAAGCCATGAAAGTGTTCGTGTTAACTCTCGTCGTCTTGGGTCTTACCCTGACCGAATCGTCACCAGTGGCGAAGAAGGTCGAAAAGAGAACAGCAATCGAGAGTTCCAAGACTGACATTTCTTCAAAACTCTTCAATCCGAAGGATGAGACTCTAAAATCCGACAGCTTCCGACCCAGAAGTCTCAAATTCGATGATCTTAAAATTGAGAAGGTCAAGAGTGAAAGCAAGGATGTGAAGAGCGATAAAAAAGACGAAATAAAAAATCTGAAGAAGGATGAAAAAAAGGACGAGCTAAGACCAGAGGATGATTCTGAAACTGTAGAAGTTGATAGAGAAAAGAAATCGTGCAAAACAGTAAAAACTGCACCAAGTCCACCAACAAAAATCTGTTTGGAAATTTCCAGTGCTCCTACGGAAGTGGAAGTTTGTCAAGATGACCCACCACCTACTCCAATTATTCCTCAAGAACCTCCACCACCACCACCAACGGAGACACATATTGAATTTCAACCAACTTTTGAAGTAGTTCCTCAACCAATTTATCAAATGCCTCCTCAGATTGTTTGTGAACAACCTCAAGTGGTCTACATGCCGGCACCACCTCAACCTTCCACAATTTGCTTTGAAACTACTCCTCACCATCCAATGTTTCCCTTACAACCAACTCAGGTTCCTCAACTGCCAGCTATCTCAGTTCAGCCACAGCCTCAGCCTCAATTGCCAATTATTCAACTTCCAATTCAGCCTACAATACCTCAGCCTCAATTACCAATTATTCCAGTTCCAATTCAGCCTCCAATGTCTCAGCAACCAATTATTGAAGTTCAGTCTCCACCACAGTTTGGCAACCCTCAAACTCTTCCTGAGTGGCATCAGTATCACAAGCAACTTCACAAGCTTCACTTCCAGCTGCCACATCAGCTTCACAGCATAATGCATAGTCGACCAAGTGTTTACCCATCCCGACCTAGCTACTCAGTCATGCCGTCTGGGAGTTTAGTAGGTATGCAGCAAACTACCTGTACTTGCCAAGTAAGACCTTCAAATGGAGTCGTTTTACCCAATGGAAATCAAGTTTCTATTAGTGGTTCTAATTTTGGGCCTACTGGACCTGGAACACTCATTCCAAATGGTCAAGTTAGTATACAGCCTCTCTAAAAAAAAGTTTTTTAACGAAATGTTTCGAAAATCTCGCATTGGTTTTTGAATGACTTGAATTTTGAATTATAATTGAAACCCTGATACCAATCTCCGGTACCAGATATAGGTTTTCACCAGTTTGGATCAGTTACTATTTTTATTTTTTTTATGATAGTAACAATATTATTTATCAATTACAGGCTAAAACTGTGGATGGTTTAATGTTTCGTGGGCCAATGATGATGAACAACCCAATGATGTCTTCACAAATCTCTGGACTAACTCGACCCATAGATATTTCGTGGGGTCCGACTATGACTCAAGGAGTCAGACATATAAGAGGTGAATCTGGTTCTCCTCCACATGAACATGCTCTCGAAACTGAACAAATATCTCACACATCTTCGGGAAAAGAAGAACAAACATCCACGCAAATTTCATTAAGTCAGCCATCTTCTTCGCCAGTCTTGAGGATCAGTACGCCTCGCCAATCTCAGACTATCTTTTCAAAAAATAATTTGAAGGCTGATAAGAACAGTATGAGTGAAGACAATTTGAATATGGGGAACTTCGACATCCAAGGTCAAGGAATGCAGCCTTTTCTACTTGGTAGGTCTAGGCAACATTTGAATGATGATATTCTTACTAATAATGGAAGATACGAGGATATGGATCGATTGTGAAGTGAATTTTAGAGTTAACTTGTAAAAAATTGTTCTATTTATTGTAATTTTATTTAGTGTATGTAACTCAATCTTCTAAGTGCCATTTGTATAGTTTTCTGTCAGTTGTACAAATTTATATGTATATGTTATGTGAATAGTGAGGAGAATAAAGTAAAAATATTTGTAAAAGAATTGTTATTCTAGTAATTTTTTATATTTCACGGATGAATTTAAATTCTATTAATCTAATTTATTTTAGATTTCTAAATTTGCGAAACCAATCGACTTTTTAAATGAACGTTGACCTCTTAGTGGAATTGTAAATGACATTTTTTTCTATATTCATTCACAAATATTGTTTTTATTTTATTAACATACAGAGACTGACAATGGATAATCGTCACTAATTTACGACTTAGATAACTGAACGTATTTACAATACATCTTGCTGATATTCCCGTTCGAAAAAAAAATCACGCATAGGAAGATAACTGTTCTATGACAGCAAAATATAAACATCTTTACAAATGTACAATAATTTAAAACTCGGTACATCCACTACTGGCGCGAGAGAAATTATATTGCATTCAAGTTTCATTTTCACGAACACAAAACCAAAAATCTTTCAAGAAATACAAAAATCATATGTACAAACGGAATTAAGTTACAATCTAAATGTACAGATATGTATCACTTTGTAATTTGTATTTCAACTTGAAATAAAATTACAATATCATAAATAAGTATTTCAATTTGAAATTAAATGATAAATGTTTCTGAAAAATGTTTTCACTGGGATTAAGCTGAGACATTTGATAAAACTTCGCCAGAAATTTAATTAATTATTCTAATCGCACTTTCTAAAGAAACAGCCAGTAGTCGATGGCGTCGAAGTTTCTTGACAATATCGTACAATAATAATTCGACGATATCATTCGTCGAATGATGGAGTGGCACTTGCGCAACAATAAAGGATAAACCATATATTATTTTACATAGGTATACAGTGTCATATCGAAATTGATTTTTTCGATGTAAAAATATGTACGCGGAATAGGAAAATCGTACGACTTCTACGATTTGCTGACTATCTGAGCGATTGCGCGTGACTACATCGGCATTCAGACTGTGACGCAGAGCTTCCCGAAAATTTTTTTTTTTTCGTTTTATAAGCCGCGGGAAATGCTTTGGAGGAATAAAAAAAAGGAATACGCAGATTCGCTAGACTCAGAGGAAATACCTTAAGAGATCCGAATAAATAAACATAAATATCTCAAATTAAAAATAAATAAGTAAATTTTACAAAACAAACTTCATCTCTCTTCAAACAGAAAAAAAAACTTTAAATCATTTTAAAAAACGATAGTTTTCTTTATAGTTTTAAATACATTTTCTGCTTTAAGATCTTTCTTCTGAGCTTTTTCCGATGCTTTGCGCTCAATCGCCTTTTTCTGGACGTTGACAAACGGCCGAAAACATGGACGTGATTTGGAAGAGTTTTTAGCTTTTAAATTCTCTTGACTTTTTAAATGCATTTAGTAATTTCTTAGAAGTCAAATAGACTTTTAATACTGAAACAAAGCAATTTTAAATAAAAGAATAAAATCAAGGGAAATGGAAGTGAGACTAAAAAAATCTGATCTGAATTACATTTAAAGTAAGTTAAATTCAGTATTGAAATAGAATTTGTCGAATGCTCAATTAAATTCAGTGGATGCCAAAGTCTATGAAAGGAAGTCTCATTCTATAATTCTGACGCTTAAGTTATTTTCGTCTACACCGAATGAATTTAGCACGTTCGTGCTTTCGACTCGATGTCAGTCTAAGAACTTAAAGCTAAATTTCACCATTAAAATCAGACATTCCTTCAGATTAGAAGCAAGTTGAGATGAATTTAAGTATTTCAAACCTGAAGACTAATTTAATCAATGTACAAAGATCTTTGCGGACTAGTAAATCTTGAAAACTTAAAATCTTTACCGTAGAATAGAGCTTCCTAACTTGGACACAAAATCAAAGTTGAGTGTCGAATAAATGTATACCTACATATAAATTAGGACTACCTCCAAATCAAGACTTTTTACAAATTAGAATTGCTTTTAAACTAAATAACATCATGAAATTGGGCTGTTTTAAAACTGAATCTCGTCTCAGCTTCTTAATTTATAATAAACTAACATTGAAAGTAACGAAGACAATATTTTGAATTGCGGAATAGATTTGAATAAACAGGGTAGCGACTCGGCAGAAGATTTTAAATTCGCGGTAATTTTTCGGTTTTTCGGTCAATTCGCCTCCCTGATAAAGGAACGTCTGATTAGAATGAAATTATAACGTAGTACGACGCGTGGAATTCTCTTGGAGAAGTCAGTCTTGAGAAACATTGGTGGGCTCTGGAACGAGCTGGTCGTGTGATGATCTTCCAGAGGATTTGATGGGCCTCACGAGCCAGGGATGTCGAATGAGGTCTTCAGAAGCAGGTCTCTCGGTGGGGTCCCTCCTGAGGAGGGCTCGAACTAAACAGCGAGCTCTGGAACTGAGGCCTTCTGGTACCGAAAATTGGGCTCTGGATATCTTGGCAAATAGGGAGGCATGTTCAGCCCCGTTAAACGGGTAACGACCGACGAGCATTGTAAAAAGAAGGACTCCTAGAGACCAAATGTCGGCCGCCTTTCCGGAGTAAGCTCGTCCCGAACACAACACTTCCGGCGCCACGTACGCCGGACATCCGCGACGATCCGTCAGCTTGTCGTCCGAATCCTCTACGATCACTGCGTCCTCCAGACTCTCAAGCCGAAGTCGTGTTCTGAAATGAGGCAGGAAATCGTTTTTTAAGATCAGCGTAAAAGAGGGGAATTATTTATAGATGGGTTTAGAAATTCAGATTCAAGTTGAGTTATACCTTTCAGGTTTTGTGGTTGGAAAATCGAAAAAATATTTCTTACTAAGGTAAATTTAAATTGAATGGAATGGAATACTTTAATGAAATAAATTGATTTCTAAAAGTTGTTAATTTAAATTAACCGTTCAATTCTGAAATACTTTGACCCTGAATAATAAACTTTTTATCCAAATTGCGAAAATAGTTCTTTTCTAATTTTATCCTTTGTCCTAATCGTGGCCTTGATCTCTTTTTTTATCAGTGTGAGAGACCTACTTTTTACGCACCGTGTCTTGCTGATCGATACGAGGTCGTAACCACCGAACGATGAATATTCTCAAGAATCTTATGATTCTAGATATAATCAAAGATTCCCAATAGATATTCAAACTTAAATCTATTTAAATATATTTTCCCCTTGGGAAATATCCATTATCTGAATTTTGTCCAATATTGAAGTGAAGCATCGTTACTTTCTACTTTCCTAACCATCTTTTAGAGCACGGATTAAAAATTTGTAAAAAGTCATTAAAATATAAAAAAAGAGGATATTCGAAAATTGATTACTTCTAGTTTGATAATCGATTTTTTAGAATAATGGGTTCTACTTTTTTGAGATAATATACCTCTAAAAGATGATAGGCCACGTGTTATAAATGTGTACAATGTGTACTACACTACTACCTATCTGTTGAAGAAGAAGTGGAACCGTAAGATATTTAATTTAGCAAGAGCATCGCGATTGAGACACCGTCATAAACCGTTGCATTGGTAAATCTTTGCTGCTCACAACGAAAAGGCAACGAAACCTAGTCTGTCGAAAGACATCAGAAGTGTATTGCAGGGCCGAGAACACTTCTTTCGACTTTAATCGAAAACGTTAAAATATTCATGTTTCAGATTATTACTGTTATTAATTTTAAGAAACGCGCTTGAAAAAAAGAAAGAAAATTAAATACAAATAATTAACTGGACTTAACTAATTTCTCAAACATGACCAAATTAAAAAATAAAATAAAATGAAGGTAATCAAAGTAATATAAACTGAATATTAAGGAATATAAATCTTGGATTACCGATTAACTTTTCTAATTTAACAAGGCCTTTTTCTGCCTTTCCATTGCGGCCCTGATATTCACACTTGCATTTCTACGCCGATCAACCTGCAAACGCGGAAGTCCCGACAGGGCAAATACGTAATGCCCTACTCTTAGGCAATCGAGTTCTCTTTAAAAATGCTACTCTTTTTTATATGTTTTCATATAAACAGTCTCCATTTATCAAATTTTTGAAGACTCGAAGTCGTAAGCAGGAAAATGAAATTAATAATCGTGCACGTGTTAGTTTGCTAGTTAACTAAAAAAATTTTACGTTTGATGCGAATAATATTTAAAACCATGCTATACCATAGATAATAAAGATTGATAATATTTAATCGCACTGCTGAAAGACTTGAAAAGTTTTCAAATATGGCTTGAAAACATTTGGAAGGATTGCATAAGCTGCCTCATTTTCAGGGTCACATTATTTCTAGTTTCAAGTATCACATTAATCTTCTGTCATAGATCGAGTAGAATTTGAACTCTAGTCAAACTAGGAAAATAAAAAATTGACTTTAATTATTAGATCTTCATTCCTCAGATGATCTCATGATTAGAAACGAGAAACACTCCAAGGTACATAAATACGCACTATTAAATCTCGTACGTTCTTTCCACACTTCCGGTTTCGAAACTGATTGAGAATGTTTTAAACTCCGGTAGAATATCATTAAATCTCAAATTGAAAATTATGTTTAGGATCTTGAGTATATTTTAGATGTTTTAATTGAAAAAAGTATGGATTTTTAGTAATTATTATTACATACTCGAATTGTTTAATTTGATCTGCTGAGTGAAAAGATTGATGATCATTAGCATTAAAAAAGGTCACTGAACTCGAGCCACTTTGAGTCTGAAATTAACAAACCTGAGGAACGTTTCTACAAATCAAATCGGGCAAATCTTATCAGATGTTTCAGAAGCCTTCGAAAAAGGTTGCAAAAGTGAGTGCAAGAAACTGTTTGAACTTCCAAAGAGGGATAGAGAAAGAAAGAGAGAGTCTGAACTAAACGGAGGTTGCTTTCTTTGGCAAAACTTTCACCCAGGGCATCGACGCAAGCCTTGAGTTCAAGAACCTCGGAGATGAGGACAGATTCTAGCACGGATCTGTTCGAGACTTTGATTGCGAAAGACATCAATGACCGAAAACTCTGAGCCCTCTTTAATATACATACATTAATGTATCTACACTGATTGGGCTAACTACGACGTCCTCAATTGTTTTCGTCATTCTTTTCGTCATCAGGAAGTGTTGTATATTGCTGCTACATCAACGTGGCTCAGATATTATGACCTTAGGAAATTACCAGACACCTACTTAAGCTTTATTATACCCAGTTCGGTGGACAACTCTGTGTAATCTTTCATGTAGAATCTAAAAAACGTGTTAAGTCGTGCTAGTTGACTTGGAGATTAGAAGGCATTCATAAAATTTGCGAAATCCACTGATGGAAGGTTCGATGTCCTCGAGAATATTACCTCGACTTATGATGATCTTGTGAAAAGTGGGAAGAGAGCTATACAACTCTAAAATTCATATTTCATTAGATAATCTTTCGTATATTTCGATTTCTAAAAGTTATACAAACGAGGGAGGTGAAAACTTATTCCGTAATTTGTAGATTGTCAATTTCGAATCGTAGAAATAAAAATTTTAGGGGATCAAGAATAACTGACGATTCCCCCTTTCTAGATATTAGGAATTGACTTATTTCTCAATGAGGAGATGTTGACATTAACAAATGAAAAATACCTAATCTAATTTCTACAGAGCTTACCCAATGATTTTAATTCTTTTAATTCTAGACATAACAACAATGGCCATGATAACTTGAACAGCAATTACGATGATTATGTGTACTGTATTTAAGTACAAGCGTAAGTAATATATCAAAATAAACATTAATTAAATCAAGTTGAATTTTAAAGCCAAATGATTACTTCACAAGAAATAATCTTCGAAAAGATGAAGTGGATAAAGTCATGCAAGATGTATAAGAAGATTAATGAAAAGTCTAATGTCTGAAACTCTATAATTCTGAAAAGAGACTACTACTGTAGGTATCTACTGCTGATTAGAGATAAGTAAAAGATAATTACTTTTACTCTTTGCATTGGCAGGACTCTATCAATAGAAGTCGTACGCTACCTCTTTTAATCAAGTGAAACTTTCATAATACCAATAATCTTTTATCAGTCTTGACATTCCGATATAGCTACACTTCTAAACTTTAAATGTATAAAGATTGTGTAAAATGGAAATCGCTCTCCCAATGTTATATATTAGTTAATAAAATGTAATTTTGTATCGTAATATGTAACGAGAGACTTTGATCTAACCTAGCTACGACTTTTGTTGATGCTTTTTCGCAATTTCGCTCTGAGTAAAGTGCTTTCAAACGCTCCAAGAGGTCTGACTGATAAAAATTCTCGAATGTAAACATTTCTCTGAATATTCAATATCTAGAACTCGGAAATATCTAAATAATTTTTTTATCATTAATTTATTCAATTTTCAGGGTGTCTACTAAATTTTGCCGACGAAATTCTCGGACAATTTCCACGTTTTTACCGTTTATAAATAATAGAAGGTCCCTCTTACGATAGAATTGTTGCGAGATGCGTAATTTGCTCCATTGCAATATTACAATTTATTTAACAACTACATTTTTTCATTCTTTAATAATTTTTAATTGGAAAATAATTCAAAAAATTTCAAGAGACTTAACAAAAGTTGCAAGTATAAAATAAAAATATTTAGATTGATTATTCGGAAAAGCTTTTTCAAACCGACAATTCACAAAAATAAAATCAAGGATAATTTTTTTCAATACCTGAACAATTCCCGGATTCATTTAAATTTCAGCCTGATTTTTTATACATATAAAATACGATGCCATTTTTATCCACCTTCATAAATTTTAATTAGTTCCCTGGCCTTTGATTTCTTTCTTTCTTTCTTTCTTTCTTTCTTTTTTCTTTTAGACAAAAGTGAAGGCCTTAAGTGTGGAATTTGCGAAAGGATACATGGGATCCTTCGATTTTTGTCCTTCGAATCCCTCGAAATCGATATAGATGAAACGAGGTGGGTGAGACGTGAGGAGGTAGAACCAACCATACGTTTCCTAATTATACGAGCGTTTCAAAACCCCAGCCGATGAACCAATATGCTTTTCAGGCTTGCAACATCCCCCCTCTCTCCCACTCTTTCTCTCTCTTTCCATCGTCTTGACTAAACCTTCTCTCATTTTATCTCTCCTTTTCTTTCCATCTCAAAGTATCTCCTCTCTCGTTTGCTCCACACAAGCCACAGCTCGAGAGCAACAGGAATGCGAGCGTAAGACACGATTGGCCAATAATACAACCAGACAACCGGGCCGGAGTGTCGGACTCATGACACACACCCGTTTACGAAGGTGGAAAAAGACTATGTAAACTGTTCTCCAGTTGGTCGACATCGCAGATTTGACATCCTTGAAATTCTCAAATTTCTATTGATCGAAAAAAATTATGTTCTTCTCTCATTTTTCCTTATTTTATCTTCTTAAGCGCTCAATTTAACAATTACAGATTCAAGTAGCCTCTTAGAGAATTTTCAAAGATATTTCTAGATGCTGCTAACCTTCTAAAGAATTTTTTTTAAACTGGTAAAGGAGGGGACTTCCATTTTGTACATTCGAGATTTCGACACAGAATTTCAAGTACATATGTCGCTCTGAGAATTATATTTTTCGAAATTTGGAAACTGAATTGGATTATAGTAGGTTTCTTTCTAAATCCTTGACAGAATTGACACACATATTTGATATTGCATTCATAATTCTCTTCTTTTAACCCTCATCTCGTCATAAAATTTATTTGGTTTAGCCTTGAAAGGTTTAGAAGCATATTTTATCATAAAAAATGTTGTATAATCTGGTTAAATAGCACGGAACCTGAACTGTAATAAGTGGAATATTTTTAACTTGAGAGTCAGAGAAGAACCGAGTCATGCCAAACGCGGTGTGCGAACACGCCTTGCGAATACTTCCGCGTATGAAGAAGAAAAAAGTGCTTCAAATGTTTTTCTCTTTAGATCCTCTTTAGATTCAAAATTAAGGGAATCAGCTTCTATAAAAAATAGCAGAAATAACAAACTATTTCTTCCTTACCAGACACAACTGTCCTGGTGAAAGTTTCGGATTAAAATTCATTCTGAACCAATCCGAAATTTTCCGAATCATTCCTGGATTTGTGTCAGAACGACTTTCAATCCTTTCTAATATTATTATTTCTGTTATTATTTTTCCCTATAAATTTCCTCGGAATTATAAGGAATTATCTATTCTTCTATTATATTTTTTCGTAAGAAGAGCCCTCTGCATATTTAAATAAATGAAAAATAGTCAAGAAATGATTTGAAAGGAGGGGTAAGTGGCAAAGTATGTTGTGGACTAACCGTGCTTCGTCGGCAAAGACAAATTTCCTAAGCTTGAGATCCCTAAGAACAACTCCATTTTCGTGGCACTTGGCTACGGCCCTGGCGGCTTGTCGGAAAAGTCTCCTAGCCTCCGGTTCTCGTAGCCTTCTGCGCGCCCTCACGTAGGCGTGTAGGTCGCCGTGGTGACCCTCGAGGAGAAGGTACCGTCGACCTCCGGATGCATCTACCACACCTGCCACACCACTAGTGGCTCCGGTACCCTCCAGGCGCAGGTGAGCTTGTAAAAGGGCTTCACCACCCCTGTCTCCTGCAGTCAGAGCCTGAAAAATAATAATTTTTACATTTTTAACACTATTTTTAAGTTACGATTTTCTTATCACACAAAGAAGCTCGAAAGAATAGAGAGGACGGGGAGGGGGAGGTGATAAACTGTC
>JAUESI010000029.1:2432818-2447163 GCA_032275145.1 Synergus laeviventris
TATATATATATATTATATTGAGTGTCTTTTCTAGTTACATCACTGGCACAAAGCAAGGTCGAGAGATCGGATAAGTGAGAAGAGTATAGATATTGTGTGCTAGAAAACTTCCAAGATCCGTGAAACAAAAGTCACTTTTGTCACTCCTTGATGCACATTTTTACAGAATAAATGAATGTATATAAACTCTATCATACATTTCACAATAGTTTCTACATTCATTTTGCATTTCAATGGAAAGCTCCAAACGGCATCGGCTGATGAGAAAAGCACCGTATAATTTAAGCTAAATTTATGCTTATTAGTTTAAAAAATGAAAAAGATATGCACAAAAAATTTCGTAGATTTAGTCAATTTGGTAGAATACCTTTGATACCATACATTTTAAGCCAATTTTTTCAAAGTGTGCCATGTGCCACAGTCTTGCAGAAACATTGCCTTGAGTGGTCTTGAATCTTGACAGATTCTTGTGAAATTAAACCTTGAGTCAAATCTTGAAGTACATTTCTTAAGAAACAAATTTGCAACACTGTTTTCTTCATTTTCCAATGAGGAATCGCATATCTATTGCTACAGCGTATATGGATGTCCTAATCTCTGATTCTGGCACCTAATTTTGTTTATCATAATATGTATATCAAAGAAGTATTAACAGAAAGTATCAAATCAGGATATATGTATATCTATATGAAGAAACAATCAGTAATTTTATAACAGCTAATTTAACAGATTTCACTAGTTTAATGTAGAAAGTTTTCGACCTAGTATAGCTTTCAGTGTTATTAACTCGGAAAGAGAACAATAACGTTACTTTATTGTAGAGTTTAGTCACAAGGAGAACGTGTAAAAGATAACTAATTGAGGATATTTTAAGTGAATATTACTAATACTTCTTAAAGAATATAGTGGCGATTCAAGAATGATGAGTGAGTAATATGATACATCATGCTGAATTTTCAAGCGGAAAAGGAGATTATACAGCATAGCTCGGTATATACGTCTCCTAAATGATAATATAAAAAAATATAGAAGATTTGCTGATACTGACCTTAGCAACAAGGTGTTGACCAGTTTTCACATCCACACATCTGTACAATGTGCTCCCCTCAGCTGGACCAAGGAGAAGGAATCGGTCTCCAAGGATAGTGGGTCCTTGGTGGGCAGTCTTAACTGGTTCACAGCTAGGGAACACAACCGGTGAAACCGTAGTCTCTTCGCTCTTTTTAGGTTGCTGAACATCCTGATGATTCCTGACGAGGAACTTTCCATTACTCGTTTGCGTCACTTGAAGATGTAAGGGATGTTGTCTGCTCACAGCCACTCTCATATTGCGCGAACTGATATTTCACCGCAACACAAACACGCAACGTACACTTATCTTTTCACAACCTTTTTTTCTTCCCTAGAAGTTATAACTTAGAGCTAACTTACACCACGATAACGGGTGTGTTTTAGATTCACGTCAAACTCAAAAATTGTTGACACTGAGCTAGCTATACACGAACACTTGGGTGGCTCAAAGTAAAGGCTGAACATGTGGATGATATAGAGTTGCAATAAATAAAGCTGATTATGTTGAAAATGTTGATTTCCTTGCAAAAGTTTTTAACTTTTGACAAATGTCGATCTTGTGCGCTTATGTGGATCTCTCAATGAAATCCTTGGACGGAAAGAGATCTTCGAAAGGTGGCTAACCATCAATGTCGAGTCACCCGGATGAATAGGTCCTGAAACAAACAACACGTTCGTCATCAATATTGAATGAGTAAAGAGATTGGTCAGCATTCTTATATATATGCTCCTTAAAATACTTTTTTTCCTGCTCTTATCAATACCTATGTAATTTAGGAATTAATGAGAGGATTTTAAAGGAAAAGTGATTCACGTACGTAGATTTTTTATACGAGTCTAAAAGATAAAGGAATCAAACGGATATAAATAGTTTCTTGAAAGAAGCTTCTTGGCACTGACAGTTTCTCATGCAACAATAGCTGTTCTTTACTCCATATTAATTAATTACAGCGATATATTCTTGATCTGGAAACTTTACTGATAAAAAAATATCTGGAAAATCCAGTTTCTTTTGTTCGAAATTTGGATTTCATATATCAGCATATATATATGCTAATAAAAAATGGAGTAAATCATCCTTAATAACTATCTGGAAGATTACATAAAAGTGATATTTGCTGAACATATAATTTCGAAATTTGTTTCGAAAACAAAGGTTGCAGCGAATCAGTAACCGCGCACTATTTCTGCATAGCGGTGTCAATAACTATCACTTCCAGTCAAAGTGCAGAAATTATTCCTAATGAAATATCCACTAAACAAAACTTAGAAATATTCAAATATCTGTTTATCGATGCAGTGAATCACGGACAATTTCAAAAGCTAACCTTCCGACAGCATGCGCTCGCATTTTCTTACACAATTTGTTCCGACGGAGATTCTTTAAGGTCATGCTGGTTACTGGAAGAATAAAAATCAATTCAAATATGAAACTGACACCATAAAATTGAAATTAAAGTATGTTGTAGTATAGAGCATCTGTTAAAATGACAAAACCGGTGCCAACAAGTTGAGGCGCGTTCATTCTATGATGTATTTCAATTGTATTCATTTCATGAATACTATAAGCTTCCTCATAGAAAATTTTCTGGATGATGTAATCCTATACAGAATTTACAAATTATTCAGCATAAATTTTATTACTCCCATTTTATTGGAGAAACTTCAAAATTTTTTAAATTAAATGTCTCCTTATCTCATTCGACTGTAAACTTGATCAATTATGGACAACATTTGGAATAACTATCCCACCAAATTTCGTGACCCTAGCTCAAATGGCTTTGAAGTTATTACAGAAAAAATCAAGTAAGCAAAAGATTCCATTTGGAGTAAATATTTGTAATAACAACAGGATGTTGTGCACTTGAGTTTTTCTAGCCTCGAAACGCATGATTATGCGCATTGTTGTAATTGAGGGCGTGTAAACGGGGATATGATAATTTCATATTATAGCATTGCATTGTCTTTCAAATCTAAATATTCACCAATATTGTCATAAAAACTGTAATATAATGCCAGTCAATTATTTTTGTTAAAGTATTTTCGTAACTATTGGTCTCCCAAATGAGAGGAAAATTCCTTTTGCGAAAATCTAATTGAGAAACTTGAAAAATAATTAAGAAAATAGGCGGGTCTGTGCAATCCAAAGATTGCGGAGAATAGTGATTGCATCCTAACCTTAAGCAAGTTCCTATTAGTTATTCACGAGTAAATAATATTTTGCAATCAGTGATCTGAAACTAATTTCTTCAAACTGAATGTAATCGTTTGCAGATTTCAAAGGAAACAGAAAATATCATGTCAAAAAATATATAATCGTTAGATAATTATTGTCCTTATTATCTGAATGAACGAAAAAATGAAAGAAACAATGAACTAAGTAATGATGAAAATAATTATTGAAATTTTTCATTAAACTAATCGTAAAAATGGTGATCCTAATAAGGAAGCGGCATGTTATTATCGTCACGCACTTGCGCTCTGATGATCCCAGGAACGTGACAAAAAAACGACGCGTGGCTCTGAATTTAATTCCTCGTTTTGCGAAATTTAAAATTTATAATTAGGACTATAACGTCTTGATTTTGTAATTTGGGATTAGTTCTCTGAATCAGAGCGAAGACGCATAAGTGTACACTGTACATTTGTGTATGTATTTGTAATTTATACATCACCGCTCTTCAGAAACACGCAAGAATCTGACGAAATTACTCAAGCAGAATGAAACGGTAGGTTGGAATGACGAAATAACGATTGCCTCCTAACAGATAGCAAATATCCTTCGATAAGGTCAAAATGGCGCGGAGTTTCAGAGTTGTCACGTATGAATATTGCGCGAACCTTTACGTATCGCGTAAATATGATGCAATGATATCAGGTAATTTAATAAAACACAACTACATTGCCCTTCCAGTTCTCTGCTTTTAAACTTCAGCTAAAGTTATTAAATTCAATTTCATTCACCAAGTTGTGCAATATTTAAAATTTTTACAAAATTGGGCAAATGACATTGTACAAAAGGAGTGGATGTGTAATATTGAGTTTCAATATGATTTCAACGACATGAATCCATTTTAGAGGAGTTGGCATATATTGGAAATTAATAACTGCAAAGACAAACTAACTTTTAAGTTTACTTCCGGGTAATCTTTCCTCTTGAGTCACTTCGCTTGATATGTTTTTGTATTGTTGCAATAACGTGTTGTACTGATAGTCGAAAAAATTATCTATTTCCTAATACGTACATATTAATATATCGCATGTAAATTAATTAGCATTGACCCTACTGTGCATGTACTTCCTATGGATTTCGAAATGCCTAATCTTTCTACAATTAGTGCAACACTAAGTAAGTGAAAATGAAGTATGTAAATTGACGATCGAAGAACCAGATGAAGAGGAACTGTGTTCATAATTCCAGAGTAAACACTCTCATATCGATATTGATATACATATGTACAGTAACGGTCAAGGCGATTGTAACTGGCGTCGATAGTCACTGCACTTTGCACTGAGCAACTGCGACACTGAAGATGTCACCCGCAGAAATAAAATTCTGCATTGTCTTCTCTATTAATATCTTATCTTTACCTTTTAAATTAAAAAGCTATTCCTTTTCTTCTTTATCATAGATATTCAAAAACGTTGTCGCCGACTGTTCCTGAACGGGGGTTGGTAAAGAACGTTGATAACGGCCGTTGTTTGCCCGAAATCGAATTTCCGGTAGCTACCGGCAAAATTAGCTTTCGCGCGCGCGGTGGTGTTTTTCACAATATTATCCCACAAACCAGGATACTCCTTTGGTGTTTTCTGTTTTATTGGTGGTTTTCTCAAACGACACGCGACCGCGAAGTCGTAGAGAAAAAAAAATTAGAATACAGGCGGTGAAAAGGAGCGGAAAATGTGATATTCCGCGCAACGGACGGTCCAACGTTGGGCCGACCTCCGCTCAGAAACGACGACAGAGCAAGCAAACACCGACCGGGCACGCCATTGTGCAACCAACGACTGAGTAAATGACTTGGACTATCTAGTGGCTGTGCGCAGCCAGCTGCCAGCCCCAGCACTGTACTGACATTTCCCCCCCCCTCTTAGCAATGGTAGGGCGAATATTGTGGCAGCTGAGCTGAGGCACAAAAATTTAATGCAAGGTGTTTTCAGATTCTAAGGATGTTTCGAAGTATTGCATGCATTATATGGAAACACGTACAGAGTATAATTTGGTAAGTTAACTATGGAAAAAAATGCATTATTTGAAAAATTTACATAAAGTACGTTGATCCGGTTCCCGACTTTTATAATATCAAAAAAAATATTTTCAAAATAATTTTTGTTATAAATTTAAATATTTAGAAACAAATTATTTTGAAATGTTTTCTTTTTTGTTAGTGTAAAAATTTAATACCAGATAAAAGTGAAGGATTTAGAGATTATATGGATTATAAAGAATCTCAACGGGTCTTCAAGGGTTGCATAAGATTGTTATTCCATTGAAATTTCACGACCTTAAAACTTCTAGAACTGTTTTGAAAGTTGAAATTTCATGAAAACCTTCAAAATTCCTTAAAATTCCCCAAAAATCTTTAAAATTATAAATCTCTTAAAAGTATATTATAAATTTAACAAAATCTTTTAAAAACCAGAAAAACCTTTTGAAATCTGTTAAAATAATTCCTAGAAACTTTTTGAAATTTTTTAAAATTCTTCAATAACATTGGAAATCTCTTATTTAGGTATATCTTTCAAAATCTATTACAATCATTAGAAATCTCATCACTTTCAAAAAAATCCTTTAAAATTTCACAAAATCATCATCTGTTATTAAGTGAGTTGCGAATTAACCTGGATTTTGCAGACTTTGTTATACTGGTTTGACTCCACATTGAAGCAGATTGAATATGATGTGAATCCGTGAATGAAGAATTTGCGCATGCGCGACCCTGTGGGTCCAGTGCCGCCACTCTGAAATGCATACGTGGGCTTTGCACGGACACGCGCTTCGTACACGTAAACTACAAATTACAAACACGTGTGTCTTAACGTGGTACCATATTACTTTGTCTTTCAGAGTGGGGATCCGATAATATCGAATATGTATCCTTGAATGGATTTGTGATGTCATTTCACTCCGGTTCCCAAATCAGTATCCATATACATGCCTTATGTGTAATGTGTTAATATACATACAGAGTTAAACATATACACATAACACATATATATAGTAGGACATAACGAAAAAAAAGTTTCTAGCGCGAAGTTCTAAAAGCAATGAAAACTTTCTTTGAAGAGTCAAAAACATTTTTTTTTAGATTTCAATTATCAATAAAAATAGGTCAAAGCAAGCCGATTTATACATGCATATCAGCGATAATTCCATTAAAATATTTTTTACCCACCCAAACTGGTATAAGGAATGTTGATAATAAAATTAATTTTCGTTTTTTTAGCATATAAATTGCGAATTAATTACATATATTTGCTATAGAAAAATTTAATTACATCTATTCATATATAAAGCAGATTTCTATGATAAATATAGCATTCTTTGTGTGACATATTAAAGAAACTGATGATGATATATAAAATAAGTTTTTTTAGATGTGACCCTTATTAAACTAATTTAAACGGGGGCGAGTAAGGCGAGTTGATGAAATGAAAACATAAAAATTAGACATCGAGCTCAGTTTTTATGAAACAATTACGTATTTACCTTGCGTTATTGTCGCTGACATTATATGTGGTTTTCAGTAGCCATTAATTATTACTTGTTTCATTTCGATACGAAATCCGAATGTCTCAAGAGATACAAATGATTGCGTATGGCACTTGGATCATATATGGATCATGCAATGTGTCTCATTTGCCTTAGCACTTCTTCTTAAATTGCGCCAATAATTTTCAACTTTCGATTTTTATTTACAGCAACAGTAGATATTTTAAAATATAGATACCCACCTAATTATATGGATAAATCTACACTTGTTTGAACAGTTTCATATACATATATTACTCAATTACTCATATTGTACTTAAATTAAGTTGAATTGCTTGTTACAAGGAAACAAATGACAAATTATTGCGAGTTTTTCTGAGCAATATATATGAGGATAATAATAAATATTGAAATGTGCATTAAATGATGAAATGAACAACATAAATCAGTTTTCCTGTTTAAAAAGAAATAAAACTGAATTTGTCTTGCTCTAAAGACTGTAAAATTTGCTTGTACGTGATACTCAACATGTTTTACTTCATTTTCGTTCGAATATTCTTATATTTTATGATGGTAATCTCTTGATACGAAAAATGAGTTCACCACTGATAAATAAAAAACAGGTTACACTGTCAACAATCTTTGAAATTTTTTAAATCTTTTATTCTACGGGAAAATACGTATACGCGATATTTCGAAAATATACTTTTTTCTTGTGTCGAGACATCACTCAGATCTTTTTTAACATTACTATTGGGTTTGAAAAATGTTCAATTTGCATCGCTCGAGGCTTTGCAAAATTTTACCGTTTCATAAATTCTTACCGAGTCAGGACTTTTGAACATTGAAAAATTTAGATAGTAATCAATCTTTTATCTTTTTTACATGCCAATTTTTGTATCAGCATAATTTATGCATTGGATTCTCAAATTTTTGTTCACGTTATGTAATAAAGAGAGTTGAATAACATTAAGACTAGAAATAATTTACTAAATACAGGAGAAAATCTTGTTTATTGTATGAACAAACATTTTTTAAAGTAATAAAGTATGTATAAATTACTAAAATAATACGATGAAATATTGCACATCAGCAGGTATATTACTGTTCAAAGAAAAATATGAAAAGTAAATAATTAAAACTATTCTTTACTATGTAATTTCTTTTCCATTTTATAACTCTTTATCCATGCAATAAATTTTAATTTTACGTTGAGTTTTACATATTATGATAATTAGATATACTTTTTGAGAACAACTTAATTATAAAATCAATATTTGCAATTCAAGAAGTACTGTACTATAGTTTTGGTTTGAAGTAAAATTTAGTTATACTCGAGGTTATACTTTATTAGTTTCCTTTTGTCCTTGGGAGTCGATCCTCAAAGAATACAAGAAGCAGTATATATTATATATTATAATATATATTAATAATATAATTCTGTAGTCTTATATGATAGCAATTATGTATAAATAATATCACTTACATTTCAAACTGAAACATATTACAAATTTAAAGAACTCATGAGCATGTGACATATGTCATTTTGTTTAAAGCGTAAGTGGATCTACTTCCTGGCTGTCTTTACGATGGTCTCTCGCAAACGAAGCCAGCTGAACTATATTTCATTAAAGGTGACGACTGTTAGGGCACACTTGTTGGACTTTTATCATATGACGATAACTTTGACATAAATAGAAACTATAAGATACGGAAGTCCTTTTTCCATATAATTTCCTTCATTTGTGAAGCCCCACTTCCGGCGAGAATTCACAGATAAGCAAGAGACATACAAACACCGGAAACTATAGGGTTACGCAATTATCTATACTCGTATATACAATTATACATATTTATGATATTTATAAATTTGAAATTTTTGCACCTTCTGGGTGCAAAAATATATACACGTGACATATACCAAGAGTAATAAGAATTTAAATTTGCATTAAGAGTTATATTTAAACCTAAAATTCGTATCAATTGCAACTTAATTTAGCTGCAAATTGTTTTACCAAGTTCGTTTAGATTAACATGAAAAATCGATTGTCCTTCAGTTTCTGTGATAAATCAGGAATAAATATTAGAGTGATGAGGAAATCTTGTCGACTATAGACTTTTATCTTTCGAAATATTCAAATTATTCTGACTGTGGACTCGTATTTTCTATACAGAAACACCTGTGTCAATAATAAGCAGCCGATGGAATTCGCAATTAAAGAATAATGATCGAACACGATAAAACCGCTGTTGATAACGCGATCGCATTCTTAAATATATAGGTACATATCATAGAAGCTCATGCAACTACGACGCAAAAATAATAATAATCCATTACAATGTTCGTGACAATAAACAAGTCATAAAAAATTGACATGGTAATTTTGGGAATCTTATAATGAACTCTTAAAAAGTATATTGCAAAAGTAAAATAGCTTTTTTATAATCTAACAAATGACTAAACTTTAATATACGATAAAATTGAAGAGTAAAGAAATAAAGAATAAGGATTGAACAGTCATGACCTTGAACGAGGTCGAGTCTCGAAGAATTGCAAAACCAAGCAATGGTAAATGAAACCAAGCAGCAACGTCCGTTCACCATGACATCCGTATGATTATATTTTCAGTCACGAATTTCTTTTATTAATGTCAGAAATAATGAATAAATAGATTTTTGTCAATTAGGGTCGGTTTAAAAAATTAATAATCAAATTTTTATTACTTGGAACATCCAGACGATTTCCGGTATGGTTGCGAGTAATAAATTTCAGGTTGAACGTGCTATACCTATCAGGCCAACATTTTTCAGTATGACTTATTTTACATTCCGGTGTTTGAAATTAAAGCCACCTGAATTAAGAAGGTTTTCTACTTTATAAATCTTCATCTTTTTCAAATTTCTATAGTATAAAACTTACTACTTGAATAAAAAGTAGGAGCAATCTGCTTTTTTAGAAAATGATAAATTTGAATCACATTTTCAAACTCCTAGAGAACCAAAGACATTTCTGCCATGATGAAAAATTTTGAACCGGTTTGTGTAAAGTCATTTCGTATGCAGAGAGGAAACCGGGTGGATAAAATAAGAAAACTGTGCTTGCTTGAATTCTTGAACGTGAAGAAATTCTATTTAGATTTTGCAGAATATATGTTATACATATTAATAATACATTGATAAATAATTAATTTAAATTATTTTTTACAAAAATTCTTAGCTTCTTTTAGGTTTAGTAAAGAGAAGAAATATTACAAGCATATTTTTACCTAATTTTTGCAGAAGATTCCAAACCGCCCACACGTATATCTCTCTGCGTAACGAAAGCTTCACGTTTTAAATAAATTTACCTGTATCTAGATTCTGGATGTGAACGCAGAAATTATAAATAACCCTGCTTAGTAACCAAATGGCGAAAAAGATTTGAATCCGCAGACGTATAGACGAACTATTTTTGCATTGAAATACACATACGTATTTCGATTGAGTGTACATTGTACTAGTGGGTCGCAAAACAGGAAATGATATTACAAAAAAAAAGTTGCAGAAAACACTCCATTTCCATATGAATTAAATAATAATATATCAAGGAAAGTGCTGCTATACGCAAATTTAGAACGTGCTTTATACAAGTATTTTAGGATATTCCTTTTATTGTTTAACTGTATACAACCCTAAGTTCTATCAAAATAACTTGATATCGCTTAAAGCTCAACAGAGTATAATATTTAGTGAAGTACCAGGAATATCGGAGTGATCGACCCCTTGGTTTTTTTTTAAACTTAAAAAAGGAACTGAACCACGTAAGTCCTATACGTCAAAAATCGAGAAAGAGATTATAGTCTCGTGAGACATGAGACCATGAGCCATAAATCGAAGGTCCTGTTACTCAGACTCAAGACCGAAGATAATGTGCCACGCGCGGCCCACTTGCATCCTGTTGCACGTTTGCTCGAGCTTCGACACACCGGTCGCAATGTGTTCCCTTCCCACATATTGGTATTTTAACGAGTCGAGTGAGAAGGAAGATCTCAGCATTTTTAGCAGACCTGGCAGCAGGCTAGCAGCATGCCACCAGATCTCATACTCGTGCTGTGCCCTGTGCCACAGGTAGGGCGTGAAGTTGAACTGACATCCATCTGTATTCATCGATCGCTGCACGATCAGCAAACCTTGCTCTTTCTCGTCCGGTCGACTACCATCGCAGCTGCTGGACGTGCATGCACGAAAGGATGTTACACATCCTTTGGGCTTGAGGGATTTAAGAAATCCCCATAAGCTCGTTTCGAATCCATTCCTAAATTTAACTCACTTCAGTTCTGGTTAAGTATAATTATATTTTTGGGGATGAAAATGTAATGAATCACACCATAGCTAAATGTACCTAATTTCATATTTTAATTATTGACCAAACTTTCGAAACATAATGATATTAAAGTTCTATGGTCGATCGCAGCGACAATTGCGCGTGCTCAGAGACATTCACGACTTTGATATAAAACAAAGAGACAGGGACGGTGAGAGGGCAAGAATCAAGAATAAGAATAATTCTAGATCCGATTTGTGACTCATGAAGGAATTATTGCAGTCACAATTTACTATCATTCTCATGTAATCAAATTCCAATGTTAATGTCATCGCTCTCTTTGTTACTTCAACTTTTTCCTATAATGCAATTATAACAGGTGGCGCAACCCAGAGAGAAGTGTAGAGAGTAGAGACCGTTAACACCTTAATAAGTTTTTGCTACTATATTTTTATAGGTATGACTATCTGCCAATTTTTACACTTTAATGGTAAATCCATTGCTTAATTATTTCAATTGAGCTGGCATCTGTTGCGTTAACTCGTCTCCTCCAGTGTTGAGACTATTTTGGATCGGATCAGAATATATATGGAGGACACTACTGCGCAACCTGCGAAGCGAAGTGACGGTCATTTGGAAGGCCAACTTACTCACTTGACCTCACACTTTAGCAAGTGCCACCACTTTTTTTCAACTCTACCCAGTGGGCAAAAAGACATTGTCAACCTAAAGACGTCTTTAAGACATCAATTGGACTGATATGAACGTCCTAAGGATATCTTTAGGACGTCCTCAAGGATGTCAATGTCTTTTTGCCCACTGGGTACTTTTTCATATGTATATTCCCATTGCCTGTAGCAAAAATATACAGGTCTCAATGGCGCAACAATCTCTTAGGAAATAACGTGTCACTCGTTCTCGTCCATTTCGCGCTTGCCCTATTGGCGAATTTCTTTTAACTGAGGTGCATGAATATCACCCCAATCTCCTTTGACGCATAATAACCATTTACAAATCCTCGAAATAAAATTTGCTCTAATTTCTATCCGTCCAAATAATCACTTTACCTAATTTCGACCGGCAAGTATCGATTGTCAAAAACCGCATACGAAAAAAAGGGAAAAAGGTGCTATGATCTTGCAAGCGGAAGTGTGTATTGTGTACACAATCACAAATCATTACCGGACCTTGAAACATTCTTTTCAATAAATTGGGTCCTATGAAGAAAGAGTAAAGGTAAGTTTTGTGATAAATTTTGCAATCTTGGTATGTTGTTTATTGTAATCGTTTGGCAATCACTTTAATAATTCTGCATTTATCACATCTTACAGGATTATTTCAACCTCGAAACCGATTTCATTGAGAGTCTCTGTAATTCGAACCCGCCCAGGGCTTCACAGATGTGAAGAGATATATAAGACGTTATTTTATCGCACGAGGTGGAGGTGCTCTCAATCAGACTCATTGCGACATTACACAATTCATTATACATATAGCAACGTGGTTGCATTCACTTATAGGTTCTTACTTCACAACAGCTGGGGAAGATGTATAATAATATAGTCAATATTGAAAATTAAGTAAAAATTTCTTGGAATCAAACTATGTTTTATGTGTTTATTTGATGATGTAATAATAAGTTACATATTTGACTGAAAGAATTATCTACTCTTTAATCATATATGTTTTTTTATTCTAATATGTAATGAAGTGTTTTATAAGGTCCCTTTTTACACTTCTCGAATTTCATGTTATAGTTGGTAATAAAAATTACACAAACTCGTGTTGATGGAAACAAACCTTTCTTCGCAATAATACGTCTCCATCAGGTTAGCAACTGATTCGCACGTCCCTGACCAACACACTGAGCACAATGATTGAGAAATATACCGACAAGATAACGAACCTCTCGCGAAATCGGATTTTACACTCAGACTGTATAGACTTATTTAAATTTCTAGATCATGAATTTAAATTACATTTAGGCCACCAGAATGATAAATTCAATTCTAATAATACATTATTAAGGAAGTTATCAGAAAAATCGTAAGTATATTTCATTTAATTTCATTTTATAGTTTTTTCAAATTCTTACAACATACATGAAAAGGGCGGCCACTAAATTTTACCCACGAAATTCTCGGATAATTCCCTGCATTATTTAAAAAATAGTAATTTTCCTTTGCAATTAATTTATTACGAAAGCATCTTGGTAAGATGAGAAGATGTTAAATTTCCGGTAGGACTTTATTATTCTGCTGCTTATAGACATGCATTTATCCACATTTTATCATAAAGCCGATTCATTGTCTGAAGATTTAGACAATTTTTGTGCGTGCGTGTTTATGACGTTCATTGTTCTCAGTTCTTACAGAACCAGCCGATGTGATATAATAATGACTCAAAGTGACGTCATCCTTCATATCAACGAAATCTAGGTCTTTGATGCAGCATTTGTAACGTGAAACAATTTGAAAGAATTTGTCGCCTTCAGAAGTTAAAATATATACTGATACAGATAAATCATCCATTTTTCCTATATATATAAATAAAAAAATATCTTGTATACAGAGTAAGTAGTAAAGATTAATAAATTTTAAATAGAAGCGTTAGAAATGTATGGAATGAATATGTGAATAGTGAATACTATACAAATGTGATTATAGGAGAAGTTCATTGAGCCTCTCTACAGGTATGCCATCTTATTTCCATCTCAATCCTGTTTGCCTGACAATTCGCAACCCACGCTCAGCATGAGGAACATTTTTTCGGAATGTATGTATAATGTATATACAAATATACATTGAGAACATTACAGTGTGCTTGCCGAATTTGCAAAAGTAATGTGCAGATGCATACGCAAACTTGCTATATAGCTTCAAAAGAATCGATTCGATCATCACCCACAAGAACGCAAACCTCGTAAAAAGTGGAAATATATATTTTACCGAACAAAGACACGACGTTCGTGAATCGAGCCTCCCACATCTGCTTTGCAAATTTGGGAAAATTATAACAATCGTGATTTAATGATATCATTGCTGTACGTATTTGGAGTGAATGAATTGGGAGATAATACTTTACTCATTTTATACGCTTACTACTGCTTACTACACGGATTGGTCATCATTGGTCACCATTGGTTACTGACTAACTATTTGAGATATTCAATCTAAATACCTAATACTAAGTTTGAATAACGAGATAATTAGGCTGAATATTTATATGGTTAGGATGTAAAGAAAATTAAAGGAATAA
>JAUESI010000029.1:2451949-2466085 GCA_032275145.1 Synergus laeviventris
ATTTAGAGGATTCAGTGGTTCACACTTCACACCATCAGAGTTTTGATTGTATTGTATTGTAGGATTGTAGGGATTGTAGCCATCAGCTGGACAGTGGACAGCTGGTTTGAGGTTTCTTTTCTTGTGTTTCTGTTCGTCGGTTCGTTCGGTTCTGATTTTAAGGTGATTTTTTTTGATTATACGGAAATAAAAAAATAAGTAGGTAGAAAGCTTTTATCAAGAAAAGTTGGCGGATCGCGATAGTTGCAAAAGATGAGTGAAGCGACGCAGCAATCAAGCGAAATGGAGGTGGACGAAAACAATGGACCTTCTGTGGATATTCCGATGGAAGTAACAGCAACCACTGTTGAAAAAACTGCAACTACCTCGGCAAATACTAATTCTGCATGCCGAGTCATGGCATCTTCAGGAACAGTTGGATCCGTATCCATTAGTCTTCACCCTCTAGTTATTATGAATGTTAGCGAACACTGGACTAGGTTAAGAGCACAGGAAGGTTCTGACCAACTTGGTAAGTTATTCTCTATGCGGCTTTATACATTGTAAAAAAATGTATGTAGATCTAATGTTTTTTTATAATTTTATCTAAATTTGTAAAATGACTTCGTGCAGCGAAGTGAATTTACCAAGGATCTTGTAAAATCGTTAGGTGCAATGTAGAATTTTCACAAGTTATGTTTGTATTTTAACAAGATTTTGTAAATTTACCTATTTCAACAGGGTTTTTTTTATTTGCTACATTTAAAGAGGCAAATTTACACACCCTTAATTAATAATATAATTAGAAACCGATCAAATTAAGTAGATACATGGAGCTGCTTAACACATTAAAGAATTTAAAAATTCAATTTTAATTTGCAGTCTATGGAGCCTTAATTGGGAAGCAGAAAGGTCGCAACATTGAAATCATGAACTCATTCGAGTTACTTTTTACTTGTATAGGCGACGATGTAATAATCGATAGAGAGTACTACAATACAAAAGAAGAACAATTTAAACAGGTTTTCAGTGAGATGGATTTCCTTGGTTGGTACACGACGGGTGATATGCCAAACGACAGAGATATTAGAGTGCACAAGCAGATTTGCGAAATCAACGAAAGTCCAGTGGTATTAAAATTAGATCCCAGACCAAAAAATGCAGATGTAAGTTATTTTCTTTTTACCAAATATTTATTCTGATAAGGTTATGAGAAATCAATTTAAATTTTCTACTTTTATTTTCAGCAACTGCCAGTTTCATTGTATGAGTCAGTGATTGATTTGGTCAATGGAGAAGCCACCATGTTATTTGTTCCATTAACTTACACCTTGGCGACAGAAGAAGCAGAAAGAATAGGCGTTGATCATGTTGCGAGGATGTGTAGTAACGACCAGGCTGAAAATTCTTTAGGTAAAATAAAAAGAAATACAAGAAGATTCATCTAAATTTAAGTAAAATCGAAAATGCATAGGAATCATTGTTCACGAACACCAACTAAATTATTCTCCTTTTAGTTGCTGAACACCTGGTAGCTCAACATAGTGCTATCAAGATGCTGCACTCGAGAGTTAAACTTGTATTGAGGTACGTCCAAGCAGTTGAGAGTGGAGAGTTACAAGGAAATCAAGAAGTCTTGAGAGCAGCTTGCTCATTGGGCCATCGACTACCAGTTCTCAACAGTCCTAAATTCAAAGCCGATTTCTACAACGTAAGTGTTCACAATTTGAGTCCAAAATACAGTGTTAGAGAACCAAAAATTGATCCTAGATTAGTTGGATAATTATTTTTCTTTTTATATTTTTAGCAATGCAACGACTTTGGTTTGATGACCTACCTCGGCATAATAACTAAAGGCTGTAATGACTCAAATCAGTTCGTGAACAAATTTAATATTCTCTACGATAGACAAGGATTCGCCCGTCGTCTGAGAAGTCTCTTTTTCTCCTGATTTGCCTCACATTTTGCTTTTTATATCCGCTTCGTTTTTGTACTATAAATTAACCCTCAGGTACAATCTTGAGTCAACGTTCGACTTCACTTTTGAGAATCATTCTCCACGATTAAGAGTAAACTGACGTCGACAAGTTTTCCAGAAAATAAAAAGTACCTTCGTTACTTATGTAACTTTTTCTTTTAATTTAAAGTATTTTTTCTTTCAGTTATAAAAGTTCGATTTTATTATTTATATATTATATTATATTATTTAGATCCAGGAATGAATAGTTCGCGCTTGTACCTAGATTTGGGTAAAATAGTTCAATCGATTTGAATAAAATAATGCATTGTAAATTCTTAAGACTGAAGTTTTGTTTTAGAAGTTTACATCTTTTTGATAGGTTAATAAGACAAAAATACAGAAACGAAATTTAAATGGCATAAAAATTTATTTTTTTTCCCTAAGGTTTGAAACCATTTTTATATCGGTAATAATATCCGTTGAATGCGAATACTTTCACGAGTTTTTTTTATCTCTTTATGGAAGACCTTATATAAAACGGCACTTTCATACATTTTATTTATTTTTTAACCTTGCATCAATTTGGATTGCAAAGAGTGTTTTAATAACCGCAAATCCTTTCGAATTTATCGAGAATTTTCAAGTAAAATACGCGTCTTAAAAATCTTAAACATTAGTGTAAATTTATTTACGTTTGCAACCAAACTGATGAGGAATTGAGATAAAATTCCTCTCTACGGTGTACTGAAGCATAAAAATTGAAGACAGTTTTAATGTAAAAATGCTGCTCTTAGGTTCCTTTATAAAACATTAATTTCTAAAAACCTTATATATATATTTATATATATATATGTATATACTTATTTATTTATATATATAATTATATATATATTATTTATTTATTTAAATATTTCAATATAACTTATTCAAATATCTCTGTACAAAATATAGTATACTGTGCCTCGTACATTATTTCTCGTTCCGTCAGTACATTAAGCCGCTTTGATAATTCCAATATCGTTTCTAGGTTTTTCTCAGATAAATATGTATAAGTACACCCAGTGTGTTAAAAAAATGATACATTTTCTTCTGCGTTATTTTCGTCATTAGTTTTAATTTAATTATAATTATATCTATGCTATATAACTATTGATTTTATATTTCAGAGGTCTACGCAACACTGTGATATTTAATTGATATGATGGGATGAAACCTCTGAAATAGTTAGAGAGAATCGATCGCAATATCGCAATATTAAGAACTTAATTAAAAAACTACGATATGAAATTCTTCTGAATTTAAGTTTCTCCAGCTTTAAACGCGGAATTGACAGATCTCTGACGAGGTTCCCTTGACTCTATCTTCATTTTTTTCAATCACAAGAATACGTATTTAAATGCCACAGAAACGAAATTCTGTTTTCACAAATTTGGTTTCTTTTCGGTTTTTTTTTTTTTTTTATAAATTTTTAAATATAGTTCAACTCGAGTGACTGAATGCATTTGAAATAATTTTTCGTTGCATTCAATATTACTTTTTTTGAGAGCCATATTTCATTTTTGTCCTTTGTACTTTTTTCTAAAGTGTTGAGTGCAAGATTTGGTCGGGAAATTTGACTTTTTTTCAATCCATATATATCGAGAGGCCATCCTCTATCATAGTGGCGAGAATATCCACCATGACGGATAGCATTGTATTGGGCTAAGGACTCGGCTTGTCCATACCGATTAGGTCTTCGAAAAGGCTGTTTCTGCCTTCCAGTCTTTCTTCGATAGTTTGAATGGCAAATCGCAATGTAGCTGCCGCTAAATCTCCAACTGACCAATGTCTGTCCATTAGAACTCTACTCACTGTGTCCAACTGAAATGAAAATCAGGACAGAGCATTAAAACTTGATTGAAAAGCTCTCAGAATTAAAAGGATTTTAAAAGTTGAATTACTTTAAAATTCTTAATAAGAATTAATTACATGTACCTTTGACAAACTAGCATGACCAGAAGTATAATATGTCAATCTGGGAACACCGGCTAACGAGGCGGCAAGCCACTGAATTACAAGTTTCAATTGTGGATCGCCTTTCAGTCTAGATCCACATCCCCAATTACCAGTTACAACTGGTAATAACCCACCTCCAAGAGGGCTGTTTTCTCTCGGAATCTATAAACAAATTTTAATTCTATTCTAGTCATTATTTGATCCTCTGCAAAATTGTGATCATGTTTTTTGTGTATAGTGTGAAATGTATGTAAAAAGTAATTAATAATTTTATTCTTTAGATAATAAGTTTTTAATAATTAATAAGGAAATACGATAGAACGAGAGACAGGTTCATAGTAAGAGTTAGAACGGAAAAACTGCTCAAGGATTTAGTTATAGAATAAGTAAGCAAAAAGTTAATAACTGTTAACAAAAACCCAATAATTCTTCATTCATTGGGTAGATATTGAAAGATTAATTTACGGTAGCAGAAGCAGTCAGTTTGCAATAATTCAGGATGTCTACACAAAATGTTTCCAAAAAAATTATACACTAATTGTAGTAAAACAATTTACATCCGAGGGATTTACAACCCCTCGTTTACATTTCTTTTATTTGGATACTGGTAGACATTCTGTTCGTTATGCAGGGCATTATTGGGATTTTCTTGATTGCAGCACCTTCAATTCTGATTCTGGATCATTCGCAAGACTCCGTTTGATTTCTCCCACGAAGTTTGCCAATCTTTCTACAAGAGTAGACCTCATTTCTACTTCAACCTTTTCAAATTCGGGTGGTGGTAAATAAGCAGTAGCTTCCTCATCGATAAGAGTCTGGTACACTTGTGAAGTGAATGTTACAGCCCAGGTCTGCCTCTTAATTTTTGAATCCTTTGATGGTGATTCAATCTCAGAATCCTCAGATAAGGCATCCTCGTAACAAGATGCTTCTTCAAAATCTGATTCCTGTGTGACGTTTTTCGCGAATTGATTTTTAGTTTAAAATGTATATTATATCTTTAACTAAGCACAATCGCAATCCTGACTCTTCGATATGTAAAAAAAACAACAAAAATACAGGTCGGCTAATTCTGACTGTCTCTCATTCCATCTTATGTAATGAGGCTCTACAAATAAACTCTATAATATTATTTTTAATTAAAATGAGTTAGTCCTTTTATAACAAAAAATTGAAACTAAGGTCAGGGTGGCGATTTGACCGGGAATTTAATTAAACAACCAGGAGTTTCTAATGCAGTAAAATTCCGTTGAATCGCCACCCTGAAGGTTAAAGTGTAGATTGTAGAATTCGATGTCATTTGAGTTTTATTTTTAGAATTGAAATATTATAAATCTCACAATTAATTTGTTCAATTCCTATATAAGCAATTTATGAACTATTTATAAAAATTTCAATTTTTTTTATTACTTACAGATTGCTGGCGCCTGTTTTTCTGTCGAGCCAGTTCTAAACTTAGACTTCTCACAGCCAAAGCTAATTTGTGTCTTTGATGCGCATCGCTGGAATCAACTATCGGCTGAGGTTCACCTTCCTGAACAGGAACTCCTGCGAAAGATTCACTTAACGCTCTTTTGAGAAGAGAACCAGCGAATCTCACAACAGCTCTATCTCTTGCATCCATTTCTCGATTTTCATCTGTAGTTGGCGGTTCCTCTAGCCACTTTGATAGTTGCTCGTAGACCTCTTCGAGTTCTGAACAAAAATCTAAGAGAGTCGAAATTCAGATTACCAACTAGAGATTTAAAGATTAATTTCTAAGGTAAATTCAGTTTATTATAGTTTAAAGACTTACCTGAACTATATTCAGTGCTAAAACTATATTTACTACTTGCACTCGTATCTCTTTTTAACATAGCTGGTTGACTTTGTCGAAATCTGCCCAGCCATTTTTGCTCAACTTCAAGAGTTTCTTTTAGGAATTCCTCATCTACAGTTTCATCTCTTAGTACAAAACCTCTCGATCCGACTCTTTTGACCCTGTAAAATTCATTAAAGATGTTTTATTTGTTCACTTATAACAAGCAATTAATGTGATATTTCCTGGCGCTAATTAATTATCATCAAATACCAATAAAAATAAAAAATACATACTTAATATTTTGACCGACATGGCTACCAGGAACACTAATGCCAACAGCATAGCTGCTTTCGCTGGAAGAATTATTGGAAGACGTGCCAGTAGCTGTGCTTTCCCGTTTCAAAGCATCCTTCAGTCTTTGAGCGAAAGTCCCCTTCCTTTCTAGGCTATCCAAGTGATGACTATAACATCTTAAGAGTTTTTGTTCCTCATCTTCTGTGAAATAGAAAATTATTTGGAAAATCTGACGAAACTTGTAACTAGTTTATTTTTGTCGGGAGAATGAATAGATTCTTATTTTAAAAACTGAAATGTACCTGGATCCTCATCCATTGTATCCTTAGCACTGTGAAAACTGTCAGTACTCTGACTATTACAACTGCTGTAAACAGATGTCTGTCCTACAGATTTTCTTGTGACTGGTAAAACTTCTCCACTAGATCCAAGAACTATAAAACGATTTCTTCTATTTGTGCAGCTTGTTGCTTTAGTTGTTAGGCCAGGACTCGATGCACCATTTCCTCGAATTCTAATTTCATTTGGGCGATCACACGTTTCATTGAAGTGTATTGCAGATGCTTTGAAAAAACAGGATAACAAATCACAAAAATAATTAAAATATTCCGATTTGAAGAGGAAATTTCATTTATTTTTTTTTTATCATTTCTCTTACTCTGACTGCCTGTACTATTCGTCGCCAGAGGTTTTTCCTCATGTTCCACTTCCGGTGGAGTGCTACTGAAACTTTCTCCAATTGGTGATAACCTTCTGGCACCCACACCTGTTTCAGAATCCAATTCAAGCCTTACAGGGTCACTCGGGCTGCTTGGAGTATGTCGTTGTCTAAATCCCAAAAGAGATTTGTTCATTTCCCTCAAAATATTGTCCTCTTCGTATTGACTTATTGGAAGATGAGAATAATCTTCTGCGTCCATACAACACACCATCATCTGCAAAATATATTTCCCTCTATATACCTAAAAATGAAATAGACTTTTTCAAATATAAGTTTAGTTTTTAAAATTTTACTTACAGTACTTGGTTCAGGAATGACTTCAAAAGAAGCTCTGTTTTTAGGGTCATTTATCCTCGAAATATGTCTCACACCTTCGACTATTAAAACTTCGTTGTCTTCTAAGGCCTCGACGGATAACATTGCGGAGAGGAGTTCTGGATGAGTGCTTAACTAAAAAGGTTAAAAATAAATGAACTTATTAAAGTAAATAATGATTTTCTTTTTATATATTATTAGCACATAAATTAATTTGTAAATAAATTAGTAAGTTCATTAAATAAATAATATTTATTAATTATACTAATTTACCATATAGTAGTAATTAAAGATACGAGGAGAAGTATACTTACTTACATGTATTGTTTCTTGTGAGATTTCATCTTCCAGAACACCTCCACCAAATCTCGAACTTGCAAAGCAAACGTGTAAAACTTTTGTTTCTGCATCAACTCTATCCATGCGCCCTTCATGTCGAATTGTCAAAGGACAAAGAGGGATACTACTCTCTAACCAGTCTTCAATTGTCAGCCATTGTTTGGACGTCATTACCTAGAAGAGAAAAAATTAACGATTTACAGTAATTGAAATACATAGTTGTTGAATTTGAAAAATTTGAATTGAAATACCTAATATACAAAAATTGAAGCTAAGCTTTGATAAGTTAAATACCTGTCTTGAAATGGTTATCCTTCCTTCCAAAGAATTATCGGTATTGAGAAAATCGAAGTAACAGAATATACTTCGCAATTTGGCTTTCTGACAGTTTCTGAAAATAATGGACATTTATATGGATTTAGAAATGGAAAAGAAATTCAGTAGGGAATGTCGTTTGGGTCAGGCATACATTTCTATGAAAGAAAAAAAACCAAAAATGTTATCTGTTTCAGTAGAGCATGCACATTTGGTAAGACATGTGGATAATCAAACTTGTACCTTTTCTACTGAACTTATCTTATTTGTAAAACTTCAATTCTTCTTAAATTATTATCTATAAGTATATAATATTTTTCTTAAACTCACAAATGTAAATTTTTGAAATAGTTCGTGAAATTGAAGTCTCTCAGAGTGGGATGAGTCTTTGCTGTCCTTTTTGGATAAGTGGAGAAAAATGCATTTGCTATTAAAGATGATATGAATTCATAATTGTAATCTACTGTGTCTCCTGAAATCAATAATTTTTAATATTAAATATTCTGATTTATGGTACAATTATCTTTTTTTATTTTTTAATGCTTTTATTATTATTTAAAATATAAATTGTTTCACCTTGTTGTTGTAAACTGAAATGCAAACCCTGCGGTGGTTTGCATGATCTAAGAGCCTTGGCTCTCTCTACTATTTTTGGTATTGTTTTTAAAAACACTTGCTCTCGCTCTGTTGCATTCATATCCTCATCCAAAAATCGTCCTAGGCCGACAAATAAATCAGGATCTTGATAATCCTCATCAGGGTCCAGGCTTATACTAAAAAATGTTTATTTAAATGAGAAAATATATGAACAGAGAAGAAAATAATGTTATTTATAAAAAGGAGATGATGGATAGTTTCTTTATCTTTCAAGAATTAATATCTTAGATATTTAATATTAATAAATAAATAAAGAATAAATAAAAATTTTGTCGATTCATTTTTATTATACAATTAAATATTTTTTTTTTAATTTTTAATGTATAGAAATTTGGATTTTGAGTCTATGAGAGAGAAGGGAAATGTCAAAGTATGTTTGGAAACATGTGTTCAGTGATTTATTTTTAATTCCATTATGTGGACAGTAGAATGCGAAATAGCTACTGCTAGTGAGATCAGTGTCTGAATATAACTGCTAGCATACGGATCTTGGAGAACTGCTCTAAATACAATGTATAGAAAAAAAGCAAAATATTTCAATTAGCACAAGTTTTCCAGCAGATATGTTGAAACCAATATATGTCAATATGATATGCATAAATGTTTCGCATTTTCTATGAGGACCTTGATATAATAGTGGATCGTTTAAATTTAAATTTAAAGTTTAATTTCAGTTAGTATGATGAAAGATTTTTAATTTTAACTAATTTCAAAGAAATATATACAACGTAATTCATCATAAAACTAGGTTTATAAAGTAGGATTATTTTGGCACTGTTTCAGAATCGACGTGAAATTAAAGATATTAAAAAACAACATACTTGCACATGTCATGCAACCTTAACATCGCGTCCAATAGGTCTTCCGTATTTCTGGCACTTGCTGCCTTGTCAAGTTGTTTGACCACGGCTGACCACCATGGCAGATCGCAAGGCAACATTACTAGAGCCATCGTAATTGGGGTTCTGTAATTAATAAGAAATAATAATGATAATAATAAACAACTCTTTGGTGAATATTGTGTCAAATTTATATATTCAGTGCATTTTATACGTACTATAATTTTAATATAATTATAGCTACACATATTTATATCATCTAATGGAGCGCTCAAGATGCAGCTGCTGATGGATTCCATGTCAATTCCATACAGTTTTCATGACTGAATGGGATTTGGTTACAAGTCGTCTTATAACTTTCCCTGATTGCGAGAAGTACTCTTGTTTTTTGAAAACTCAAAAAATTGATGAAGAGCTTGAAGGAAATTTTGAAATTTTTGGTAAGTAATTTCTGGAAATTTCTTCGGTTTAAGTTAAACCATTCACTCATGAAAATTGTTATGCTGAATTGACATGGAATCCTCGTGCTCATCTGATCGTCACTGGCACGGACTCAGCACGAGTATAATTAGTTTCCCGCCTCGTGTGGCTTTGTACCACTTATGAAGACACCCGTATGACGTTTATATAATCTCACCTCTTTTTCTTTGCCACCCCTTGTTGTGGATTCAATTGCAATCTGCAAGTTTTACACTCCAGAATTCATATTTCCTTTTTTTCCAAATAAAACGCTTAACGCAAGGTCTACACTTTTTTCGCGTCTATGCAAAATTGAATTTCTTGCTGTATTATCCAAATTTTGTTGAGGAATAATAATAAAAAGGAGCGTTAAATCTACTGTGCACCGTTTACGTATTCTTGATAACTTTCACGTTTCACCCGCAGGGGTTTAGCCCCATGGTGATCGATCTCACATTCACAATTCTTGGATTTTCTCCCTGTGACGAACTCAGCTATGGACCACCTAATTTTTATTTTTAAATTCTCTTTTGTTAATTGGGGCAAGAAGAAGGTGGAACACCTGAAGTACTTGATTTTTTCGCAAAAAGAGGGTGAGTCCTCCTGAAGACTCGTCACGACATCCCATCGGAAATCGGGATACGAGCACTTTAACGAAGAAATGCAAGTGTACACTGTACTGTTAACTGTACAAGTATGTAGTAGCGTTTAGTTCTTCTAAAAGCCGCAAGCACGGAAAGCGCGGTGAAAGCTATTTATAGAGCGGCGCCGGCGCCGTGCCAACCCCTATTTAGAATGTTGACAGGGAAATTCGCGTTTCTCCCTAAATCACTGTCGAAATAAAACTCGCTCGGTATGGGTGAAATTCGTGATTCTTTCTCTCGTGAACTTTACTGACAGTTCCGGAAGAGTGATGAGTAATACTATAGATATATACGGATTTTTCATCAACTTAAGGAAATTTAGTAAATTACCAGGAAAGTACATTTAGTTTCGTCAACTTTACGCCAGTAATAATGAATATTTTTTGGTAAAACTGAGCCATTTACCTCCGTTTCGTATACACGGAAGTGATATATTTGAAATGTGGAATTTTAGCGAATTTTAGGGGACTTTGAATAAGTTCTTAGGAATTTTAAGAAAAACTCCTCCATATGAGCATAAACATATATGAGCCATGAGAATGTAAAACTCCTGAGTAATCTAAATTTGCTCATGTGGTAGGTAACAAATTTTACCCTTAAAGATTGCCCTAAATAATAAAATTGATATGGGAGCGGATAAAGTAGGTGATACGGATAGCAAGCTCACTGTCGATAAAGTAGACAATTTTTGGAGAAGAGCTTTATTAAGTTCAGTTCAAGCAGATTTCGAAATATTTTCAATACTTAAAAAATCACTATATCAGTATCAATATCCTGTTCATGTTCAAAAATTGTTGTTTGCTGGCGCTGAAGTAGTATTTACGATTTTATGGACTAAAAATATTTTATAAAGTAAAGTCTTATACCTTAAAGAATATTAATTTAAGTACAGCCGATGCAGCTGTATTTAATTAAAAATTCCTTCAAGCCATTTAAATATACGCGTAGCTGGCATACAGAGCAGATTGACTGCTGTTGAATTGCATTTTTTCAACTGAAATATTTTTATTGAATCTCGAGTCATTTTATATACTCTTATAAAATAATTTTTCTTTGCAATTAAATCATCAATACATATCTAATACCTAATACAATTTTCGCATAATAGCAGTCTACTACAGTCTAATTAATGGTTCGATGTCAGTATAACTTTTTTGTTTTCTACTCTTCTTGTCTACGTATAACCATCAGGGTCACACTTTGTAATGAACTATCGCACATCGTGTCAGCTTTTTTCTCGACGAATGCTTCGCTACATGCAAAACGTATCAGGATAAAAACCATCCATTACAGGTAAAGGTTGTATACCATATCAACAGCCATATTAGATGCTTAATTGTGTAAATATCGCTATCTTGTCATAAATTTCTTTACTAGCAATATTGTATTTTACATATAAAAGCGGAAATGCTTGATTTTCTACGTTGAAATGGGATCTGAAAAAGGTTCTTTGACATCCTTCAGTTGTCCCTAAAGGGAAATCATTGTAAAAGAAACTCATTGTAAATGAAAATCCATATAATATTTATCATAATGATGCTTAGTAACGTCAACGTGATGGAAAGAAAATAAAACAAAAATTTTATCTGTTTCAGTAGGGATTGAATGTTTGGCAAGACACACTGATAACCAAATTTATACCTTTTCTACTGAACTTATCTTATTTCTAAAGGGTCAAGGGATATGATAAACGGAAAATGTAAAGGGAAATGGTAAGGGGAAACCGAAATTAATGGGTGAACCTTTATAGGTTTTTAAAAATAAAAATCGATTTACGACTGATTTTCTCAAAAACTATCACTCCAAGAAAAAAAATGCTTCGAATAAAAAATGTGTACTTCAAGAAGTTTGCATATTAGCTGACATAAGCGCACAAAACCATGATTTTTATGGGTTTTTATGGTTTCACCATGAGAATCGGCTAGTCGACAATGTTCACTATCGCATATTCATAATGGCGGCATCAAAATACATTGGTATACTCCTTTTTTTAGATAGGACAGATAGAATTTAGAAACTCTCTGGTTTCTGTAAGAGAGTTCACTGGGCATGCAAATTTCACATACATCGTTGTCCTCAAATGTCTTACGGAGACTTAGTAGAAAACAGAACAAAAACAGTAAAAGTAGAATTAATTAAGGGATTAAAGGGAGAAAAAATAGAGAAAAAGGAGAGAGTAGAATAGAGGGAGAAGAGAAATCGTAGAGAAAATAAGAGGAGAAGCCAGAAGGAGAAAGATTGGAGAGAATAAGAGAAAATGGTGGAAGAAGGTGAAAGAGAGCTGGCAAGATGGAGAAACTGAGTGGATCGTGTGCATGCTGGACACGCTCTACGTCCATTTCTTTCACCCACCTCCTAAGCAGTGGTGCACCCCTCTGCTTTATTAAATTCCCGTTGTGCGAAATTGTCCAGTACTCTTTCCTGTAACTTCCACTATATATTCGACCAGTCGATAATGTATAACCATTTTCTCTAGCACGCGTCGCCCATTTACTGCGCTTTTCCACATATAACACTCGTAGAAATATTGTCTTTAAAACTTTCCTCTGGATCAACAAATTGTTTTAAGTTATAACATTTATAACGCTTCTTCTTTAGTAAATAAATATTTAAATATTTAATTTTTTATTACATAATTGTCACTTTGTGAGACGTGTCAGTTTGCAGACTAGACGTTTACAGACTAATTTTTTTCTGGCAAGTTTCCCAAGTTGAAACAATGTCATATAGCCTACTGTTATTATTACCGTTACTAAAAAAGTATTTTTTTCCGGTAACCAAACACTGTAAAGTATCGACACATGAAGTTAGCCGAAATCCATGTCCTTTTTAGAATAGGAGGTTAGGCTTAGGATATTTTCGCTTGAAAGGAATTGTTCCGATTAACTAAACATAATTAAATAAAAATAAATAAATTACGTTATATAGGTCAATTTTTTAAGTATTTAAAAATAACGAACACTGCGTGTTAACGTGTTCTAAACAAAGGATTTCGCAAGAAGATTTAAAATTCAAATAAGTAGACAAGGAAAACTCGGAGGATTCTTTACGAAGCGAACTTGTTGCTGACAAACAGTTTGAAGCAACACGAGAAGGACAGACACAAACCAACAGAAAACCTTCAGTAAATAATGAATATGAAAGTACCGTGGTTTGCAAGGTTCTTTCGCATACAGAAACTCGGCTTTAAAAATGCATTTGCTCTAGGTTGCTTTACCTAAAGTTTTGAAACTGCCTCTTTGCGTAATTTGCCAAGTTCTGCTTGGCTAAGTGTTTTTACTTGAGTTTCAAACAAAGCAAGCACCCATTTTGAAACTGACAAGCTTGTAATATAAAGTCTTTGACTAACAAAAATTATAGCTCGAAATTACATTAGTTTCTCTAAATTTTGTTATCTATCGTTCTATGGTATTTTATGAGTCTGAAAGTTTATATAACCATGGAACTTCAGTGCCAAGCAAATAATAAGTTTCGTGCATTTAAATTATTAAATACACTTGCGCTCTCTTTTTATTAATAATATTTGAAATATGATGTACATTATTGTATGTGTGTTCTGTTTAATTAATATAAATATATTTAATTCTGGTATACCTTGTTACCACTATCTCACTAATGACAGAGCACTAATTATATCAGTTGCGTAATTACATGCAAATTACAAACACCTTGTACCGCGTGTTAGCTCTAAGCTCTTCACGAAATTGTCTACTGCATGAGCGACCATTTATGTGTAAAGGAGTCAGAGATTGACGCGAACAACATTATTATTGTCGTCTAAATGATATATGTCAATATTCATTCCCTTGTATTGTATG
>JAUESI010000029.1:2467715-2479730 GCA_032275145.1 Synergus laeviventris
AATGAATGAATTAATGTATACGAAGATTACCATATATAATAATAATAATAATTTTAAAAGTTTAGTGCAACCATTAAACGTTGTTTACTTGAGAATTCTTTACTTGGTTGTGAAAGCACATCAAAATCAAATGTGCTTATGGTCGTTATTTGCACCTAATTTAATTTGCACGAAACGAGGATATAAATCGTATAGAATAAGAAATGGGTAAGGGATGAAGAGTCAAGCATGTTAACCTTTGGAGCATAACACCATCGCACCCTCTTCTTGATCGCACTGATTCATCGTGTCGTAGCCGAAGTTTCGAACGAAGAGACTGAGTAAAGTGAACAAGGCCGCCATCTCCCTACGATTTATATGGCTTACCCTATAATTTATGTATCTATCACAGGGTCGCATCAGTGAAAATAAAGATTAATGGACCATATCCAATGCCATTGAAAACTGTAATATATATATATATATATAGGATGAAGAAGAATCTTGATTCATCAAAGGGAGATGTTAGTCTCTATAATGATCACATATATGGTATTCTTTGAGTATATTTTCGATTACTGTGCAAAATACATAGTAACGATGAAATTTCTACTTTCGGATGGTTCTAATTGAAAATTGAGCATCAGATCTTATTAAATGCATTTTATAGTTTTGAATCATAGAAGATATCTTTTATTTAACGCAAACTGCTTTCAGAAAATGGAAAATATTTCCTTAAGTACAGGGTATCTATATTTTACTGACGGTCGTTTTTCTTAACCATTGTGACGTCATCATTTATATATGGTACATATTCAATGAATGCTTCTTCTGTCAAAATTACGAGTATTGAGGTTCAGCGCGTTGAGGGGCAGTTTAAGAACGTCATAAAAAGATATTTTCTGAGAGAAAAATAAAGGCAGCCTAAGACATGAATAATGCATCAACAAGAAGGTCTTGTCCTTTTTTCTATAAAAAGACGCAGATAAGACGCAACCAAGCATTTAGTTTACGAACAAAGGAAAAATTGTATTTTTTTGAAATTAAGACAACAATCATTAAAATCAGTTTAGGTATTTTTGATTACAAAGTAACTTTTGTCAAATATAACTATTTCTACTGTTGTTGAAAATGGTGCGAGATAGCTCTTTTGAATAGTGTTTAATGACATCATAGATTATAAAATCAAAATAGCTTCCTTCGCGCATAATCCATTCTTGAATTTAGTATTATCTCCCTGCAGGACGTTGCAACGCGGTCCACTGTATCAAAATTGTGAATTTGCAAACTCCCAAGTATGCAGCGTTCGTGAATATATATGTATAGTATATATCGTTTGTGTATACAATGAAAGTTCAATTTTTGGAAAATTACTTGAAAATGTTGAAAATAAACCTACAGAATTAAATAACTGCGGTTGTTGGGAGAATAAATTGTGCGGTATAATATTAATCCATAAATGTTCTAAAAAATTTGTAAAAGAATTATAATATATTATAGAATAAAGACGTTGTTTCATTTATTTCCAACTAAATAACGTTTTTGCATTTTAGTGCCAATTTTATCGTTTGGATTGTATAGGAGAAAAGTGCATTAACGAAGAAATCTTTGGATTGCCTCGATAAGTAGTTTTCCGGAGTGTATCGCATTTGAAAGAAGAATAATCGTTTAACAGACACAGAGTTTCGATCGTCCTCTCCAGAGACAAAGGACCATTTCACTTAATTGTATAGTCCGCAAATCACAGAAGAAATAAAAGTAACTTATTGAGCGCACTACCAATTTTACATCTTAAGTTTATTTTATTTATTACTATTTTATTATTTTTTTAACTACTTTAAGTATGAACTTTACGGATGAAATAGTGGCAATTCGTTTACTAATTGATCACTTTAGTAACCATAACTAATTCATTTTTTAAAGCTGAGAGGGTAGATTTGAGAAATATCCAATTGGAGAGTAAAATTACTCTTTGGAATTATAGATTCAATTTTCGTTTATATATTTTTTCTTAATGTGAGATTTGAACACATCGTTCTAGGAAGAACTGACGAACAAACAAAAGCAAAGTTTGCACGGGTGGAAAAGACTGGCAGGATGATGTTGAGTACAGAATTTCAAGCCTCTCTTTACATCGGCTCCGTTCTTGTGTTGCATATATCCATTTCTCCCTTCTACCGTAAATTTCTGCCTCGACTACGATGAAAAAGCAGAGAATCGAAACAATCGTCTTGGTGAACTACTACAACTTCTTTTCTTTATAAAATTTAAATAAATTTCTGAAACAGACAATTTTGTCAATATAATGTGGTAATTGTACAATATGGCGTGTCTTTATTATATATTGTTTATTATATTTATTATATATTATAACATCCTATATAAAATATCAATTAAGATAAAAGGATCTCTCTTTATTAGAAAGAAAAGTGAATAGGTCATTTGAGTCACAGTTGGAGATCGTTAAGAGAAAAATCAATCAAAAGACAGTTGCATTAATCGACGATAGGATTTGCAGGATAGAATATTTGTCTCCTTAACGACGATTCACTATTTCTTTTTTTCTTCGAATAGGCTTCCCCTCCACCGGTAAACGAGCTTCCTGCTTCCTTTTGCGGCACTATCGTAAGTTCTCTCTGTCATTTTCCTGCGCTCTATCCATTTCATTTTTATTGACTTCTTTTATTACTTCATCTCATTTTTTAGAGTAATCTATTTTTCGCGACCCTATAGGTAATCTTCGCAGTTCTTTAAATTTTATTATAAAAAACTGGAAATTAAATTGCATCGTTAAATTTACATCATATAAAATTCTTTTTTTCATAAGATCTTTGAGTTGCGGTTGATGGTTTATTCTTTAAACCATTCTCATTTTTATTTTAATTAAGATTACGGTTGAAATAGGATTCCTTCTCGAGAGTTACGTAATCAGTGAAAAATTTTTGAAATCTCAGTAGATTTTCACTGAAATTGCACACATTTTTTTGCAGTAAATGGAGTTAAAGACTGCAGAAAATACATAATCTCAGGAAATTCCAGTTCGCGAGAAACATTGCAGAAATTAAGTCAGTTATGGATTCGTATTGCAGTTCGTGGATGTTTGCAAGTGACATAACAAAACGTCTGTCTGACTCATCAATTTGGATCAATTGCTCCGCAGCCTCTGGTTAGTTCACCGTCGTTGACATTCTCTACAACACATTTATTTTATTCTTTCCCCCACCATAAAATCAATTACGTCGGAATCATAGAACGCAGACTCGATAATGACTACAGAAGAGGATCGTGAAAGGAACTAAGATTTTAAAAGAACTTCAAATCATTCAAAAGCCAATCAGCCCTATTGAAAATATCCAAATTGATTTCTAAGTGGAAATCCATTTAATTTTCCATGATAATCTGAAAATGGATATCCACGTGGATCTCAGTTTAAACTTAGAATATTTCTATTTGTCCATCATTAAATCTTCGTGGATTTCCACATGGATATTAGCTTCAACTTGTTGAAACTTATGTCCACGTGGAAATCCAGTTTCATATTGCCATGGAAAATTAGATGGATTTTTTCAATAGGGAAGTTTGAAGCAACAATGTTTGCGAGATTTTCGAGAAATTACAACTCTTTTTTTACCTCAGAGAGAAAAACTGTTTAATTTTTATAGCCTATAGAAAGTCATGTGAAAAACCAATTCCATAGTTTTCCTAAATGAATTTTCTTTAATTTGGGTAGGTGATTTATATTCAATTATTAATCTTTTGAATTCCAGGTGAAAGCGAGTTTATAAAATACAGCCTAGGGAAAATGCATTTACAAAGAGTAAAAGATATTGTGTTAAATGAGGGTTGGTAACAAAAAGCCCCGTGCGGAAACAACCGAGTTGAGGAAATTGCATCGCGAATTCAGTCCCTGTTTTCCGTTCTATGTACTTTAGTTTTGTGCTTTAATTTCGTTGCTTTATTTTCCAACGAAATTCGCCATCCTTCTTTTCTCTATAAACTAGCACCCGAGACATGTGTAAATGAGTAAAAGTAAAGAGTGACGCTTTTAATTTATTGTGTAAGAGTTAATTGAAAATTTACCTCTACGGCTCAACCTCTTTTCTACCTATGATACTTAATTATCACACAATTTTATTATTTACTTTTTCAAATACGAAATAATTGTACATAAAAAAATTCCTCTGAAAGGATTTTGTATTTGTTAAAAATAGCGATTCTGGAACATTCTGGAATTGAATTTAAACGTACGAGACAAACCAATTTCCTCTCTGCAAAAACACAATGAACCTTAATCGTGAATATCAATTCTGACCATTGAATTTTCAAAATCATTTTAGAAATTTTCTTTCATATTGAAAATCATTCAACAAATTTATAGGCAAAGAGAAATTTAAAAAAATTAGTTACAGTGGCTAATCAGAAATATTGCCGGGAAGATTTTCTGCTATAATAGATTGAGCATGCATTCAATCGAAATTCGAAAAGGATTCGGTGTTTCGCTTGTCTGTTTGAATCGGCAACCAATTCGGACAATGAAAGTGCGCCAAGCACCAAAATAAAAATAATGAAATCCTCGACGATTCTTTTCACGATTCAAATTCTGTGCTGTGCAATGCTCTCTTTTCCTGGCTTTCCCGTTTCTCTGTCAACCATTTCATCCCTTACTCTTAGCTAAGTATTGAAAGTACACACGAAATACATACCATACACAAATGCATTTTTAAAGAATTACAAAATATTAATTCACAGCAATTATTCTAAAATTTCATAAACTTTACATTTTTCATAAATTCATATATTTTTAATCACACTATTTCTTCGAGTAATAAAGAATTCATAGATCTTGACGCCCGACTTCGCCCTTCCCAAAGACTGGCACTAGACGTATTATATTATTATAAATTATATGATGTGCACATATCAAGAAGAAACGAGGGTTTTGAAGCACACCCTCGGACAAAGTCACATCCATTCGTCACCTTCTTATTGTTCCTCGGTGAATCATCTTGTTTCCGGTTGGATCGCATTCCTTATACCAAGGGGACACCGTATAATGTTTACTCTCACATTTCAAAGTCACTACACAGAAAAGTTATACACAGAAAAGCTTCTTCACGAAAAAAAAAAAATCTGACAAACTGTTGTTAATGAAACCTTGAAAAATAGAGTAGAAAATACAAAAGAATATATATATATATATATAGAGCTTAAAATTGAATGAAATATATGTGCAAAGGAGAAGATATTTGATAATCGATATTCAAGCAATCAAGCATTTTAATTACATCCTAAGACGGTCATTTAATATTATACTGTCCATTGAATTATATGTGAACGTTAATGTTTTGAGATTAATGTAGCAAATAAGAGCTTAAACTATTAAACTTTAATGTTTAGTCTTAATGTGAGTGAAATGGGTATAGACTTTAATGCATTCAGTTAAATGTTTGGAATTTAGTGTGATAGACATAACATGTAGAATTTATCTCAAAAGCCTATATGCAGCCATCAAGTTTGAAGCAAACGTGAAAATTTTTTATGAAAGTAGACGTTTCACTCAAAATTTTGAGATAAAATCAGTTGCATTCTTTGTGATTGAACCCCTTGTGAAAAATGCGCTTCATCGACCCGTAAGGGTATTTTGCTCACGATCAAATGAGCATATCACGCCCCTGCAAATTTTCCTCGGTCCATCGAGTTACATAGTTATCGACACGATCATCAACGAGTCAGTGACAACCAGCCGCAACTACCCCTCTCCTCTCCTCATCCCTTATTGTATGTCTTTATACATCCATCAGGGATTCGATATTCGCACATCTCTATATACATATGATATTTTGGGTGATATAATAGTCTATGTCATTATATAGACACGCTTTCAGGTACGTTTTGCAGGAAACTGTCTCTATGAATATTCATGAATCGAATTATATCGCGATTCCACACCTGAGCTATTATACAACCATAACACTGAAATCGGTTTGCTTAGTAGTTTCAAACTAACAATAAGATACATGCATATATGTATTCGAGCTTCGTTGTAGAGTTTTTTGAATTATTTATATTAATTAAAATTGCAAATGTTAAATGTGAGAGGAAACTGTTATATTTTCGTGGGCAAACGTTATTTTCTACGATTATACTATTTGAATTCATGATCGAAGATTCAATCTAACATGACACGTTTACAGCAATTGAATAAACTTATTCTGCACACGCTCACCGCGTGAAACCGGAAATGTAAGTTTCTTCAATTGAGTATTGCTCGTGGTATCCGCAATTACTTACTTATACTTAAACTTTTAATTTGACAATTGTAAAACATTTGTTGAGACATGAACGTCCCAAGGACAACTCATGTCCTCATGTCCATTGTGATCATTAAATTGTGATCATTTTTAAAGGCCAGAAAAATAAACGAAATGGTTTATAAAGGCTTCTTGCATATGGACCTAACAGTTTCCTGTTGTGCATCATAAATGCGGAAAGACGCCCACATGGCAATGAAGATGCTAATGAAATAAATTGGCTAATAACTCTGTAGATTTAATTTCTTTCAACTGTAAAGCTGCACGCTAGAACCCCATAATTCTGATTACGTGACATCAGAGTTTACCATTTGTCCTTAAGCTTATACCAAAAGCTTTCTTTTTCACACCACATTTGGGATACAGAGATTGAAAGTCACATGGATGGACGGAAATCACAGAAGAGACGTGTAATTTGAGCTAGAAAACTGTATCAAGGCCAGAGTGAGTCGAGCAATATCGTGTAACTAACTGCAGGGAGTAAAACGGTAATGAATAGTGACCTATAGGTAGAATGGCTCGTAAGAGGAAGAAACGGAGGGTCCAATAATTAAGGTTAATTCTACAATTAACCCCCACCCTGTGGCATCCGACAGACGCCTACATTCTCTCAGCTTAAGGTCCCAAGTAAATTTCTCTCCTTCCTATTTTAGCATCTGAATCTCTTCTCGAGTTTTCTCTCTCATGATGGAAGCTTCTACTTTTTTCTAAGCCCTTTGTGTCGCAAAGAGCTGAAACAGTCAAAGGATGTTTAAGTACAAAGAACTTTTATGTACTGATCTTGTCGAGAAAGATTCAGTCAGATTTATAGTTGTTAGTGAGAGAGACAAACAATGTGTACTCTAAATCGAAAAACCCCTGTACTAAAAAAACGTTTGATATCAGAATATCTCGAAAAAAGGAACTCCTTAAATTTGAATTCGTGAGACTATTACCATACGTATATAATTTTAATATTTCAAGAGATTTTAAAAAAATAAGTATAAGAAAATATTTTAATTGATCATTCTGAAAAGTTTCTTCAAATCGGAAAATTGCCGGATTTCCTAAGATTTTTTTTTAATTCACAGACAATATCCGCATTTTCTTAAATTCATGTAGTCAATCATTGTATGTAACACCTATATATAAATTAATGAACTAATATAATAATAACGAACTGGAATGATTTTCAAAAACGTCGCAGTCACTCTTTATTATTTTTTCGTTTCCATATTTATACACATATTAAGCATACGACAATATATAGTTATAATATATGGTAAGTCGAGAATTTGTACAATAAATAAAGACTCTAAAGCGATATAAACACAACATCACGTAACTCTTTACTATTCGATCGTATCGAGTATTATTGGTTAATAAAACGTTTCTCTCACATTTATAAAGTCTGGATTTTGTGTGGCTGTGAGCTTTTTTCGATGCATGTATTTTTTTTTCTACAATGCACAGTGCTCAGAATACTAGAGATAGAAAACACAGCTGCAAAATTACAACTTACCTCTTTTAGTAAAAATTTCATGTATTGTTCAGTCTACAGATTTTTCAATGATAAATATTTACGAAACGAGGTGACTTATAGGAACGAAATTTGGTTCTTTTTTTCGATTGTTGAATAATAATAAAAACAATACAAATTTTAATAAATGCTGCAATTTTAAAACTGTGGTTTCTATTGAACATTCGCGACAATTTTGCCTCCTTAACGAGAAGGCTTTGAACCTTCAAAGTTGCAATGTTTAAGGTCGTTTACACTAGACCGTAAATCAATTTTATAGTTCAATTTTCACTCAACAATTATTAAAATATAGGGGAGAACGATATTCAATTTCTTTTATGTTAATAAATTTGTATCGCCTTTTGATTCTTATATAACCAACATAAATTATTATATTCTATTTGTATCAATTCCAGTAAAAACAGTACAGATTTTTGTAATTTATATAAAAAAACTAGTTTAATATCTAAATGAAGTCAGTTTTAAAAGTTATGAATTTGATGTGAGTGTATTTTACAATTGATTTTAGTAGACAAAATAGAGTTGTAAATGTTTGATATTGTCTGTAGGAGTGAGTTAATTTTGCCGTGATGAGAAAAATATGAACGAAGAGGAAAATGGAAAATCTGAAGCAATCAACATGTAAATACGAAGTGCAAATACGAATCCCGAGGGCAAATTAATTTTTGACGTTTTCTCATGCTCTTTACACACAGAAAGTGAAAATGAATGAGTAGAGTAATTTTATCGACCACAAGCGAAGCTTTGGAAATGCTAAATTACACCAGATTTCAAGATTAATAATTTTCTTTTGCAAAATATTATTTGCATATGTCAAATGGATATCATGCTCTTTCTGGATATGATTTTTCTTATGAAAGTTGAATCGGTTGGATATGTAATTTGTAATTAATTTTGTAATTAAGTTCAGGCTGATTAAGGAAGAATGAAATTTGACATAATACCCCGAATTGTTAACAAGAAAAATTAAATTCAAGTGTTATATTAATCGTCAAATGGGTAATAACAAGTGTTTTAGAATTGGGACATTCAACACGCCGTCTTGTAACTAACAGCTTTACCATTGACCCCTATTAGAATTGACCCCGGTCTCCCCTATATGCAGTATTCGCATAGTTTTTCTTTGTTTGTTATAAGGTACGTTTATGTGAGGGGAAAATTTTACCTTCGAAAAGATTGGATTCGCTACGTACTGCCACTTACAATTAATATAGTTAATATACGTCTTAAAAATAAGACTTTGTACAAGAGATAGTAAATAAGAACACTTAATTATGGCCAAGATCTCCGAAGTAAAATTTGAAAATTATTACAAAATGGAGACCATGAGAAATCGCAATTCGACGATATAGGCAGGTTTCACTCGAGTGGCTCGCACTGTTACAAAATTTTATTTATAATTCTAATCCTATGCATTACAAACTATATAATTTTTCATCTTTTTCGATATCGGGATCGAGTGTGAGAATTGTTTTTAATTCAAGTTAATAGCGTTTACTTATAATTCAGATAAAACTTATTTAAACAATGTCAATGGTGTATCCAATTAGCCTTATATAAGTAATAGACTTTCCTCTAATTCAGATTTACATTTTTCCGGAATAAATTAAGTTTCCAAATATTAGAACTTTTTTTCAACTCAATAATTTTAAAAAGTGATTCAAGTGGATTTGTGAATTTGTTATGTATGCTCAACAAGTTTCAAAGTTTGAGATTGATTTGTGATCATTATTCGAATCATGCATAAACTTAAGGAATTTACAATTTATTACTGTTTGAGCGTAGTTCTGCACATCTATTAAAAAATCGGAGCTGTTCAGTTATAAACCGAGAGATAAATCAAAAGCGTTGGATAACTTCCAATACGGACTTTTATTCCTATCAAATTTTTAACAGACGGTCCTGACCAAATTGCGACCAAGCCAGTTGTTCAGGATATCACGTTCTACGTATCCATTGCGAAAATTTAATCCTATTTTCAGAGCAAATATATTTTCAGGCATTATTTCACTCTGTAGAAATATTATTTCACTCAAATGGAAAGAGAGAAATAACAAATAATTTAGCTATAAACCTAACAGATCGTTTTGGAAGGATGGTGTTCAATTCTAGAATCATCCACTTGGAATAAGAAATAGTCTTTGTTTACTTATTGTATCGTAAAAATGTGTGAAAACCTGAAAAGTAGGTAAAAAATTATTTCGTGAGAGTGATGAATGTTTTTACTACATCTATGAAAAAATTAAAAGATTAAAATTAAAAGGCCTCCTAGACTATAAATGGAAGCGTCGTCTGATGAACTCGAGCTTAATTTCTAATAATTGAGTCCGACTGATTACTCAAAGGTTGGCGAGACAGTTCCTTTGGCAGAGAAAGAAAACTACTTGAATCACATTCTTGTAGAATAGAAGTTTAATTTTAATGGTCTTGAACAAAGAGCTTGCGATTAGTGAAACCTTAATCGAGATCACGCACCTATTTTCTTACTATATAATAGTAATAAATAAATAAATAAGAAGAGATTGAAAACTTGGGCCTTTAAATGTGCAAGGGCCTAGAACCATTAACTAAATTTGTTAATTAGTTAAGCTTTTCAATCAACTTTTAATTCATTTCGTTGAATAGTGGTAGGTAACGAAAAATCCTATTCTGTACTTAACTATTTTTGGCTTTTGATTAATCTTGATTTTATGCAGCTTAGATTTTAAAATAAACTCTAGATAAAAATGTAAATATTTTTATAATAGAAGAATTAATCAAATTGATAAACAACTGTTACTGTCAATAATATCAATCCTGACAAAAATCTACAAAAACCAAGAGGTTACTTAATAGAAATTAAGAAATAATTTCAGACACAAAACAGCTATTTAAAAAATAGTTTTACGCAGCCTTCCCTACATTTACAAATATCATGACTAGAGTTTTAAAGAGAGAATACTATTTGGAGAAAATTCGCGTATTATCTTCTTTTTGAGAAATGTATACTTTCTCACTGCCAAGAATTGCTAGAATTCAATGAAAACATAGAATTTATTATTAAAAACATAAAAATTCTCAATATATTTTCGAGAATATTCCCCAAATTTAAATTCTCGAGAATTTAGAACTCTAATCATGACCTATACAAACATTATCGATCTCATCCGAAATTTCCAATTATGGGAAACCATATCGGACTTAGGATCTGGATTCGTTCTGGATAAAAATGAACCTCCATCGCAGAGGGATCCTCTATACCAGCAAATGTTACTTATCTATTCCCACACTGAGAGATTGACGTTCGGCCTTAAATTCGAATCACGTAGGATCAAGACGGTCAACTTTGTCGGAGATCCTCAAGTGAAATAATGGGATTCGATTTTGAATCCTCGGGATCCTCAGAATAAGGAAACATGGCATATCTGGCAGACTTGGCTGCTCATTGCTCAAGGTAGCTCCGAACTCGAGACTATTCTAAGCGATTCGTGGATCGATTCGGCGGTGCTCCTTGATTTACAAGGAGAGCGTGGTTTACAAATAAGAATGGGCACTATTGCCAGATGAAACCTGAATGGAGGCCGGAAGTTGTTAGAATACCTAGCAGGACCAACCAACCGAAAGTAAGACTCCCTCTTCTGAAATCCGCTGCACCGTTGGCACATGATTCCTTGATTTGCGAGATGTTAAGGTTCCTTCGGCCTAGTAGTTTGTGCACTCCATTAATTTCACTTTTCTTTAAAATGTGGTCTCGTGACAACAATAGAGAGTAAAGTAAACCAGGGTGCTGCTCGTTCGAATTAGAACAGAAGGTCAAGACCATGTGCGTTGCCACGGCCTTCATCACGTAGACTCGGCCGTAAAATTGAACGTAGTTGTAGTCCACGAGCGTACCTGAAAACAAAGATTACTCACGTTCATATTTTAAAGTGGATAATTTATAGTTGAAAATTGTTCAAGCTGTTTTCCGCTGAACAACAATTTCGTTTGATCGTCGAAAGCTCGAATTATACAGATTCCCCTTATTTGCGGAGAATGTTTTCCAGAAGCTGTTACACGTAATCGGTGACTCGTAAATTGGCAATCGTTGAGCTGTCAAGCACATTCGACGTTGACGAGATTGGATGAGCTTTAATGGAGCGAATCATACACGTGGAGATCTCACATTAAATGGTATCTGTGCATGAATGTACAAACGATCATGGCTATGGATAGGACATGCCAACA
>JAUESI010000029.1:2483721-2503923 GCA_032275145.1 Synergus laeviventris
AGCGCTTGGAACTTGGGTGTGTAGCGTTTACGGACTTTATCGAATATGCAAAAATGTACGGTGGAAACGCAATGAAAGGTTACATTTGCCAAGCGAAATATCAAATTAACTGTGCATCAAAAAAATACCAAAGAGGAAACTTGGTGAGAGAATATTTAATATGAAAGCAAAGTCAGTCAATACACATTTCTAACGTACATAGTACACCAATCGATGAAAAGCAAATTCCAGATTTAATTAAATTCCTCCGACTTTCTGTCACTGTGAATCTTCCTGTTTGAAAAATTTCAACTAACGTCAATGAAAATTCGTTAATTTTAAAGATAATCATTCATTTTTATATCCATTGTAATACATTATTTATAGATTCAATCAATTTTGCAATCTTTCGTCTACATATTTAAAAAAAAATCCCATTCGCCCAATTGATTCTCTCAGAAAAAAGGAGATAATCGATTTTTTGGACCACCACGGGAAATAATTGAAAAAGAAGTAGAAATATTGTCTTCTTTTGTGAGGATTCGATATACAATACTGCAACTTTTGGACGAAAATTGTGGGATAAGAGTTTTGAGTACATTTACGAGTTGAAAGTTCACCCAACCGTGTGTGGTATGTACATAACTTGAGATATGTTTCTCGCATCAACTTAAATCCCTCCAAAGTTGCCCCGTAAAAGCAAATAACACGAACTCTGCGGCCAGCTTTAAGGATCTCGAGTCGAAAGCCCGGTCAGGCTTAAAAACATTCGAGAAAGAACGCCAAAAAACTGCAAAGACGAGAACATCCAGTGAAAAGAAGATATACCATCCTCCTATATCTACGAAAGGTCTTTTTTATATTTAAATCAATACCCCCCCCCTCCCTACACCCTCTGAGAAATCCACTTTGTCCCCTCTTCGATCGAAGTTTACCGAGGTCACTTACACCATAACTTTTTCTATGACCTTATCACCCACAGCCGTGTTTCACCAATGTCGTGACTACCTTACTCAAAAATGCAAAACTTTAGAGGAGAGTTATGCGTACAATTTATATATAGAAAAAATGAAGTCTATTATTATGAGAGTATTTTTTTTCTAAATAATCTATTTTTTTCAAGGTATAATCTTGAATTATACTATTAGTTAATTTAACAATTGGGTGGTTCTCGTTTGTGAATAGTCTCACTTTTTTTTCTAGACGGTGGTTAATTTAGAAATAATTTTATGTATGAATACGAAATTGTCCACCGAAACACAAAAGTGCTATTAATATAAATATGGTCGCTTATTAATTGCCCCCACTAAAATATTTGTACCTCTAAATAATCCACTTTATTTTCTAATATTAATCAAATACAATTTTCACTTTAAAAATTGAATTTCGATTCGAAAACTTAAGTTATCTGACAATGACCCATATTTATACGTTTGTGAGTATTTTCAATATAATAGGTAAGTAAATCTATCATGAAGCTCGTGCTCGATGTCGTTAACGTCAAATCATAAAATCGTACCCCTTTTGATATCCACCTGTCTAAAACATTCCCTATAGAGAAATTCCAAACGTTTTCACAAACGTGTCAATAAAATTTCACTTTTATTGTCAGTACTTCTATTACACTCACTTCCTATTTCTATCACGTCCTGTAAAAGTTGTATAAAAGAAACGTTTATTTCAATATAGGATACTATATAGATATACTCTCATTTTATCGCAAATTAAACCGGATTTAATGACCTTCATCCGTAAATCCAGGTCTAAAAGCTTTTTCAGAAGAGTATATTATTGTGCTTCATGAATTATATAGAAATCATTTTTAAACAAGAGGAGATTTCAGTTTGGGATTTAGAGGTCGTATTATGTGGATGAAGTTAATTCATTTAAATTAAATTTAAATATAGGAGTATATAGACATTTCTATCGAAAAAATTATCTTGAAATAACTAGGATAAAAGTGCACATTTTAATTAATTGAACATTTATTCAAATCTAGAAAGTCATATTTTATTGGACTGAAGTTTCAGACGTCTTTTATGACAAATCCCACTTTAGAGTAAAAAAAACAACCATTTTTTCAGAAAAAATATCTCTTCCGCCAAAAGGATGAGCAAAAGTTCAGTCAAAAGTGGTTGAAAAATAAAAAGTGAAAATATGAAATAGAAAAGCATTTTATCTATATTCCAAGGATAATATTGGTTAAATATAAATGTTGATTATTCTAAAAGCCAGCAATGTTTGTCCGAAACGAGAGCATATTACACTCTCGTATTTAGGAGTTGGAGCCGTTTCAAAAACAAACATATATATATATATATGTAGATCACAATTATTCTTAAGCTCAACCGCCGGGCGCATAATAAGGTAGAACTTGCGTATAGAGAAACTCACTGTGAGTTCAACCATCCTAACTTTGACTGCATGCTAGAACGGCATTATTTATGCTAACTTATACGGTGTATTTGCATGCTTGCACGTTTTAGTGGGACGACTCGTCATATAGGGCAAAACGCTGAAATGGCGCTCGGTCGGATTCGCGACTGCAAAGATTTGATATTAAAATCGGAATTGTAGCGAACCCGTATTTGTCATGAACGAATGGGCTGACGCCGGCTCTCGCTTTATTAAAATTGTTCCTTAATTATTGACCCCTTTTTGAATACAAGACAAATCTAAATGACTGACAATGAGTCTAATAAATTAAGCTTTGCAAATATTTTATAATATTTTAAGACAATTTTAGTGGTTTCAAAAAATGTCAAGCGAGTTATCGCTTTGTTCTGAACCTTTAGTTTTTGTTCAAGCTGTGCGATTTTATAGTTGTTTTTAAAAAACTCTCGGCAATCCTGAGACACTTTATGGTCGAAAATGGCTTCTAGCACAAAAAAGTCTATTCACCTGCACGACCAAATGGAAATCTGGCTAAGTTTAACTTGCCTATGGCTTCGTTACTTAAATAGGGATCCGGCTAGCAGGGGGTTGTTCACTTGCTCAGCTATACGATTTCGTGAAGTTGTACGAAGTTAATCCTGGCTCTTCTACTGTATAGCTTTAGCAGGTTCCTTTTACTGCCCGACAGTCCTGGTCAAGGAAAAAATACGAACCTAGATAGCGAAATCGACGATTTGCTGAAATTGGCTCGATTCAATTGGTAACTGAAAAGATATATCTCTCTCTCTCTCTCTTCACAATTTTAAATTATTAAAGATTCAACTACATTAGTATGAAATATATGAATACGTTTATATGGAATTTTCTTAAAATAAATTTTAAGATTTTAATAATTAATAGCAAATCATTTCATCTTGCAATATGTCTATAGACGGAGGGTTAAAAAGAAAATTGAAGTGTAAATCGAGCAAGATTTATCGATTTTATAATAATCGAGTTAAAAGACCCTCTGAGTTCACGAAACCCTTAATAAGCTTATTTGGTCTTGAACTAGAGGATCCAGCGAAGACTTAAAAGTAATTCTGCGTTGGTGAATGCAAAAATATACACGAATATACTCAATGGTTAATTAATATTGATTTGATAGTACTTCCGGTTGGGTAGATCTTGAACTTTGTTAAAGGGAATGTTGACATGGATCCTATATCTTATAGAGTAGAAACATTCTTAGTTTTCTTTTGATTGCCTGTTCATTTCCTCCGTCATAATATTTGCAATCAACACCCTTAAACTTTAATTAAATTTATTTTCCGAGTTCTTATAAACTCTCAAGGAGAATGTTCTATGTAAGCAAATTTTAAACTATGAATACAACTTTTGTTTCAGGTCAAAAAACACCATTCACTTCTGTCAAACGAACAAACTGCATACGTAATAATTAATGTTTGACAATCAATGATTTTGCTCGGATAATAAGGGAAATTCAGGTAACAGATTTGCATTTAAACTCAAAAAAGTTTCATGGAGAATCAAGAAAAGCCGCAATTAGTTTCTCACGGCATTATTGTATTTTGTATTTAACCGAACTTTGATGGTTGTTTCGAGAAAGTTGGAGAGCAAGATAAGTTTTCAAGAAAATAAGTTTTTGAAGATAGAAACGCCGCGCAAACGTTTACAGTTTGCTCGTTTCTCTCTTGCGGTTTTGACGCTTCTCTTCTTATTTTTAATTACTGTCATTATACTCTCGTCCCTTATTCTTGTCCTTAACTTCCTTCAACTTCACAGGGGACTCTCGTAAAAGCCTTAATACTCGAGAACAGAATTATTTCGTGCATGTAAGTAGACCGTTGTGTAGACTGTATAATAAAGCTCTCTTCAAAGTAAAACCTAATCGTATTTCAAAATCATTTTCTTTTCAGAAGAAAAAGTTTGACTCACAAATTTTGTATGCGCTTCGCACAAAATAGGGGTCTCTATAATAATCGAACTCTTATTGAAAAATGTAATTTCTAATTTTTCAATGAGAATATTCAGAACAAGTGACCTATAATTATATCACGCTTTGATTCGAGTTCCTATATTGGATCTACTTTTGCGCGATTCGACAAATCCCTTCTACAAGTTCAGCGTACACGATAAGCACATTAAGCCATCGATATTCGATAGTAGAGTGCATGCATGCATTATATACACGCGTAATCCTTCACACGCACGACAAACTATTTTGTACAACGATTTCGCCAGGAAGCTCTAAATCCCTTCTTCTGCATGGCGATCATAATATCCAGTATGCAATATGTATTCAAACTGAAATAGGAAATCACGCAGTAGTGTATAGGAAATATTGCCTTAATTTCATAGTTATCGCAAGAATATTATTACAGATTTAGGGACCTTTCATTGAAAGAAAAAATATGAAGTAACTTTACCAAATCTATAAAAAGATTATTTTTTGATAAAATTGAGTAATATTTTTAGAATAAATTAAATTGTTTTCTATTTAAAACCATTGGAAGTTGTATGCGTTTTATATAAAAACTGTAGCAAATTTGACAGTATTCTGATATTAAAGTTAATCAAATTTAAAAATTGAATATTGAAAGAGTTTCAATTGCAAATATTTTCAATTTACAATATTCTTTAGAACTCGTGATATCGATGAAAAACACTATAATGTTTTTCAACACTATATTTTTATTATTATTTTTGACAGAAAAATAGCACCAACTTTGGCACCTAGTTCTTCTAATTTACTTTAAACACCAGGAGCCGTGTGAGATTAAATAACTCACAATACAGGAAAATCATGTTACGAAAATAATTATTTTTCAACGAACGTACCCGTAAGAACATCCATTATACATACGCACTAAAAATATATACCTATATATATTTTTTTTTTTCATTCTGTATTTATTCGGATTTCATTTGCCGACTCCAACACATAAACCAGAATTCAGTTTCTCACATTTCTCCCACAGCTATCGGGGCGTGCACTCGCGTGAAATATAGAAGAACATTCTGTATTCCGCATTCTAATTTATCTACGAAATTAACGCGAGCGAAATATGAATATAGAGGCTGTGTTGGCATTTGTGCAATGCGTTATGTCTCTATAATAGGGATACTCAGTCCCTTACTGACGATGAAAGTGATTATAAATTTACGTATAATGAAACATTATCATTATAATTCATATATTGGTAATGATGGAGAGGATGATTGTACCTAATGATAAATGATTAATTAATAGCATTCGTTGATCATTTTACGCGGCTCAAAAGTGTGAGCGAGTACGTGTATATTTCAGATTATATATAAGCGCATAATATCTCAAAATTAAATATTACTCGAAATCTTTGGGATTTATGACAATAATCCATTTTCCATCGCATAATTTAAAGAGTTTCAACAGCAGAAATAATTGCCTCTTATAGGCTTGGAAATTTTATAAACGATTTCACATTAGGATTTAAGGGGTCTAATCGCTCTTCCAGTAACTGAAATCTTAATGTAATTAAAAATGAATTTATTTTGGGGTATTTTCTTCCTGCTCTCTATATACATATCAGAAAATTTTGCTTTAAAGCATTTGTATTGTTCCTGGAAGTAGAAGGATGACAGTAATTTGTGTCGATATAAGGAAGAATGTTTATGGCATAGAACAATGGATCCAATACACATTCCTACCCCATTGGACCTCACTGAAGAAGATTATATTCACGGTGTTACGAGGGGTGACTTCGAGCTTGCGTGATACAAAATAGGTCAGGACATGGAATCTTCCACCACCTTTCCTAAATGACGTCAGAACCTTAGAAAATTTGTAATTGATTTTAATTTAGACTTGTTCAAAAAATTTACCCCTAAAGACACTTGTAACAGCACATTTACTGTACGTATTTGTGCTGAATAAATAATGAGTTGTGTATTAAAAATCCAAAAAATAATTCAGTGCAAAATACAGCAACAGAAAAACAAATTGGAAATTTTGTACCTCATGCCATATAATTTATTCGCGAAGAAAACGGCAATATAAGCAAGACAGATACGAAAAAAGATCGACATAAAAAGCTAACTTTGAAGTTTTAAATTTTCGAGGTAGTCCTTTGTAAGTCTGAGCACGTCTAAGAAATATGTTGGGATAGTAAATCTATTTGCATGAATAAAGTGTTCTCCACGGTTTACAAAACTTCGGCTTTCAAAAGTTCTGTTCGTTGTAAAGAGGCGAGAGCAAAATAATGTTCAAAGAAATTTTTCTAGAGGATATGAAAACTTATACTTAGATCGGATTTTTCTTCTTTTAGGAAATACTTACTCTGGAAGTCTAAAGGAAATTTTATCCTCTTCATTGCGGACCTAAGCATAAAGAGAGGAGTAAAGAGATTGAAATAACGAAGCTTTTCATAATTATAAGTCACTGAATGTCGTAATGCCATCATACAGGTTGTTCTGAAAAGACTCCATTTTCCTCTCCCTTTTTTACATGGCAAACGCAAGCATCAGGGAACTTTTCTCCTCCCCCTTAGTTGACATCATATGCATGAATATGAATGGAGACAAGGGCTTCATGCACAAAAATAACTCGTTCATCATGTATCATTTTTATCGATATATATTTTATTAAATAATAATGTGCCTGGAGATATTTTTGGCGGAAACTAATTCTAAAATGCTCATGTTTATGATTATGGAACTATAATTCTGCCATTTTCTGCCACGTTTCGCAAATTTACTAGACCGATTTTCGTTTCTCCTCGGTTGAGAAATAGGATCAGATTAGCTATAAAAGTTTTCCTCATCTTCGATATATAAGGTACGAAAGTAATTTCTCGTTTATTTCTATGTGCATGGGTGTATAGTATTCGTACAAACATAAGAGAGCTAGGTGGATATGTTTATGTTAGGTGTTCAATACGATGTCATATATAGAATCAGAGAAGAGAATCAATTCGTGCAGCTCGGACGAGTCGAGGACGCTTAGAACTGGAAACTTTGAAGGCGTAGCAGGACGTGACGTCACGATAAAAATGCATTTCTATTCCTGTGTGTTTACGAGCATTATTTTGTGCTCTGTAAGGTTTGCTCAGAGTGAAACATATTGCCCTCGGACCACAGACATCTATATAATCAAGCTGTCTTATTACGCGTGTATATGATATGTAATATATAGTTATATGTATGTATATATAAATAAGTGTGGAGTGTGAGCCTCCGCTGTTACCATCTACCTCAATGTTTTACCTCTCTGTATTCTACGATAAGAAAGCAGAGGGTGCTTTTGATTTATCGCGCGATCCCTTCTGCATATCATCATCTCCATTGCAAAACCTTCCAACTTCACATTTGGTTATGTCGAGAGTGTTTTGAACATTCGAATATGATGTAAGTTGATGCCGATTCTAATGTAAATTTAGAAATATAGCTTGTTTGACGTCGTTCAGAGTTCAGACTATGAGTAAAATAAAATAAATAAAATAAAACAGTGCTACATTTATATATAACATTAAATGAGATAAGAAAATCTTCCCAAATGTACAAATTAGTTAGTTTCCAAGTCTGACTTAACTACTTTTTCCACTGAGAATTTCGTCTTGTTATAACTTTCCATTTCTACTTACAATCGAACTCCGCACAGATAAGACACTTTCGAAGTAGAGAAAGAGTAGTAAGGCCAGACAGAGGAGGTCCTTTTTTGTTTTCGACGCATTTCGACCGTAGTACGCAAACCTTATTTTAGTCAATTCATTTATATTCTTACTAATATGGACATAAAACCAAAACTTAATAATTTATCTACTTTATAAGTTTATGCATTTATTTTCACATGTTCGATTGTCTCAAAATGATTCCTTGTTCTGAAGTCTGACCGAAAGAAAAATATTAAGCTTAAAAATATGTTTAATTTTAAAACGCGATCTATCTGAAAAAGCTGTACCACAGTTCACTCCAGCTGTTTCATTAACTAAGCCACAGCTTTAAAGCCGTATCTCGCTGAAGTGAGTGAAAAATTTCACTACTTTGCGCTGCTACGAGAGCCATATTTTTTACCTAGATTGTATATTACACTTTCTCTTTATCCATCTTCACAACAACGTTTTTTTCCTTCCCTCGTCCTCCCCTTAAGCTAGCTTCCAACACAATCTCCCCCTCGTTGCTCTATATATGCCGCGTTACTTGTTTGTCAACTCATTTTTTATCTCGGAAAATATCGACATCTCATCCCTCGCTTTTTCGATACCAGGCTCACATATGTGATCCTCGCTCACATGTGGACGCACACGTGAGCAATATAAGCCACCTTCGGTGATAATTTCTCCAACGTCGTTCCGATTTTCCAACACCATTCTCTTGAATTGCTCGCATATATAGGAGAAGTTTCGCTTGTATTTACGCGATAGACGAGTCAAATTTTATCGCCCATCTAGTACCACTTCGCAAGTTCCCAGTTTGCTCTTCACTATACGATTATTCTCAATAAGCAAAATACCATTCAACAAGCATCTATGGACATCGTGGCATATATGTAATAGGAATGGACAACAATTAGGGAAATTATCGGCACCAAATGGAACGTTTAGGTATATTATTCACGAGTGAGAGTGTTCACATGACTCGAGCGTGTAACGATTTTCATATTCATATCCACGAAATTCCTGGATTTTAGGATACATTTATTACACATTTAGGATACCTTTACCATACATTTGGGATGGACTGTTTATTTTTACGATGAAAGATCGTTATTTTTGCAAGGTATACGCTTTTAAGGGAAAATCAATTTCCCCGAACTAACGTTTTTGCACTCTTGTTATTCTATCAAATAGCGTTTAAGAGATTTCGGTGCAATCATACTCGAGATTATCTCGAGGTCAAATTGTAGTTAGAGATATCTTAAGTCATTAATTACGTGAAGTAAAGAAGCCCTCCGTTCATTTCAGGAATATAGTATATTTCACAAAGGAGTAAGACCTCTCTCTCTCTCCTGAATTTGGTGATTCATGATATTTATCACATGGAGACTATCTCTGCCTTAATAGTTTAACAGATGAATCACGAACATTTGTTATGTATTCCTTGAGAAGAATTAATTCGTTTAGGCTGATTTGAAAATCCCCTCATGTACAAAAACAAATTTCAAGTAAAAACCTTTTAAATTATGTTATTTTCGGGCAACGAGCAAATAACTAAAAGCTATATAAAATTTCCAATGCGATTAATAACATATTTCCATATTTTGAACTAAAATTAAACTGTTTTACAGAAGAGGAAGATGTTTTCACCGCACACTCTTTCATTATTCAGAGGTTTCTAGAGAGCAATAATTTTTTTTCTGTATACATTACAATATTAGAGCACAATACCTAGTAAAAAGTGGTAAAAAGTAGAAACGAAAAACGAGTTCAAGTTGAAACTAGGGAAATCAGAGGTTAAAAGCTTGACTGTGGAAAAGCACTATGAAATGCTTTCAGCATTGAGTTAGATATATTTTAGAGACGAGCATTGCACGACGTTCCCCCTTTCCCTTAACACATATGCATAGACTGAGTTTCAAATGTAACAACATGTCACAACTGTTTGTCAAGCTCCTTTATATCTTGCATTTAACTCGACGTATTTCGAAATAAATACCTTACATTTTACTGTTTATTTATATCGTTTGAAATTGTTTCTAAATTTATCTAAAGGAAAAATTTTATTTTGTTTGATACACTTAATTAGTCGTAAAAAGGAGTAGTATATAAATAAAACAATTTAATTTTCCAATTGCAACTGAATTTAATATGCTCTGAAAGGATTTTATTTTAAATTCTGTAGCAAATGTAGTGAAATTCCTGAAATGTTTAGAGAGATTCGACTCCTTTCTATCAAAGCTAGGCAATCTTTCTATAAGCCCATTCGATAAAAGTTGAGATATGTAATTTAAAAGATGCTATTCGCCATTCTATACTTTTCTAATAACACTATTCTATTGCCAAAACATGCTTTCAATTTCCCTTTCATGCTATCTTTATAGCCTATATCGTTAATCCTAATGTAAACTTAAGGTTCGTCAGAATGACCCAAGTGTACATTCATTTGTGATATATTTGTTATATTAATAAATGATTTATTTTTAATACATAAAATTGTATTCACTTCAAATAAAATGTTCTTTGCCTTGAACAAGAAAATGTGATATGATAGGCTGTGAGACGAATAACGTTTCATGTAAATAAGATTTTCTTTGGGATCATGGGATGAGGGTCCAGTGACCCTCGCATTTAGTAAAATGATATTGGAGGAAGTAAAGTTCTCTTGACTGAAATTTTATTACGTTCACGTATTCCTTGATATCCAGATATCAATATCTAGAGAAAATTGTAAGAAAAGGAAGGACCATCTTGCATAATAATTACGAAAAATCTGCGGTCGAGTCTTGAAAAAAAAAGTACCAAATGCGAATCACGTAGCTTCACTTCTCCCAATTTGCGGCATACTAATTTATTATATTGAGAAAGATATATGTTTATCGTGTTTTTAACTTAAAGATAAGTTAATTGTTATTGTTAAATAAGAATCTAAATTAACGCAATAATTCTGTATTTAGAATAGAAATCTTGTATAGGAAGAGAGATAAAATATATTTAAAAAGTTAAAGGGTTTTGTGTTACCCTTGACCAATTTAATATTGCATTGACTTCCATGATGCAAGATAAAACAAGCCGGTTTTGTTACCTTCAGTGATCAAAGGGTTGTAAAATTTTATTTTGATAGATATTTCAAGTTAACCACGTTGTGAGCAGTAGCGGTTTTTATAACCTTCATCCTGTTTTACGTCCAGTATTACATTCCACGTAAACTATGTACTTCCATCGTTCACGTGCCTTACAGACCTAACAATAAATATTTTCATTGCTCATAAACAAGTATAAAATACTCATTTTCCTTTATTGAAAAATTGTTTGCAGTTATATTATTCCATAGTTTTTATCATACATTTTTTTTTCATTTTTATATAAGTAGTAATGACAATTAATAAAGAAAATAAATTCGAAAATATTTTTTATCGAAATTTCAATAAAGTAAACATTTTCTGTCATTTTTTTGAGGCGTCAATTATTTATAAATTCCATTTTATATGAAAAGTATTGCTTTTGTAAAATAAAATTTTATAAATAACACGAAATCATTGACTCGAAATGAATTCTTTCATCAATCGTAAGACTTACAACACATTTCAAATATTTTATCCAATTCCATAAAATCATTAAAAATTCTACAAAATTTGTTGAAAATTATACTCCTAAAATCTCACGAACACCTTCGTTGAAATTTCTTTAAATTTCTAAAAACCTCCTGAAATTTTAAAGCAAGAAAAATTTTTTTCTGTGAATGAACTAATTTTTTTTAACTTTTTTTTTAATATGAAGGTGAACGTGAAGGTGGACTCCTTCAAAAGATAGTCCGAAGATCGTAAATTTTCAGGCACTAGGTATTTTCTTCATAAATTTGGAAAGGTGGATTTCCATCGCAATGTCACAGCAGCTTGCTGAATGCCGCAACAGCTTGCCCATAACTCGACGAGAGTAAGCGCAGCCGAGGCTTTAAATTCAGTGCATGGATTTTAAACCCGACTTATGCTAATCGTGCCCAAATACTGGGCTGAAACAAGGCGGATTTTCTGGTGCAGAAGCACATGGAATCCTCGCGTTCTACATTACATTCCCTGAAGGCTTCTGCCTGGCAGCGGTTTCTTAACTCTTCCCTCTCAGCTTTATTAAACGCGATTAAATTTTGACTTGCTCTGAAATTTAAACCATTTAAATTTGATCATCTTCAATTCAAAACTTTTTAAACCTTCATTAATGCATAGATACTAAAACCAGGAATTTCGTTGTAATAACATTGAACAAGTTGAACATTTTTCATCAACATTATTCATATAATAATATACTTATACTCCACACGAATTTGGTTACAATGTGTGCATAAATTGCAATAAATTTGCACATCTAGTGGATTTTAATTCATGAAACCTTCCCGGAATACTAATGGTTAAAGAGGCGCAACGAGGAAATCTCAGGGTTCTCTTTTTCCTACAAAGAGTCTTCGTGTGCGAAAATGATAGGAAAAAGAGAAAAGTGTCATATAGAGCTGCAAGTTAAAATTCAGCGTTAAACCTCATATCTATCAAAAGAAATTGAAATATGGTTCTTGCTTATCAGAAACGAGAAGAAAGGACTCAAAAATATTTTTCCATTCCACACAATAATAATTTTTTACTTTAAAATCTTTACCCTAAATTCCTAATTTAGCTATTCTATAATCTTTTACTTTAATGATTTTCCTATCAATATTCCCTTATATCTGTTTCTATTACAATCTTCCTATAATAATGCATCTGTAATCATTTTCCTGTAGTCCGCATTAATATAAAACACTGTTATATTCTTCAAAAATGTAACTTCTAATTTTCTTTAATATTATTTTTTTCGAAACGAAAAAACATTAAAGAAAAATGTGAAAGAGGAATACATATAAAATAAAAATAATTTGTTGCCCTCTTGTTTTAAAAACAGAAAAATGCACATAACTGTGTAACTATATATGTATAAAATGGGGAGTTAGAGCACTGTGGGCGCGACCTCTCCTTGTTGCCCACTTGTAGCTGTTCACTTATGTAATTATAACTCCCGAGGGTTTTTACATTTTCACTTCATTAAAAAAATATAACAGGTGATATTATGTAAACTTTGAAATATTAAATAATTAACTTAATATATAAAACATGCTAAACACTCTAATTAAAAAATTACTGCTTTTGGATGAGAATATTTTGTAGTTAATCCAACAACCACTCTGGATTTTTCAACTAAACCCAGGCTTTAGTACCTTTGGAAGTAAATAACCATTCTTATACTATCTGATAAACCGAGTAATTTGAAATCTAAAATATCTGTGTATTGAATATCTGTAAATATTTGTATTATGTCGAGTTAGCTTTATACATAAGAAATGTAGTAGAAGCAATCTTATACACATTACAAATTAAGACCTACATAAACCAATTGAAACATATCATGTCTCCTCTCATCTAAAATGTACAAAAGCAACAGAGCTCGAATCCAAATACTATTTTCACAGTGCACATGCTACTTATACTCTCTTGGCCACATTTAAAATTAAAAGTAGCATTTAAACAATTCTTAAAGTAAAATAACGTCGAAAGTCAGGTAAAATAAACACAAACCTCTTGAAAACCTAGAGAATCCTGGGAGAGGAGATCAGGGCAAACGAATTTATTATTATTGTTAATCGAATTGAAGGAATTCGTCGCCCACGTGGAGCCCAATAAGAGCGTAAAAATGATCCCGCACCACTTCATCGTCGCACTCACAACAGTTCGATTCTTGATCGGAATCAGAAACACTCTTGTTATAAGAAAAGATGCGTGACGTCGATACAATTGCAGGGGACCTCCCTCTATTATTTTGACATAACAACTCGAGTGAGTTCTTTTTCCTTCGTTATGACGACCCGCATTAACGTTATTATTTCACGGAATGACCTCGGGGCTCCAATTCCTGTCACTGCTGTCGCTCCAGCATACAATTTAGAACCTCTTCACCAGATATCTTCCTCCCTCTTGTGGATTATTATATTCTATTCCAAACTTAACGTTCGCCCGCACGATACTCGTCCAACTTTTGATTATTGAAAGCTAGTTTACCTAAAAACTGAATGGAACTTTTGATTCTTTTTTAACTTTAGAGATAATATAACAATGTTTGATAGACTTGACGATAAACTATCGCGTGAGAAACAAATTCAATACCACTTTGTGTATAAATCATCGAAAAATTCCATACTTATAAAAAAACACACACACTAACACTTTTTATACTTCTATATCATAAGTTATTTTCTCTCGTGAATTTTTATTCCTCAATTAATCATAAGAGGTAACTTTTTATTACTTTTTTGTCTTCAAAGTCAATAAGTTTCTTAACCTTTTTTTAAGAACACGCGAAGGGTAGATTTATCATTCTTATATTTTCCTTTTATTCCTTTTTTTTTTGTATTGATGAAATGTTGATCATGCACAGGACTGATCGATATATTTATAATTTACAGTTGAGTAGATGCGAACGCGACGAAGTCGGAGAGCACTCTGACGTTGAAACGTGGTCCTGGTTGGTCGGCGTCGAATCGGGCCTCCGTCGCGACGGTAGACATGACCAAGAGAGAGATAGAGATATATATATATATATAGAAAGAGAGAGAATATCTACATCGGCGCAATGAAACCTTAACTCATTCATTCAATCTCCTTGATGGCATACTGGACTGTCGCGAATGATAAGCTGAGAGAAGGGCTCGTGCACTGTTGTCAACAGTGTGGTGCCTGGGAGTTCGAGTGTAAATATAACTAGGATAGGGGGTCAGTATGTCCAACTACCAAGAACCGAGAAGAAGCGACCTATCGGAAAGCAACTCTGACAAACTTGCAAACTGATGGAAAAAGTTTTATGGTGAAATCGCGAAATTGAAGAAGATGGGATAGTGATTGGTAATCTAGATTTCTACCCTCACTGAACCTGAATTCCTTTCTTCTAAAGATTTGGAAATTTTTGAGAAACCCGTGAAGACAGAAAATAAATCTTATAGGAAGTTGAAAACTTTACTTCTAATACTTTAACTTTATTATACGAGAGACAATTTTTCTGCTATTGAAAATCTTTAAATTGTGCTATGGAAAATGGATTGTTATGAGAAATTCTGCTTAAAAAATCTGGATTATGCGATGAAAAAATTAGAACTATGATTAATTTAAATATTTAATACTGGCATAAATATTACTTGCTTTTGCCATACACAAGGGTATTACAAAAGTTTGATATTAAAGTAACAGAGGTTCCGCCATATTTAGCAACTGACCTAATAAGGAATGTATTAAAAATTTATTTAAAAAACTAACATAATAAGAACAACTTTATATCTCATGTAAAGAAGTTTTAATTGATGTCCAATTAAAATTCCTCCGCAAACTCTAAAACAATGAACCTTCGATTTTTTTTATGTCCATGTCGCGCAAACTGAGTTTTTAATTTCTTGACGTGCATAATTTGAAAGTTGCGTATTAAGTTTACACGCATATATCGGACACAAACTAACAATAAGTGACTATTATTACTATAGCCAGAGCTGTAAAGAAGCAAAAAAAAACGGTAAATGTATGAGAAGATATACTGTTATTACACACGCTGTTTATTCCTACTGTCAGTATTTTTTGCTCTATCCAATATTCTTTTTCAGCAGACACGGAACTTCTCTAATGTGCCACGCACTGGATCGAGTGACATTGCGCAAAGGGCAATTAAGACAGGTGGCTATACCGGGAAGGCCCGTCTGCTTTAATGAATCTATTGTTATCGACTTTATCACGTGCCACTGCTGCAAAAAATGCTGTGCACAATGCCTGGTAATTATCAAATCACTGAAGAGAGTCTTTCACGAATATTCTGCTTTAAAATTTCCATCCGGCACTCGGGTGATATTCGTTATGGAAGTTTTACTCGAATTTTCATTAAAAATATACCAGAGTTATTGATCTTTGTAGATAGGAAATTAATTTGAATTAAGAATATATACAATATACAGGATTCGTTTTCTGCATGAAAGTTTCAGAACAGGAAACTTAGAGACGAAAGACTGCATTAGAAAAAAATATGAGACACGTTTTTTATTGTGCATTGTATTTGTGACAAACCCTAGAAGAATTTTGCTAGCCGGAAGTGGTTTCATCGACTTTCATACTGTTTCAGTAGTAGAACCCTGTGACAAGTCAGCCATTATGCAAAGACGCCCAAGGAGCGGCATTTCTCTTCGTGCTTAAATTAAACTTAGCTTACGATGCGACGACAATTGTGGCGGAAAGTGAGCTTACCTTTCTTTTTAACCCCTCCCCTTTTTTTCTTTGAAAATTTAATGACGCTGCGCACGTAACTATTCTACAGGCATAGCAAGAGTGCTGTTGAAATACCAAATCCGTGATAATACTGGATGCGATGCAACCCATCGTCTCAGATCCGATTGTAAGCAATTAAAAATTTTTGAAAAATTTAACTATGGACAGGCCAGAAAATAATTACATTAAGAATTATCGGACATGTTTTATACTATACGATTCTATTTTAAATTATGGTTATCTGAGATATTTTCATTCTATTTTTCATTGCAAGAAATTGAGGTCCTTATAGTTAAACATTTTCCTCTATTTTTCCAATATTTACGAAACTAAATTTAGCAACTTCTGAATTGACGTCGAACAGAGTCGACTTATGGTTTGGGAAACTTATATATAAAGAAGAAACTTTCTTTTACTTTAAGTCGCTTTCCGTTTAAAGTTTCAGTAATTTTTTCCCGCAAAATATCTGTTGAACATCAGAGTTAGAAAACTCACTTTCATAAAGAATCAAGATATACATGAGGATGTATAAGAAAATGGATATATCTATATTTTTCTATCTTCAAATTCATATTGAAAAAATAGTCCGATAAGGTCGGATAGAACCTTAAGGTAATTAGTTCCTCCTCTTCGATACTTTAACTATGAAGTAATTAAACCAATAGTATATGTATAAACAGCGATAAAGTTTAATAAGCGAGTGATTAAAAACATTTTAATGCTGGGATTATAAGGGTGCTTGAAAGCTTAACAACCGTTTTTGGTTTACATAATACTATTGAATTGTTTTTGGGATGACGCTTCCAATTTGCAAATCCTTTGGGTATTTATATCGTTCATGTTGGTTTCATTGTCGATTCATCAAAGTGGCAGATCAACCCTGCTGTGAATATCAGGTATGACGGTTGCAGCGCTCACCATATCGAGTATCATTGTGATAAATGGGAAGTCGATTGATGTGGACAGACGCAAAGTAAACAATATTTGTATATAATTAAATAAATATGTGATCCAGGATATGTGATTTCTAAATTCAAGAATCAACAGTATCAGCTGTGAAACATTACTTATATGTCACATCAGAAGCAATTTTATTTCAAGCTATTTCAAGCTATTATTATATAATAGTTTCCGAAATTGACAGTAGTTCTGCAACCATATGTCTTTAATTTTTTAGAATTTTTCTACATTTGAGAGAAAATTTGTCAGATTGCAGAATTGAATTTCCTTCTGAAAATCTTTTGCCACTAACAATTGGGATAAGTGTTTCTAAAATTGCATTTCTCTCGATAAACTTCCCTGTTTCCAGAAAACTATCTTTCAATTATCTCGAACGAATAATATCCGCGGAGCTTAATTGTCTGGACCAGATGTTTGAAAAGTACACAGTTATCAGGATATATGTAGAGCAAAGCTAAACTTCTATGTTTCAGAGTATACCATAAGCATAACCAAAAACGCAAAAAATGGACAATAATTTGATAAATTAATATCTGTGAAAGGTTAGAGTCAGTGAAACCGCTTCCAACTCTGCGAATCAAAGATATACCTATAAAAGAGAAGATCAGAACCATTTAAGTGTAATGCATTAAAACTTTACGATTTGGAGAATGGATATTATGAGGGAATTACCTTTTCTTTATCTAAAGTAGAAAACATCTTCTCTTTATTTATGGCGAAAAGGGTGTATGTTTTAATGTGCAGAAGTTTTATGAACACTTAAAATCGTTGAGAATAATGTATCGTAATATTATAGACCTTTCAAAATGAAATGCTCAATATATGTTAGAAAGTTTAAGTTTTGATGCCCCTATCTTCAATAATAATTGAATAACAAATTAGGAAAATTTTCAACAAACTAAATAAGTACTTAATTTGAGTGGAGGCAATAAAGTTACGATAAAGTACCGAGAGCGTTGTAATTAATATTAGTTTAACGCGAACTTAAGACGTTAATAAGTTAATAAGCGCAAAACCACAAAATCTGCCACAATATGTGATACAGTATCTTGAAGCTCGAGAGATCTGATTGAAATATGAATTTCTGTTGCTTTAAATTCTACACACATATACCGTATAGGTTTCAAAACTCATATTTTCTTTTCATTTCATAAATTTTATTGTTCTATATAAACACGAAAGTATATATATGGTAGTACAACACAGCCTGTAGAATTATTATTCAATTTGCTCTCGTGAAGGTACAATATTTTATAAATAATAAATTGAAATTACTGCAGCTAAACAATGTATATTTGAGAATATATTGAGTACCTATGCTTGAGCAAAATTGCTTAATTTTTCAATTCAAAATACAATATTTTGGATTTTCTGCTTTAGATTCTCTATTCATAATTCATCCTAGAAGATGAAAATTGTATGCAAATTACCTATAATCAATATTCTGTAATCTCTAGATGGTTGTTCGCCCTTTGATCTGACTTTGCGAAACCTTCTACAAACACGTACTAATACTGATATAATGTAAGTACTTGCGACTAGTAGTCGTCAAGGAGTGCTTATCTCAACTTCCTTATCCCTCATCCCTCATCCTTCAAATCTGAAACTATATATATACACTCCATCTTCTGTGGTACTTATTAGTACCGCACATACACATTAGAGTATATCTATATACATGAAATACCAAACTAACGAAAAGCTTGGTCGATGCCACCGAGGTAGCGATTTAGAAATTTCTCAGGAAACTCTCTACAGATAACTTACGAGAAACGAGCAACAAGATAACAGATACTTCACACTCTTTACAGTTTCCCTAGATTCCGTTTTCTAAGAAAATATAACGATTTACATTCATGAAAATTTCAGTAACTTCGACTGAATTAAAATTACAGAATTTGGTCACAAAATTTAATTTTTCGATATCCATGACATTTCTGTGACTTTTCTCTGACTTTCAGAGAAATTTCCATAAAATCTCTTTAAATCCTTTAAAATTCCACAAATAACTTTTTAAAGCACTTTATGATACGAATTAATTGTGATACGAATTTCGACTTCTACATAGAATTGTCATCGTCACATATGACTGACGATTGAATCGTAGTTGAATTAACGAATGATCAGGGCAGAGCTAATAATTACAAAGCCAGCAAAGGACCAATCCCATGCCTTGACATGCTTTAATACGTAAACAACCTTTGCAGTTTCCAAGTGGCGCTCCCTGCCTCGTAAACGTGTGTGGTATTACACATTAGGATATGCTAGACGAGGCAGAAATTCGGCTTTGAAGCTAATGTCGCAGAGATATAAATGATCTAGAATGACCGGTTACAAGATAATTACTTAATGCTTCAACCTTTTAAAAGGATAGTCCAACTTCTAAAAGTCATCACATTTCAATATAGTGAATATCTCTGATCATTCTTCTTTAATTTATGAGATCTAAAGTTGTGACCTGCATGGCAAATATTATAATAATATCAGATATGTGCGACCCGAAACAAACGCGAAATCGACGAAACATTGATTATATAGGATGGCAATGAAATTGTTTACGCAAACAAAGTGGCTCCTTTGGGCATTACTGCTATATCCTTAGAGATCGATTTGGAGGGAATACCGTTTTCTATTTCGCTCCATTACCCGCTCGTATTTTCTCTGGCCCATTAATTACTCACTATTATCGACCATTTACAGGCTCCTCGTGCAAATTATACAAATTATGTATATATGCAGATATATCTGACTATAATAAATTTGCTTCTATACACGTTCTATGATTTATGCAGTAAATGGATTTTTTTGTGAAAAATTATAATTAATTTTTTTTTATTTTCGAACCTGCAAAGCAATAATCCGAAAGAAAAAAGTCAGATAAATCGACAGTTTTTTAATAAACACTTGTCAAACTCTTT
>JAUESI010000029.1:2504023-2530453 GCA_032275145.1 Synergus laeviventris
AACCTGCAAAGCAATAATCCGAAAGAAAAAAGTCAGATAAATCGACAGTTTTTTAATAAACACTTGTCAAACTCTTTACCGAAACAAAAGTATATAGAAGAGGCGTGTATAGCAAGAATATATCTCTGAATTTACTTTATAATTTTACTACATAATGCAAGCTACAAAATGTTCTGCAAAATATTCAGCTCTTAGTAAAAAAACTGTCTTTTATTTTTAAGAAAACTTGAAGAGTAAATGTGGAGTTCTTATATACATCTGAATTTGCCCGAGGGTAAGCGCGACTTACTCGACTCTATCAAAGCCAAGCTTCATGAAACAGAGAAATGAAAGCAGGATCAGCGGTCTCATATTTCGGTGAGACTATATAGTAACAAGCTCATTTGAACCCATCAGTCATAGTAGACAAACATTGCTGAGAAGTCATGATCACGTCCAACGTATAAGGTAATTGAGTCCGAAAAAATTGGACAGTAAATTCGCAGTCGTGTGCACGCAGAGCTTAATTGAAGTGATTTTACGGCTGGTGAGATCCGGTTCCGATCTGAGAGCGAAAGCTTGCAAACCGGAAACTCACAGCACGGTAGGTATCTCCCGTTTCCGTCTCGTATAATCTTGCTGTGGTGCGCTGACGAGCTCACAAAGGGTTTCAAGAACAAAGAATAAGAGAAAAAGAAAACATCTTCAGTTCTTTATAATCCTCATAATTCTACCATTCTGCTGACCTATAACAAAGTACTATTTAAAATAGCCAAGTTTTTCTACCAAAAATTAGAAAATTTCTCAATCCTGAAAAATTTTCCTTTATTTTCCGGTCATGCGGTCACCTTACATATAGCAATTTTAACTGCTTGATTCCGTTTCTATGCGCCCATTTACACGATTTTCCAAAGCACTCGCTAGTCTTTAACCGCATGCTGAATATGATTTTAAATGGGGATACTTTATAATACGCGCACGTAAGGTAAAATTCGGTCAACGAGAGGATAGCGTGTTGAAAACGCTCTTTAATCGTGTGAGGACTCTGGTTTTTTAAAGTTGAGCGTTCAAGGGTTGTACATGTAGTGTGTACCTACTTTTCAACCCCACAATTAAGGCTCGACTCATGTTAAACAGCAGAAGCTAGTCGAAACACCCGCACTATAAAGTACAATTTTTTACGCAGCTATAGTTAAAACCAAAGCGTGGTGCATACAAATTGCTTTCCTCGTTTAATCTTTCCTGTGGAACATGGTCATAACTATTTCCATTCGAAGAAATGAGAAAATAACTAAAGAACATGAAACTCAGTATTCCAAAAAGAATTTAAAAAGATTTGAACCAGTGAGTGAACGTTATAAGGCAACTGTCAACTTTTTCGTTATTAAAAATATTTTTTTTCAATATCAAGACAAAATTGATTAAATGTATTTCAGATCATATAACAATTTAGAGAACATTTCTTTTTATTTAACAGAAGTTCGAATTTAAATCAAAGGGAAAAGTTGGAAGTTGAATATAAGTGATTTTAAATAGTAAATCTAATTGTAAGAGATTTGAAGAGAAAAGCTTTGGAATAGACTCACCAGTTATGATATCGGCCGTTTGTGAAGCAAAGGTGTGTTCAATGATCCATAAAAGAGATGATTCAGTAAAAATAAATGAAAAATTATCCTTTAATTTATATTTAATAGATCTTCAGTATAAATTTGGAATTTAATTAAATATGTCTATACGTTTGATAGAAAAGGACAGTTTCAAAAATCGGATTTAAATGATAGCACAATAATTTCTAGATCCATTGACTGTTGGTAATAGATAACCTGACGTTATTTAAAATAACGTTTCCCTCTTCCAATAAAATTGTCAATCCATCAAATTCTCAGCACGTAATTTTCTTCATACATATTACATTATTTCTTCCACGATATCGAGTATTTGTTCCTCGTGTGAAGACGTAGTCATCCTATTTATATCAGTTTTATTATTTACAAAGGTAGAGCCTACGTGGAATCTTGTTTTACCAACTTTATCAGACATAAATCCATAAAATCATAAATATCTCGAAAATATAATCAAGATTGGTATTTTTTATTTTGATTGGGGGCCTCATGAAAAATTTTTTCCGAGGGCGCCACATAGGCTATTTCTAGGAGCAGATTAAACAAAGTATTTATTAAGTTTTGCATGGAAAAGATTCTCCTTAGATACATGCCAATCCAAACGTCAGGTCATACACATATAGCAGTAGAATTCAATGGTTACCTACAAGGAGCTCGATAAGGCAGCAACAGTAAATTTGTGGTATTGAACGAAAACTCTTCAGTACGAAGTGGAAACCATTGAGATAACTTGAACATGAAGGACGGACATGCTGTAGATAGTCGTCCCTTGTGACAATATCTCAAAAATCGTCTCGCAACATTGCCGTGCCACACCGAAAAATATATGTTTATTGAATTTATTCTGCAGAATAAGCAAAACTAATTTAATTCTTAAACTCATACCATAATAAATGAAATAATAGGTTTATGCCTATACAAAAATTCTCGCAAAAGTCATACTAAATTACTTCTATTATAGTTGGTTGTACACATTTGAGCTTTGCGTGCTTGCAAGGTGCTTTCAACTTGATACAATCGCCTGAAAGTGAATAAGCTTTGTGAGAAAGACGAAACAATGAGGAAAAGAATTCAATATTGCTATTATATATATCATGTAATTATAGCGAGAACATTCAAAAGATAATAAAATGAAACAAATGCTATGAAAAATGTTAGATAGTTTTTCTTTCATAAAATAATTTAAATATTAAAAAAAAAAAAGAAACGTTGTAGATTTGCATGTATATTGAATCTTCCTACTATTTTTTTCGTTGATTTCTAATGATCAAAATTACAGTAAATTTTTATTGGTATTTAGAAGGATTTTATACATAAACAGCATTAAAATTATTCCGTAGGAATTTAAGAACATAGTACCTATAAATTTTTTCTTTAACTTTTTATACTTTTACTTTATATTGGTTAGCAACAGTTAGCAATATTGTTGGTGCTATTTTTGATGACTTGTAGTGGATAAAATCATTTCCAACTCTAATGGTAACATGCGAAAAGTTACCTAGAGAATTTTGCAGTTCTCACTCCTGCTATATTTTTCCGATAGGGAGCAGCAGTTTTCCATATTACTCGGGGATGATATATAGATCCCCAGTATCACCACATTAATACATTTTTAAACAATTTTTTACATACCTATTTTAAGAGTTAATCAAAGAATAAATAGCTGTAGGTGCAAATGTAGACGTGAATGAACACATCGATTAATAAATAAACGCACGAGAGGCAGTAAATGAACGTTGTTCTTTTTAACGAAAAAACGGATTGAATGAATAACTTTCGGAAAATAATTTTTAATTTAAAGAAAAATTCTTTTATGCAATACAAATCAATGAAAATATACTTATGTTATTGGTAAATTAATGGTAGTTTAAAAAAAATTAAATGGTTACAGTTTTATAGTAAAATATATCTCTGGCGAAAGTTTCGGATTAAAATTCATTACAAACAAATCGGAAATTTTCCGAATCATTCCGGAATGTGTATCCGAACCAAAAAGTTCATTCCGATCTAATCCGAAGGAAATTCTCAAACCATAAACCAATATGAAAAATTATAATCAAAATAAATCCGAATGAATCTGGTCCACTCGAGTCAATCAGAACTTTCAATCCGAAAGTATCCGAATTTTTCGGAATCATTCGGATTGAAAGTTCAAATTAATTCTGCTCTGATTCTGGCTCGGATACAAATTCCAGAATGATTCGGAATGAATTTCAATCTGAAACTTTCGCCGGTTGTAAAAGGAACAAAATGGATTACATACAAGGGAGTTAACTATTATATTTTTCAAAAAAATCTACTGCAAATTATTTTAAATTTATTAAACTTAACATATTGATTCAATTGAATGAAACAAAGTCATTCCTGGCATTAAAATTTCGAAATGAAATTTGTCGAAATCGTTTATGAACTTTGTGGAAGAACTGTGGAGCCAGTATAAGAACGTAAGTCAGAGACAGCTATTTTAATATACTTTGTCTAACGCAGAATTTGATTTGCGTTTTGCGTCACACTTTAGAATTAATAGCTGTTATCTAGTTTCATTTTTATTTTTAATCTCAAACATATCTGCAACGACAGATTGGAATCTATAAATGGCTATAAGAAACATTTCTACGTGCCAAAGGGCATGTCCTTTCAAGGAATCGATTATACCCCACACTCGTTAAATTATTACCCCAAAAATTTTAAATTAGTGACGCTCACTCCATCAATTAAAATTTTATAGAAGATTAACTTTAGCAAAGAAAATAGGGTTGTGTTAATTTTGAATATAAAATGAAGAACAAAAATTGTCATTGAACGAGTGATAAGTGTTGGTAAATGCATCGTCTTGGAGTTTTCAGTCTTGTAAAATGTTTGTTTTAATTCTGATAAGAGTGACGTTTTTTAAGATGCAGAAACAACGACCGATAAACGCCTAAACACTTTCCACAGTTAGGAAATATTAACCCCGAGAGAGTATACGAGGCGTGAAAATGTTAAGCAACACTCTTGCCACGTTTTCGCGCCATGTATTTACGCTCGTTTCGTGCCAGCTTGCAATCTTCTACAAATTGATAAATTACACACGTGCGTGCGTGTATGCAATTGAAAAAGCTCCACTTTTGGCGCTGATTCGCCAAATAAAACTCAAAGGAAAACAATTATTTCTTCTGATAGAAGTTATACTCGTATTGAGCCTAAAACCTGCTCATGTTTTAAAGTCAAATTTAAGCCCTTGTACAATGCGGAGAAATAATTGGATAATTATTTATATAAATCTAGTTGACAAAGAGACTTTGGTAAAGTATCACATGCGCTTAAATAAGAATTTTTCATGCAGAAATCGAAATTTTGCAAATTATGCGATGATGCGCTCAACATAACATTTTTTTAAAAATACATGCAAGTAATAAATATTAATATTTTGCTGATATACAGAGACTTTTTCAACGCTTTACTATCATTGATAAGAGCTTCATATATCTTAAATTATCTTGACGGACGTCATTACTTTAAGATCTATATCTATGATATATAAGACAGAAAAAAGCGAGTAGTCTACTAATGTTATAGCTAGCTGCCTGAATGAATTGATGAAAAAACGAGATAACGGTAATTTTCTCGAATAAAAAAATTAGCATGACATTTTCCAAATTCTGGTAATTTTATTAGGTGACCAAATTTCCAAATCTAAAATTTAAGACTCATTAGAGATATTTTATAATTAATGCAAAAAGAGGGAGAAGAAGGACAGAGTATAAGTTTGGTTCCCTTTTTCCCTATTCTCCCTCTTTTTTCATTGGCTATAATTTGTTCCTAATCAGCCGTAAATTTTAGCATAGATTTTAGCATAAAAATAGTTTGTGAAGAATCGTATACTTATTTAGAATCTTTGTGAGAAATCTTTTTATTTTATTGGTTTTCGTAGGAGTTTTCGAAGGTTTGGGAACGACTGCTGCTAAGCTAAGGGGAGAAAAGTTCTGGAGGTGCCCTCGAGAATTGACGTCAGCAACTGACGTCAACCAGAACCGTGTCGAAACGTTTTAGGACCCGACGAAAGCTCCCGGGATTCGATTTTACAATTACCGAACAATCTTCCTCTTCATGCGCACGCTGTGTTAACATATACATTTCAAAGATAGACGAAATTTCATCCAAATAATGAAAAAAAGGCCACTCAAATCGTCAAGTCGTGGTTAGATGTATTAATATTTCTATAATAAGAGAATTTGATTTTTTCTTCAATTTTGAAGATGATAATGAAATTAAAACTTTTAAAACTTTAGAGTTTCTTCGTCCAACAAAGTTTAGCTACGAGAATAACCATAAAACCTGAAATATAACTTTTACTGTGACAATGAACTTCAATCCCCTTTTTATTAATCTACTTGAGTGTTCTTTTGAATATAAATTTCAAGTGTCATACAAACAGCTTTCTAATGTGATAAATTAGGAAAAGTCAGTTCTTGATTACTTATTTCTCAAACAAGTAAAGATCTCATCCAAATATATGAAACATAAAGAAAAATGTAGAAGTCATTTTTACACACATTGTTGATGACAATGAATAGGCTTCAGTTACTTTGTACTTGAACTTTTTGATACCTTGTCCCAGTTCTTAACAAACATTTATATATTTTTTTAAAATACAAATGCAACTTTTCAGACAAAGTGATTTTTGCATTCATTCAATTCTTTCGTATCATTTCAATGATTTCTCTCTTACTTTTATGAATCTCGACAAAAAAAAAACTTGTTTCTCAGAGAGGCATTTTTTATCAAAAAGAAAAAAAGAACAATAAAGCGATATGCACTACAGACATATTGCTTTTTTATCGATTGGTGTGACGTTTCACGTTCTGAAAAGGGACACTAAATCCTTTTCAATTCTCATTGTAAGATATATATTCGCCAGTTCATTCTGACGCACTTTCAACGTAATACATAGGTATAATAAGTTATAAGTCAACGTTTGTGGTTTGATGCCGAAAATACATTTTAGAAATAATATGCTTCTCGTAAAAACGACCAATGTTTCTTGGGAAAATTCAAATATTCAAATCTTTACATTTACAAAATATGTTACAAAATTTTAGAGACAATCTTTAGACGTATTACATCTTGAAAATAAATTTCATAATTAAGAATAAAACAAAAAAATACTGAAATCCCAAATTGGTAAATTAAATTAATCAAAGATAATTTCAATGAATTAACAAAATAAAGGTTTTAATGAAAAGTATGTTTCTTTAGTTACTCTAATTACAGTTGATTAGATGAATCATGGCATTGAAAGTAAGCAACTAATTGAAGTAAATTAACATTTTTCCTTTTGAAGTTTGAGACTCAGAAGTAGAATATATAGTTTTTTAGAATAATAGATATTAATCAGCAATAATATAATTTGTTTTAATTCGTTTTATGAATTTCATAATTTCACCTCTGTCTTTACCAAATGTTAAAAAGTTATACATATATACTTGTATAAAGCATGACCTTTATTTTCCGAACCCCGAAGGAAGGGTACTTCAAACCCTCATCTATTTGGCCTTTCTTTTGACAGATAAAAAAGCTTCATACAAGGCATAGTGAATTGCCGTAAATTAAATAGTAATTTACTCCACTGCAATATTAATATTTATTTTTAAAATATATATTTTTTGAAAATTTTTTAAACTTTCATTTATTTAAATTTATTTTAAGTCATTCCTTTGCTTGCATAATATCCAAAAATAATTTGAAATCTTTAGTTTTTACATTTTCAGGATCTATTTACGCTTAATATAGGTTGCAAAAGAATTTCAGGAGTTTCGAAATTTAAAGGTTTTTTTAAATTATTTTAAGTGATTCTAAGACATTTTGAGAAGTAGTTGAAGTATTCAAATAAGAAGTTTTAAGATTTTCAAGAGATTTTATAAGATTTAAAGACATTTTAGTGATTTTAACGAAATACTATAGGGAGTGACGGGATTTTAAGTTTCTTTTTCAAGGATTTGAAAATAGTTCTTAAGATTTCAAGAGACTTGACAAAAGTTACAAGTGGTAAATGAAAATATTTTGATTAATTATCCGGAAAAGTTTTTTCAACCCGGAAATGTATTTACGTATGATAAAACATAAAATCAGTGAATTACACTGAATTGAAGTCACCGATTCGTATTTAGAAAGTGCTCTTCATTCTGCCGGCACAGTGCGCAATCTGATATCAATGTTTTCATATCAGGTCGAAGAAAGTTTTCGCTAAAAATATCCATAAAGTGTATAGAAATAAGTCCTATGTCTCCTGTCGGAAATGACCTACGCGGTAATATATGTAACTGCACATGCTGTATATTAAATGTATATTACGTTAGATATTGAAGAACATAAATTCGATGACTGAAAGCGAGGGCTACACCGTTAAACATATATATATAGGACATCAAATATGGAAGATAACTGAAGCAGGACTGTGTGGTGGAATCAATTATCTGTCATTGTCTGTCATCTTCAATCAGAACGTCAGATGATTCACATGATTCACATATCACATTGAGTGTCTCGTCGGCACAGAAGGTTTCTAATTATCTGTCGCTCTCTCAGACTCAGGGCCGTAGCTCTGACGTCAATCGCATGTCCGATTTACGAATATAATTATACAAGTATAGCAGCATACAAGTACATGTAAATGCGGTAATCATTAGAGGAGACAAAAATTCAACTCTGTGAGATACTCTAACCACGTAATGCTCCCTCGCTTGCTCTTTAACTCATACATAAAGTATATGTCACTATGTATTTAATTTACCCTGCAATTACATCGAGGTAATTAGCGAGGAATGAAGGAGAGGGGAGAGACAAAGAGGAACGACGAACATTGACGTCAATTGTTGAAGTTGAAGCTTCATGACGATCAAGAACCGCTGCTTATTCTACAGCCGCAGATAGAGACAAGGATTTATTTCAATCTTTATAATAATTGAAACGTACTTTATTATTTAAATTATCCATTTTTAGCTAGCCGGTGACATTCTTTTTTTTAGAATTTTCTAAATTCAATATTTCGAAAGACTAGATTTATTAATTTATTAATTATTTTTATTTATTAATTTTTCTTTTAATTCTTAGTTGTTTCTGGTTGAGAAAAGTAATTCCTACAAGTTTTGCATGAACAATTTTTTTTAAATCAAAATTTTTCACCTAGTTTGTTAATGAATACAATTTTGTGTTTTCTTTTTTTTTGTACTGCGGCAGATTTTTCTCGAAAACCACTTATTCGACTTTGTTCAAATTTTTTAAGTGTATTTTTGGATAGATATAAGATATTGAAAGAAAATGCAAGAAACCTAAATCCGTTGATAACTTTTCGAAATATTGAATTACAAAAATTCTGAAATAAAAATATTTTACAGTCCCTTAATAAAGGAACTTGCATGGAAAATAAAATATCCAGTTAAAATATTCAATATGTTTAGCATTTCTTTATCAAAACGATCAAAACGAGTAAGAGCAGCAAGAAAAGACGTGCAATCCATATATAGATATACGTCATGTACGCCGCCTAAGAAATGCCAAGTTTATAAAACAAACTTTTTTATCTCCAATGCAGTTCCATTTACCAGAAATCTTGCTAAATAAAAAAGATTAGATTGTAGGTTGCAAATAAGAATTTAGAATAAATAAATTGTAAGGGAACTTAATAAACATCGACTCAAGTCCTTCTCCACACATGTCTTCATAAAATACGCAATTATTTTGTTTACACCTAGTTATAGTAGGTATAATATTAAAAATATTAAAAAACGTAAACGTCAGTAAATGTTAATTAAAAAGAGCAAAGAGAATTTAAATTTAAATGCCACTCTGAAGTAAGAGAAACCGGAATAGAACTACATATACGTAACACCCTTCAATCACTTTTTTATCGGAAAAATTTTGCATACATACAGAAATCGATAAGTGACATTTTTAGCAGGATTGAAAGTTCCTCGCAACACGAAGAAATGTCAATGAATTATTATTTGCAAATTAATTCATCGTCAGGACGGTGCACAGTGGGGCAAAAATAATATTTTTGGACAAATTAATGTTTAGAAATATCAGTTGATATTCAACCGATTTAAACGTTTATCTAAAAAAAAATTTTTATAATTTTAAGTAATATTTTACCACTCTAGGATCACTCTAATAATCCACCCCTGAGCAGAAAAATCATTAAAAATTTCTTCACCTCAAGAACTAATGGTGATCTTAGAAGGGCGGGTGGATAAAACTTTTTTTAACATCTTTGAAATTTTAGGTCTCGAAGTTTAAGGAATTTTAATCAACTTTTTTTTTGCACTTAGGGGTTGATTTTGGAGGTGATCCTAGAGGGGTGGGCGGAATAAACTCTTTTGGTCTTCTTTGAACATTATTAGGTATAGAATCATTTGAAACAATGAAATTTTAGGTGTGAAAGTTAGAAAATTTTTTATAATTATTTTGTGTTCAGGGGTTGATTTTGAGGGTGATCTTAGTGTGTTATAGGGATGAAACTAGTTAGGCATTTTTTGGGCATCACATGGGACCATTTAAAAAGTCTTTTTCTTGTTTTTCTCAATATACTTTTCAAATTAATGTCAGGAGTACGTAATAGTAAAGTACTTCAATGCTGAGCTATCGTGTAGATACTATAATACTTCCTCCTTCTAAAGTAATTACAATAATAATTAATCGCATTCAATAACGTCATAATGTACTTAAATCTGCTTCCCATTCTTTTCAAACTGTGAGACCTAAACGTTACACATATGTTACACTCATGTTACATATTAGAAATAATTTGAATGGGAGATATGTTTAAGTTATATTAAGATTACTTTAACGATTACTTTTTTTCTTGAATTTCAGAATAAAAAATAGCTACATCTATACAAGTGACGTAGACAATTTACAGAAATAAACAAATATCCTCAAATTTGGCACCACTTGGTACAAAAATAGTTTCTTTAGTCCTAGTGTTTTTACAACAGTTAGAAATAGATAGGTCATGAAAAAAATATTCACCTTGATTAATATTCAAATATTCAGTTTAAATGTTACATAAGTGTACATGTATCACTGAAACTTCAGTTATTTTTCACTGATTTTCCATTATTGGTTACATTTATGTAACATTTGAGTAACAAGGTTACAAATATGCTATAAAATTGCTCAAAATCACTCTCGTTATCTGATTCCTCCTTTGCCGGCTTTCATTTTTTCAGGCACCTCAGATGAAAACAAATAAACAAAATGAATTTTAGCCAGTATCAAGTTACGTGGCTTATGCATACCATACTTAGGATTGTTAATTTATTAATTTAAAAAGATAAGTTTCGAATACAAAAGGTTTTTCTAGGTCTATATAATGTATTTGCACCCCTTCGTAGTTCAGGTGCTTTTCGAGTCATGGTCAATTCTCTTCCGAGTTCTGAGACTTGCTAACGCTAACTGTCGCTAACTTAAACTTATCCCATATAAGGGACTCTCGGTGCCTTTAGGTCTAGGCCCTTTCCCCCACCCTTAACTTGCGAGGATGTCAACAAATCTCTCCACTTTACCGTTCTGTGGAAAAAAATGCTATTTCTCAAATACAATTTGGAAAATGTATTAATAATTATTTATAATTCAAGAACAACTATATTTGAGAAATTTCTTTTTTTCGACAAAAGATAAGATGGAGGGGGCAAATTTCATTCTCGATCTGAGAGCTCTGTCTAGAGGTCATAATTTCTGAGGAAATTTGACGTCACTCAATCTAACGGGTCTTGCAAGTGAATACCGACGTCCCTGAGACAATGACGTAATACGTGCGTACGAACTCGGGAACAACCACGTTGAGTCACGAGGTAGCGAGGCTCGGGTGAGGGTGGGAGCCGGTAAGACAGGTCTATTGGGGTAAAATTAGGCGTAGTGGGAGGGTGAGAGGTAGGGAGAGGGCTGAGGGAGTGGAAGACCCACGGAAGCGGGGATTAGTAACATGGCTGCCAGTCAGTCGATATCGAACCGCCTAGTCGTAAAGAACCGACATGACCTCCAATACGAGGACAAGATCCGGGAAGTGAAAAAACGATTCACCTCGCCGATGGAACCAGACAACGATAGCTGTTCTTTTATCCCAGGTGAGATAAACCACCCCTCAATTAAAAATTATTACCATTTTTCATTCAAGTTTCGTCGTTTGGAACATTTTGAAACCATCACCTTCTTATGAAAAAATTACTCTTTTTGAAAGCTTCGATTAATTGTGTGTTGTGACATTTAGGAGACGGTCTTGGCCGATGTATTATTTACTTAGATTTTTCAAATAAGGGGCTTTTTGGTTTTTAAAATGTAATTTCCGTTCTTAGAATCTTCGCGTTTCCGGGACTTTCCGGGATTTCGCGGCTTTGAACGACCCCGCAAGTCAATAGTTGAGAGGCCGTCGTTCGATGACGTCACTCGCGAATTGGCGTCCTATCATACTTGTTGCAGGGTGTTATTGGCCTCTATGCGTTGAACTTTGCGAAAAAGAGCCAAAGTCAATTTCTGCCTCCATAATTTCATCAAGTTTCTGAGGTGACTTTGTAAGCTAAAGAAGAGTCAAGATTGAAGGTTGATAGGGGGTAGGAATTGAGGGATGACGTAGGCGGAGAAAGAAGAAGAATGTGAAGGTTCATGGTATCATGTAACTTATTCGAGAATAAATTCAATCTAAAATTGAATTCCTCCTACTACCCACTGTTTCCATTTCAAATCGCATATCAAGGGTTTTTCTAAATTAGGGGGGTAAAACAAAAATCTATGAACAGTTTATAAGTATCAACGTATCAATATTTCGCAAAATACTATTTTCTCTTTTATTCATAATAAATTATGGAGGTTATTTTGTCACATAATTTGAGTTTTTTTTGGAATTAAAATAAATTTAATTTTTAAAGTGAAAATTGTAATTGATCAGTATCAGAAAATGAAAGAGGATTATTTTATAAAAATCATAGTAGGGTCAAATAATATTTGAGACAGTAATGACACTGCGAATTATTTGTTAAACATACATAATAATTTTTAACGATGAAATTAATTGTATTTGAAATATTATGATATTTCTGAACTCTGAAGATTCGAACAAATTCTACTTTAATTACAAAATAACCGATAACACTTGTTTGCATTCAGTGCACTTTTAATTGGAATTTCCTTGCCAAAAAAATTAGTTTTCAAAAACTTGTGACAATTTTTAGAAACTTTTGACTCAAATTTTAGCTGCTTATAACGTGCCTATGAATATCTATGGAAATTAGTCGAGGTGAGCCAAAATTATTAATAATAAGAACATGATAGAAATCAGCTTTAGATTTTATAAATGGGGTTTAGTTAGGACAATAGAGCCTATTCTCTATCAATTATAATTAATAATAGAACATTAGTATCCTAGATGAAATTAACACGTTTAATATTTGTTTAGAGTTCATTAATGCAAAAATTATTAATGAAGGAAAATTTAATTGTAGGAAAATAAAAAATTCGTTAGAAAAATGGACACAGGAGGAACAACAAACAAGAAACAAATCCGCGTTGGATTTTATGACATCGAAGGTACCATTGGCAAAGGAAATTTTGCCGTGGTCAAATTGGCAAGGCATAGAATTGCCAAGACAGAGGTAACTAAGAAAATAATATCTATGTCAAAGAATGTAAAAATGTGACATAGAATTTGCTAATGACAATTATCTCTACAGGTAGCTATAAAAATCATCGACAAGACTCAATTAGATCCTACGAATCTCGAGAAGGTTTACAGGGAAGTTGAAATAATGAAGCAATTAGAGCACCCACACATCGTCAAGTTATATCAAGTGATGGAAACGAAAAATATGATATACATGGTAAAAATTGAATTCCAGAAAATAATCATCCGATTGTAACTTGATTTCAATAATCTGAAAACTTTTTATATTCCGTCTATAGGTTTGTGAATACGCCAGTAGAGGAGAAATATTTGATTATATAGCGAGATATGGAAGAATGGGAGAGCCTCGAGCGCGAACCACTTTTGCTCAAATTTTATCTGCTGTTGAGTATTGCCATTCAACAGGTGTAGCTCATCGAGATTTGAAAGCTGAAAATTTGCTCCTGGATGCTCAGATGAATGTAAAAATTGCTGATTTTGGATTCAGTAACAGATTTACACCTGGCGAACGTTTAAGCACCTGGTGTGGAAGTCCTCCTTATGCTGCTCCTGAGGTTTTTCGAGGAAAACATTATGCTGGTCCGGAAATCGATGTCTGGGTAATTGCTCAAATTTCATAAATACCATAAATAAACTTTTAAAAGTCTCTTAAACATGTTTTGAGACTCAACTTTTTTCTCAATGACTTTACAGAGTCTTGGAGTGGTTCTCTACGTTTTGGTCTGTGGAGCACTGCCTTTTGATGGATCAACTTTACAATCTTTGCGAGATCGTGTTTTGAGTGGTAGATTTCGCATTCCATACTTCATGAGCACAGGTTTGTTAATTACTTATTTTAATTATAACAGTATCCTTGAAAAAATATCTTCCTAATTGCAAATGAAAAATTAGAAACAAATTTTTTAATTGTAGACTGTGAGAGCCTCATTCGAAAAATGTTGGTTTTGGAACCATCGAAACGGTACACAATTCCCCAAATTAAAAGGCATCGTTGGATAGCGGGAGCAGCCGATGGAATTTATACACCAGCCTCTACTGTACCAAGTTCACAACAAGAACCTAACGATCAGATCCTGAGGCTCATGCACAGTTTAGGAATAGATATTATTCGCACAAGAGAGGTATGAAATTGAAAAAAATATTTGTATTGCCCAACAATGAGACAAAAATTGATTTACAATTAATAAAAATCGGATAATTTCAAAATAAAAAAGAAAAATCCTTTTTTTTATATTATACCTAGAAATATATTTTACAGTCATTGAGAAACAACAGCTACGACCATCATGCCGCAATCTACTTTTTACTACTGGAAAGAGTCAAACAACATCGAACTAACAGTTCTCCAAGTAATAGTTGTTGGTCATCTGTGACAAGGCAGAAAGAAGATAAATATAAATCAAGGTAGGTGCTTTTTTCCAAACACATATTCCTCTGCATCGACTCTTGAACATAAATTAAAATCTTATGAATTTCAAAAACCTTTTACGAAAAATATCCTACACACTTCCATCTTCCTAAGAACTCTAAAACCTTGTCTCGTGAAAAACTTCTAATTTTATCAAATCTTTCTCAAATCCTGAGCGGATACTAGACCGTTAAAAAAACTTTCAATCTCAGCTTCCACTTCTGCCTGCCAAGACCGATCGACCAACTCCTAATTTTTCCACATTTATTTTATTTATTGATTTATTTATTTCCAGCGATAACTTAGTTGGACGTTGAAGTTTAATGATGGTGCAGAAATTGGAACATTTTTCAAGAGAGATTGGATTGGAAGATCGGTGGCTGTCTCTTTCTGTTTTGGTAATTTATTTTCCTTCCCTACAATATTCCTCTCTCAGTTTTATTTTTTATCTTTTTTTTTTTTAATTTATCTATCATTTTTCTTCTACTTCATTTTTTTTTTATTTTACCTAATCTGGCATCCCATTTTTTAAAAATTATACCCAGTCGGTAACTGAATAGTTCATAATAATCTGCTCTTCTTACCGAGCATTCTCAAATACTAATCTAGAATCTGCTTGACCTCTAATATTAATTTTTTGGAATTTTTCTACATTGAAAATAATTCTACACGAAAGTGGGTTTTAAGAGCAACAAATCTCAACCAGCAATGATTGCAAAACTGCTGGCATCATCCCTTACAAGAAAAGAAGCAATTAAGGAATATTTAATGAATTCTTGTTCACTTTTGTTTCAGAAGGGAAGAAATGGGGCGAACGGGAAAGAGATTTAGTTCAACAAGTTCCTCTACTGACGAAGGTTGTTGTAGTGCAGAAGGAGATTTGGAAGAAGGCCCAAGTGGAGATGAATTAAGAGAAGCCCAGATAAAACTAGAAGAACATAGATTGGGCCTAGATCGGGATATAAGTCAACGAATTGATAGTCAAATAGTTAACAAAAGGTTGAGTGACTATCAACATCATTTTGATGGTGCCATTTTGGATTCGGTGGAACCACCGAGCAGGGCAGCTCTTTTTGTGACAGGTTACAGTCATGGTAGTTCATCATCAGAGTTGTTTGAGTCAAGTTTTGATTCTGGTTGTCCACCTGATTATTCAGCAACGAGTGCATGTTTTACAAGCAGTTTGCCTTCTTGCACACCTCCGATACCTCAAAGTCCATCTCCCGTAGCCAGAATATCGAGAGCCTCTCAAGGAAGACGAGCTTCTGATGGAGGTCCTAGATTATTATTCAGTCAGCAGGGTGGTGGAGATAGACCCGTCAAACAGCGAAGCATTCAAGGTAAGATTCAACAAACAGATTATATTCAATCAAACAATTCAATTTTAATTGAATTATTTGCCTTTTGAATTGGAAGATCATCTAATTTAGTAAAAGAAGTGGAACTCCTATAATTTTGGAAAATTTAATTTTTCCAGATTCAGGAAAGGCCAGAGGTCACTTAGATCTAGTTCACTTGAGGTCTCCTTCAACGCCGCCTCAAAATCAATCTCAATTCAAGACTCGAGCAGAATCGGGAACTCAATTGCAATTACTTGTTCAGCAACGAATGCTCCAGCAAAAAAGGAATCTGTACCATAGACACCGAGGTGGTGGTAGTCCGACTCCAATTCCCGTGCCTTCGAGACTTGGGGAACACGTGCAACGCCAGGACAGCTATAAATTTGCTCAAAGAATGCAAATCTTGCCGACTTTGTCTCAGGAACATGGAAATGAAGATTTTGCCAGAAAAAGAGAACGCGAGGAAGAAAGGTGGAAGAGTTTGCCGTCTCGATTGGCGACAGATTGTCAATTAGCTGAACGAACACTCCTATGGAGTCATCAGGTAATCTCATAGTGAGCTTAAAGTTACCCCTAGATTAATACTGAGGTTTAAACACTCAGGAAAAAATAATTTTATAAAAAGAAGGAAATTATTTTCCACCTACCCTAGTCTAATTTATTTTTAATCTGAGGACGTCAAAATTACTAGTAATTTTTTATTTCAAATTAAGGCTACACATTTAACTTATCGGAAAGTTCAAAAGAGGAAGAATAAACCATTTTTGAAAACACCTTCCAAACTAAATTATTTTCAAGAAAACATTCCGTGTCGAAAATTTGAAATTCAAAACGTTGACAATTTCTAGTGGAAGTCAATTTTTGACACGTTGTTGTGTGGGAACATTATTACAATTAAAATAACGAATATTTTATATTATAATAATAAACTCAAAGATAACCTGGGTTGTTTTTCACCTATCTAAGAGCCTCAAGCAAAGCATTATGTTAGATTAGTGAAATCGAAATTGGTTGTATACTAATCGTATTAAGTTATATAATTAGAAAGATTGTTAGTCAACGAACTGTTCGTTCGATACCATTAGATTTAGAAAATCTGAGTGAATCATAAAGAACACAAATTTTACACGATTCACGATTAGAGTTTGTGGCATGCGTAAAAGTCATCAGAAACCTCATTAGCTCACAAATGACTTCATTGCCGTCACCTGCGCATATTTTTTTCATTTGCCTTCCTATTAGTTTTAAGTTTTTTTTAAAGCACGATGAGATAGAGAGTGATAGTTATGAATTATATGAATAAACGAGTATTTTATATTATTTGTAATGAATGATATCACGACATAGCTAGTACCTGCATTCTGTTCCTAAAGCGATTCATTTTATTTGAATAAATGATTATTTTTCTTTAGGCGTTGCAAGTTATTTTGATTTGCCTCATACCTTGAGCCCAATCCGCTCTATTTACAAGGATTTTGATAAAAAAAATTGTATTCTACTTTTAATTATATTGATTTTAGATATCAAAAATTCATGTTTAAAGTAGAATTTCAAAATTTTTAACTTGCGTTTCGAAACAAAGTTTTTAAGCATTTCAGGATTTACTGGGCTTCTAACTTTTTTTCCGAAAAATTAGACCTGAAAGCTTAAATAACCCCCGATTTTTCCTACAAATTTTAATTTTTAAAAGACACTTCCTTCTAGATAACCCAGCCCTGCCATATTTTTCAAAACACTGCACAACATGGCACAACAACAATTTTTCATTGCTTGTTAAAATTCCGAAAATTATTTGTAGACGCTTCGAAAATTAAGCTTCCTTTTATTAGAAGGTGGCCACCCTGAAATGGTAAGGAAACATTTTTTCAGTTAGATTTATCTAACTGAAATTTTTCAGAAATGTAATTTAAATGACAAGGAATTTTATATCAGGTGGGTTTGGGAGGTGGCGCATCGTACTTACCACCTGGAAGTGTGGGTGGTTTCTTATGGCCTCCAGGAAGTAGTCCACACTCTACAATATTCGAAAACGCCAGTGATACGATGGAGTGATTGTCCAATGCATCAAAGATAAGCTTCGCACTGAGATTTTAAAGCGACGATTTTAAGTACATTGGGGCTAACCTATGGTCAATATAATTTCCATAAAAGAGTTACGTAAACTTAATTATTTTGTAATAGAGGATGCCGAAACCTTTCAGTTTAAATAAAATTTAATAGAATCTTTAATTCCTATTTTTGGAACTGGAGATTAGATTTCCAGAATCAATCGTTTACCATAGAAATATAATTATTTCTACATAGAAACCAGGACACGCTATGATTATTAATATTATTATATAATGATATTGTTTGCTTTCAAATAATACTTACTGAATTGCTGATAGCACGTGCTACCGAACGTTATCGCTTTTTAAAGAAGACAAAACATTATATAAAATATATAATGGGAGTAACTTAGTTCACTCTTCAGAGACTTTTAGAGTCTCTATATGCATTTATGTGCCGCATAGTTATCAAACTGTGCTTATTTGAATTTACAGAGGCGATATAGTTGCCAAACGAAATGAGACTTTCTATTTTCTTTAATTCGACAATTCAGACAATTTTTAAAGCGATAAATTCAAATTTCAAACAATTATAATTATAATTGCAAATATGTAATTACATATTTACAATCACTTTAAAACAATCAAAGGACTCCAGATTTATTAGAATTTAGTTTTTTCAACAATTCATTATTGAACAAAATTTATTCAATATCGCATCGCGACTATACCGCCTTGAATATAATAAACATACAGAATACATATGTATAAGAAAAAACAATAATCATAATTAAGGTTAGTTCATCATCTCGAGGTAGCACGTGCGCCTTATTATACGACTGATATATCTATCGAATACCCAGTTTTATGATAGACTGATAAAATTAATAAGCAACACCAACTAATAATCGTCAAAGAAACTTAATGTCCTGAGTCTCATTTTCTAGTGTTCTATTTTGTATTATTATTGCAAAGGTAGTTTTATGGACGACGAATTGTAAGGGTAAGATCTCGAATGTCGAGAATTAAGTTCAGATAAAGTACAAGATTCTGGTAAATCTCTGCTTCTCTTTGTCTGGTAGCTTAAGAGAACTGCAAATTAGAAATAAAGCATCTATTTTTTTTCATTTGCATTCAAAGATGAGCAAAACGCGACTATTACGTCCTAATGAAAATTTAAATTAGAATCTTCAGTAAACTGCCAGTTTATGTAAATATTTTAGAACTTGTGCACAAAGCTCGAAGATATAATTGTTACAAGAATAGTTGAATTCAGAATTTATCGTCAGTGATTTTGGCTGCGAATGTAAAATCTTAAAAAAAGTACATTTTATAAAAATGAGATTCGCGCCATTGGAGTTTCTTTAAAACGATAGAAGAGTGGAAACAATACAAAAAATGTCATACGGATTGAAAAGGAGAAAACGATATGATACATCGATCGCCTAACACGACACGTACAAAACTGGTTTCGTCGTGTCTCTTCCACTCTTAGTAAAATAGTGTCCATAATAACTAAATACATTTAATGACGATAATAAAAGTAACGTTTAGAAATTAAAAGTAGTTGATCCAAAAAATTAAAATAAAAAAAAATTAAATAAATCTTTTAATAAAACCAGATAGACGAGGAAAATCGTAAATGGAAATTCTGTCCAATTTTTCAGTCTATCTGTTTCTATTAAATGTGTTTAGTGAAGAAGGAAGAAGTGTTGCGTTCTTCATATACGAATAAATAAATACTCGACTCGTACAATGTTTTTTACCCGCTAAGAACTGTTTTGTGAGATGTAAATGTTTACTGAAAAATAGTTGATAGAATTTAGAGCTCAGATTTAGTGTAAAACTCGTCAATGATACGAAATCTGTCTATTAAAAAAATAGAGCCGGCTCAAAAATTGCCATTTTTGATATGCAAATAGATTTAGAGTGTGTTTTCCCATCAATAAAAAAGAATAAAAAGGACCCAAGTGGACGAGAATATTATCTGAAATTGTTCTATTTTAAAATGAGAATTTTACCGTATCCAACATATGCAAAGTTTACGAGTTATCAATTTCAATAATTAAAAATCCAATCAAAACTGCCCAAATTGAAAAATTCTCAATAATTTAAACAATTTATATGTTGTAAGAATCCAACTTAAAAAACACCCGAAATTAAAACGATTTAAATTTTTAATTCTTTAAAATAATTTTAATATATCAACATTTCCAAGTTTTAAAAATGAGAAACAATTTTATATAGGACAATTTTAAATTCCATGTATGTTTATGGATTAAATTAAAATAAACTAAATAGGCGTGAATAGGAATACAAATGTTTAGTATGAAAATTTTCTAACTATACATTTAAAAATAGTCTGAAGTCAATTTAATTCAATAAATTAATTTCATCGCAATTCTCGGATCTTTTTTTATTAAAGAGTGAAGATGAATCGAATAAGAAAGATTTGGATTTTCTAATCTTTTTATACTTGCTGTCATCGGTTGAAAATTTTATAAAATCGCTGCCTTAAGGAATTGAGCCGGCCCTAATCGAAGATAAAACAGTGAGAACAATAAAAATCGTTGACAAACACTATTCTACACATTAAATCAAGAACTGAGGTATATTTATAGAAGGCGGACAATCTGAATATCTGAAACGAATTGAAAAGAAAAATATTCGTAGTGACAGAATTTTGATTCAGTCTGCACTGAAGATGTCACTTCTTTATATATAAAAAGACAGAAACGTAGGTAGATAGCTATGTTAGAAAAGCAATACCGGCCACGCACAACTAACAACGACTATCCCATTGGAGTTCTTTAGCATTTTTTAATACCCAGAAAAACAATCAAACTTCGCTCAAGAATCTTTTTGATAAACGCATCAATAGCTATTAAGTTAGGTTGGTGAATCTATCATTCTTAATATAGGCAATAGAAAAAAAGATAATAAAGGCTTGGATTGGGTGAAGTTTCTCAAAATCAACTACTAAAATTGTCATTCGAACACTTATGACAATACTGCGAAAAATATTTTTTAGGAATATTTTTGCAAATACGATAAAGAAATTGAGAATACAAATATTCTCAGTAGAAAGGAAAGGTGTCCGAAATTTTGATTAATTTTTCTTAATAATTTGGTATTTGATTATTGTAAATTTCACCTAAATGAGGAAATTAAATACGCGAATTTTAGATCTTTCTTGCCTTTTTAGAATGATGGTATTCTAAGATACATTTCAACTAATATCATTTTTCAAATTGATTGATTCTATCAGAAATTGTTTTTACTCAACCAACGAAGAGTTCAAAGGTTTCATGGTTTATTTGTTACTTTGAGCAGCTATTTTGTACAGATTAATATGCGTACGTGGTGTGTAAGGATTTTTTCTTAAAGAAAACTTGAATAGTCAATATTTTTCAAGGTAATTATTTGCTATGACGAATTTCACGATGACCATATCAGTATGTAAAAAGGAATGGAAGCAAAAAAAAATGGTCGTGAGTGATAGTAAATAAATACTGTTTGTAAATCATAGGACTGTCAATGATGTATACAAGTGATCATAGTATATTAAATAAAGCTGTATGAATTAAAAACGTTACTTGCTTCAATTTATTTTATCACACATTTCCCTCACTGATTTTTCTTCGAAAATATTGATTATAAGTAAAATTGTCTCAATGATTATAAATAGATAGAAAAACGTAAAATGATTAGAAAGAGTAATCGTTCATTTTATACTATTTTGTTTATTCCAACGAACAGACAATCGCACTTCAATGCTTCTTCGATTATAATTCTTACTTATCAAACTGAATTTATAAATATTCTTTTTCGTTATCTTTTTGAGCCTTAAGCTTACTTTCGAAAATCCTCTTTTTATAAGCCTGAATAACTTCTTGTTTGTCGACATCGAACATGTCGGCACCGGTTTTAGTCGCACGAAGTACAGCTTCCTCTGGTGTAAGTTTTTCGTGCTCACTAGGATTCAGTGGTAGACCGTCGGAAGTCAATTTGCCTTTTTCGAAGTCATCTATGATTTTCGTAGCATAGATTGCATTAAACAAATCTTTAGGAGTAAACTCCTCCTGGGTCACATCTTCAGATTGATACGTGACGTACGGTTTTAACTTGAAGCCTTCCAGAGAAGGAACAATGAGTTCCGGTATCATTTCTTGTACAATTATGTGTGAATCTCCTTCTTTATATCCGATATCCCTGACGCCTCGCTCTACAAATACGACGCTAATTACATTACGAAATATCTCATATCTAAATTAATCTACTGCATCAAGAATATGCATTAAAAATATGTCTAATGGTGGAAGAAGGACGTATAAAGAGATCTCTCATCCTTCTAGAGAATCGTCAAAAAAAAGGGGAGTGATTGTGAAAATAGAAATTCAAACAAATTGGGGAAAAATAGATTGGAAATTAAGAAAACACAACAAATTATTACAAGGTAATTGGTCATTGTATGGATGCCTCGGTAAATGGAAATAGTATTTCTGAGAGAAAGATAAAATAAGAGTTCATTTAATTTGTTTATTTGAAAATTTTTGTTTTTATAAAATTTGGTGCGATTATTAAACCATTCTTTGTTCTCAAAATTATTCTTCTTTACTATTGTTCGATTGTTTTAAGAGAAAATGTATACCTAATATTTTTAGTAAGATCATTACTAGCTTCTGCCCGTCTCCATTTTGTTTTAAAGTGTTAATATTATTATTATGCTAAATTAACTTACTGTCGAATGGAAGTTCGGGATTTGAACCAGCCTCTCTTTCTTTGTGCGTCCTGGATCCTCTTTTGCCATACAATAGAAATTTTCGAAAATTACGTTTTCCATAACGCGCAAATGTTGTCGAAATTCCTCGAGTGATAATCAAACAGGCAGAAGTCATTTTTTACACTGAAAACAAAAAAAATTATTTTCTACAATTTACATAACTAAGAAAGTTTCCTTGGTATGTTTCTCCATCAAATACAAACAGCTTTAGAGTATTTTATATTACACATATCAGAGATTATATATATTATAACTTTTTAAAGAATTTTCAGAGTATTCCTTGTTTTCTAGTCTTTTATTTAAAAAAATTTATTTATAATTAAATACTGGACAGATAATATTTAATTCCTAATTTTTGTAGTGAGAATATCGTAAAATAGATGAATAGTGAATACATTTTAGCGAAACAAATTCGACTTTTTCGCCAAATTAACAGAACCGTTTTTTTTAGTTAAAATTATACTGTTACGACGAATAGTGAAATTAATTTTTTAACTAAATCATACGTACATTGTTTCAGATATTATAAAAACTATATATAGAAAATGATATACATTTGGAAATGTTAGAAACTGCGTGCTTTTAGGTTATTTTCGAAATTTCATGGCCTAAAAGGCCAACGTCAGATTATCATATTTTATAAAAAAAAATCAAATGACAGAAATTTTTAGGTAAATTTTTGCAAATGTAGATTTAGTACTTACACTTTTATATGGTTTTCGCACTTTAACACACGAAAACAACTAAACACGCTAAAACATCTATATATAAAATTATGAACTACTTGTTTTACTTTTTTAAGGAGTATTAGTTCCTGCGATTTCCGTTTCCACCAAGTTCACTTCGTCAGTCGTCACGGTCGTCACGGTCGTCACTGCGCGTGCGTTTGTATGTTCGGGGGGTGAAGGAGTGCAATTCTCGAAATATATCGGAAAGAACATCGATAGGTATTCGATTTATTACTCGCTTATTTATTACTGTACTGTTTACAGCTATTTATTACCTCGCTTACTCTCCCTCTTCCTTTGGTCATTGTTTTAAGGTGGTAGAATTTGACTCTGAAACGTTTAAATATGACTATAAATATCGTATTATATTTGTGATTGACGTTTATTTGTGATTCTATTACGGATAAGTACATTTAAATACATTTCTATTTTTCTTTTTATATTATACGCTCTTCCCTATCCTAAAACAATTGTCTTCTTTATTTATTTCAAATATGTATGTTACAATTATTTATACATATTTATTTCACAACTCGTTTTTGAAGTTTTGCATGATTTTACATTTGCATGGGTAATTTCCTTTAGTAATTTAGATTCTTTTATTTCGTGATTTGAGCGATATGCAATAACAAAAATATCACTTACTCACGTTTTTTTACTTACATTGTGTTACTAATTTGTTTTTATGAATAAAATCGATTGTGGAAATATTCATATATCTTATCTCATTATTTTTTACGTGAAATAATAATTTTTATTCCTATTATTTGCAACAATTCTAGTGTTTTTTTTTTCATAGAAATAATATCCAGCATTCACTTTCAAATAACGCGCGGCTCATTTCGCTTATGAGTTATGAGCGAACTACTGGTACTACTAGCCAATTCTGAGCCGTCCACCAAAGGAGTGGGAATAACCTCGTCCCTCCCGATGTACCAAGTCTACCCCCTCACCAAGACGGAACATTATGTTCCGTCCCGTTAATTTTTATAACCATGGTTAAAACTTAAAATGCATTAAAGTGAGGTTAGGATGTTAAAAAAAACATAAAACGTCGAAAAAGAGAAAAGTCTCTTATTTGCTCTTATTTTGTAAAAAAAAATCAGTAAAAATCAGTCTTATCAAAATGCCAAAAGAAGAACTTAAACTCTGGAAGGGAAGATATATAACAGATAGAGTCTACTTTAATAAAATCAGACTTCGCGAATTAGTATTAAAAAACAAACAGTCATTACAAGAAAACAAAATGATAGAGCTTAAAGCTCAAGCAGAACAGACCTCAACTATAAATAAAAGAATTCATGAAGCAAAAAACGTTACAAATGACAATGGGTCAAATGCAAATGGTGAAAATTCTGAAATAGAAACGGTTTATTATCAAAATGAAAACGAAGAAAGTGAAGAAATTGATAATGTTGAAGCACCTAAAACTCCTGAAATCATTGAAGCGGAAGAATCAGCCCAAGAAACTCATGTTGTGGAAGGACGTCGCATTGTTGAGATTGCTGAGCTTGGAAAAAAACTATGGTGTGGAACCTGCAAAGAGGCATTATCTTTAAGCAATGTCGAAAAAGAATGTCGACGAGGATTTGGTTCTTTGTTTTTAGTAAGATGTCACAAATGTCTCATCACAAATGAAGTCACTACAGGAAAAATGCATGCTCTAACTCCAGATTCACGAGCCTTAAGATTCGACATTAATACTGACTTGGCACTTGGTAATTTATATTCTATTATTTCTTATCTCCCATGAACAAAGGATAGTTTCTCTTTAAACTTATTTTGAGGTTATAATGAAGGAATATCTGTATTTATTTTCAGGTATATTGAATTCTGGAATTCCTGTGGCAACTTTTAACAAGGTTCTCGGTTTTCTCAAGATTCCAACGATCACTTATAGAACTTTAAAGAAATATGAAGAAGAAATTGGAGAGGAGGAAATTGCTGCTATTAAAGCTAGACGTAATTGTGCTCCAGTGTTGGAAGAAGACTCTTAGAATTATTCACGATATTTAATCTAACAACTATTTATCTTACAGGTAAAATTTTATATATTAAAAGTTTGTTCTAAATTCATTAATTACTTGATTAATAAATAAGATTTTATGGTAATATAAATATTTTTAATATGATGACTACTATATGCAAAATAATTTTTAAATATTAATTAAAGAAGCAATAATAATTAAAGTAATCATATTTATTAACATTTGAAACTTTTATAAATATTCAAAATTTCATGTAGACTGACTGGCCCTCCTGGTTCGACTTTGTTATTCTCCTGGGCTTGAAATTCGAATCATTCCTTAATTGTCGATATTTTCCAGCCAAGAGGGAAATTACCTTCAAATCTAGAAATAAAATTTCTATGGTTAGTATTTAAATAGTAGAGAAATAATTGTTGGTTTATTATTATTAAGAATCTTTAGAATTCAAAAGAATTTTTTTCTAACCTCAAAGTTTGGAAGCTTTTGTGTTTAATCCATTTAATCCTATGATACTTATTTGCAGTTATTCTTTAATTTTCACGCTCCTCCATTGATTTTTATATGCATAAATATAAGTATTTGTCTTGCATAATAAACATTTAAATCAGAATGTCATATGAATGGTATGACCTGAACGTTCAGAACAATGCTAAAACTCCATGCTACTAAACCTGCTAATAGTTAATACCATTGATATATATTATGGTTAATACCCGTAATATAGCGAATAGAATAGCGTCCCAACCACTGACAGAGATGAAATATACTGGATACAGGATTCAATGAAAAACGCTTGTGCCAACTTGAAGAGCCGCCATGTTCAACAATCTGTGGTTTCGGAACCATTCGGGTGCAATTCGGGATGCTTCGAGATATGC
>JAUESI010000029.1:2530553-2543467 GCA_032275145.1 Synergus laeviventris
TGCACCCGAATGGTTCCGAAACCACAGATTGTTGAACATGGCGGCTCTTCAAGTCGGCACAGATCGCTCTATTTATATATATCAGTGGTCCCAACTCCCAGGTCCCAGCAATAACTCGCGTAGTGCGCATGCGTAAATTTGATAGACATAAATTTAATCACCATAAGACTCATGAGAGCAATTTTAGTTTCCCGAACCTGCCCGAACTCTACGCTCGGAATAATAAATATTTTTACTAAAACTAGGTCACTTACCTCCGTTTCGTACAGACGGAGGTAAATGGCCTAGCTTTAGCAAAAAATATTTATTATTGCAAGTGTCAAACTAGGGAAATTAAATTGCTTTTATGTTAAAGTATCTCTGCGCATGCCCTTACGTATCTCGACCTCCCGATTCTCCCTTTGTTTCTAAAACCGATAGCGCTTTTATAAAATTTTCATTTTTCTTTTTCTAATATTATTAATCAATTTAAAATTATAACTCTTAGTAAAGGACCTAGGTATGGTTAAAACAAGACACCATTACGAAATTAAAATTACGTATTTTTAATGCTATTCACGTTTAACGTGCTATGTATTATCATTTGCGTTAAAAACTTTCATACATATCTACATAACATTATATTTTTCTTAAATATATATAGTTCAATCCGGAATGAAAAATAAACATATCGCTTCACTTCATTTGACAAAATTCTCGTGCCTTTCTTTAAATTCATCCCTCACATAATTTAACTAAAATATTTAATACTTTTTTTTTCTAACTAGACTTAAAAAACGGAAGGATTCTATGATTTTCCGAGGTTAGTGACTTGATATTATTTTCACGATAGATTTTATAATTCGTTTTCCATGTTCATGATTGAGAAGATTCAAGAGCGGATCCTGCATCTTTTTTTCTAGTAATTTTACTAATTGGATTCTTGTGTACTGTAGTAATTGTGCTACCTGAAAATAAAAAGGTACACTTATTGATAAAAGTTAATATTAAACCCCAATCTTAATGAAATAATTAAAAATGATAAAAGAAAGCACATCTTACTCTGTCAGACTCTACCCTGAACATGATCCATCCATCTTCCAACGACAAAACAAAGATCCCATCGTGCTGTTCGACTTTTATTCCATACCCAGAAAACAAAACCAAAGGCAACATCGGAACCATCGAGACTTCTTTGATATAAACTTTGCTCGTCTTCATTTTCTCTTGGTAAACAATATAAGGACTTGTGTAGTAACCAACCGAGAAATTTATAGACGAGGGATGGATATTAACTAGTCCATCAGCCTTCGTTTGGAATTTCAGTTCCTCTGGCTTCGGTTGCTTTGGAATAGCACCAGTCGATTGCAGTTGAAACGACTTTTCAGGTGTGAATACTTTAACAACATTGGGATAAAGAGCTGCACACAATAATCCTTGAAGAAGTTTGTAGTTTTCACTATTTGCATTGAGCTCCAAACCCGTTATATCTAATATTCTATCCACACCCGGTTGACGCCTTCTAATCTCTACGGGTGCGAATCCAATACTAATCAAAAGTTCTAAAAACTGGTATTTTATGTCCGCTAGTGTCTGGAGAGTTTTTACCGAGAGGTAGTGTTGGTTTGCAAAAGCATAGCTGGATTGAGGATTTTTTATTGAAACTTCCAACCATTTCTGGAATCAAATTAATCAATTAATTTTTTTTAATTTTCAAGCTGGAAGTATGTCGAGTTTCTACTGATTATATTACCTTGTAGGCCTTTAAAGTAGTTAAGTGGTCTGAATTAGCGACGGCGAATTCCTTCTTTTTCATATTGAGTTCATGCTTCTTCTCAAAAGAAGAAACGAAGGGACTTTTATGAGAAAGACAAGCAGCGATCGTTAATGCCGAATCCAAACAGCAAAAAATTGCGCCAAAGAGAATGAGCTTTCCTATCCGTACATCAACGGGTAAAGTTGCTAAGTGATGGCCCAGAGGAGTCAATGCAAACTCGGAATCTAATGCACCAACGTCCTGCAATCTCTTTGCAGCTGCGTTAATGGATTCCACTGCTGGTGGCGCTAGCATTTGTCCTAGTAAAAAAAATATAATAATAATCTCATAATAACTTTAAATAAAAACAAGGCTTAGTTATTTTTATTTTAGGTTCAAATTATTTATAACTATTAAAAACCTACCTAAAATGTGATGAAAGTCAACTTTTGCACCTTCATGCATGATTTCAATTCGTAATAACAACGGCTCCAAAGGTATTCTCAAAATCTCGGGAATTGGTTGCGAAATGAACTGATGCTGAAATCTAAAATAGATAATTAAAATTTATACAAGAATAACCAAACGTTTCTTTTTCCGTTTAATTCCTTGAAAATATATTTAATAAGTCTCTTTGAAAACCAAAAAAAAGTTTCCTACCTATGAGAAGTATAGAGATGAATACAAACTCCTGGCATGACTCGACCAGAACGGCCTTTTCTTTGCAGGGCATTCGCTCTTGAAACCCAGCAAGTTTCCAAAGTCTCCATATTTTCATTGGAGATAAATCTCGTTTCCTTCATCTTTCCAGTATCGATAACGAAAACACAGTCATCTATCGTTACAGAAGTCTCTGCAATATTCGTACTCAATACAATTTTCCGCATTCCATCCTTGGGTTTTTTAAAGACCAATGCTTGATCATCACTGGATAACGAAGAGTGTAAAGGAACTATTAAAAATCTCCCAGTTTTAGGAGAGAAGATTTTGTTATCTCTTAAACAGTCCCTGGCGGTGCTGATCTCTGCAAATCCAGGTAGGAACACCTGGTAAATTCAAAGTATTTCCCATGCAAGCCTTAGAAAATTTTAATCACGCTTACAAATTGTAATTTGGGATCATAATATATGTAAAAAGAATAGTAATACAGAGACTGAATGTTACTTACAACGATCGAGCCAGTGCGAGGATAATCATGATCTCCATCAACGACCCACTCCAAAGTTTTCTCGAGAAGTTCGTAATTGATCTTCTCGGCATCCATGATGAAGAGAGTCTTGTAGGTTGTGAAATCATAACCAGGATATCTAGCGACGAGTTGTTGAAGCCCAAGATTCTGATCGGGTACATTATCCTTCGGTGGAGCTAATGCGTTCACTTCGACATTTAACATTTCCAAATCGACTTGAAGCTGTTCAAAATCGCCTCGAATCCTTCGAGTAAATTTTGAGTTTTCCTCAAAGACAAACCTAATTTTTTCCAGTATTTCTTCAAGAAAGATTTGCTCAACGGGGAAAGTCCTTCCGGGAATATCAAGAACAGGAGCACCTTCGAAGTAGGAAGAGAAGTCATTAGCCTTCAGGGTAGCGCTCATCAAAATTATTTTGAGATCTGAACGTTCCACTAGGAGTTGCTTCAAAAGCATCAGGAGAAAGTCACTGGAAAATATAAAAGAAAATGCACGTTCAAGTTTGAATTTGGAAATGCTTCACATTTGTGGGAAATAGGCAAGTCATTTTTTAACGGTAAAGATAAAGCACAAAGTGCATAAAATCCCTTACCTCTCTGCACTTCTTTCATGGACTTCGTCTACTATGATATGAGTCACTGAAGTTAATTTCGGGTCACCTGACAATCTTTGTAACAAAATTCCAGTCGTACAAAAAGTGAGTCTTGTGTTCTGAGACATTTTACTTTCCAGTCGAATTTGATAACCAATCGTTTGACCCACTCGCTCATCTCTTTCGGCCGCAACTCTTTCCGCCACTCCAATTGCACTTATCCTTCGAGGTTGTGTGCAAATTATTTCTACATGATCTTGGCTTTCTTCAGTTCTATTTATTATCCATTCGTCTAAAATGAATTGTGGAACTTGTGTACTTTTTCCGCAACCGGTATCTCCTGATATTATCGTAACTTGATTCTCATAAATTGTATTTAAAATTTCGTCCATTTTAGACCATGCAGGCAATTTTCGTCTAACTTCCTTCATCCTTTGATACTGAGGATTTCGTTGTTTATTCAAAAATCTGCTACAAATTTCTTCATCTTGCTGCATGATTTGTTCCCACGAGACACTGGTTTTACCTCTTCTATTGGTAGAACCTTTCTCATAATGCGAGGGCCCTATTATATTATTTTCTGTTTTTTTCAATTTTGGGAATAGTGGATCATTTTTGTCCAAAAACAGGTCTTTGCATTTTGACAAGCGGAACTTCATTTCGGACTCGTTTTCTAATAAAGAAGTTATTGCGAATATCGAAGGCGTACCATTTTCACAATATTGCAAAGCTTCATCGTATAATATTTTTGCTATCCTTAGACACTTTAATTTACAGAAGGATAACTCACTTTTTGAGAAATAGAAGTAAGGAGCTTCGAATGGATATTTGGAATCTGAAAAAAAGATACAATATTAAAATTATGAATATTTGAATGTAATTCATTCGGAAAAAAAGGTGCAAGTTTTCAATGAAATAATACCCTCGGGAAATCTTATTTCAAGTAAGAAATAAGGATCATCCTCTACAGCTTTGGCTTTCATTACTTTATCAATCAATGGTTTCTCATGCAAAAATCTGCACTTGCTACCAAATCTACACTTTCCATTTAGAAATAATCGACATATTTCTTTCTGTACTGGTTTTGGTTTATTGGATTTTTCCAACTCTGCTTTTTTATTTAAAAGATAATCCAATTTCGATTTGATTATCCAGATATGATTCTTTATCTTCTCGAGAAACCTCTCATCATAAATTGATTCCAAGGCCTCCTTCTCTTCGGTTCTCCTTTGTAAAAGATCGCTTATTTCTATATTTTCTAAATGTTTGTTATTCTCCGATTTTTCGGTTACGAAATATTTACAGAATAGTATTTCTAGTGCCTGACCAACGTTTCCATTTGTGTGAGCTAAAGCCTGGATGCAATGTGGACTGTGAAAACTGAGAAAATATTTATGTTAAAAGTGTATAAAAATGGTTTATTAAACAAATTTTGATATATGTTTTAGAGGTTATATACCTGTAAGATTCGAGGGTGGATGTGGCGAATTTCCGAACGATTTGTTCGTGATTAGATGGCTCATTTTCTTTGGAAGAAAAGTCCATTACCCCTTTTATTATCAAATTTCCACGCTCTAGCCAATATTGTCTTCCTAAGTTCGTCTTTTGGTTTTGGAATTCTGACGAATCCATCAGTTTGAAATCCTGTCAAGTTCAAACTTCAAAGTTTAATTGAATTTAAACTTAAAATTTCAAGCGTCCAAAATTGAAAAAATTCTACTTTTAAAACAGGCATTACGAAATTGAAACCTTGGAATTTAACACCTTCTGAATGTATTACAGAACCTAAAGCAATATTTGTAAAAGCCTCAAATAGAGAATTTACCTCTCCACAAACTTGTCTAAGAGTTTCAAAAAGTAACTTCTCTGCATCTTCAGTAAGTCTCAAAGTTGGTAGTTCAACTTTAAGTCTTCTAGGAGGTTTAGGATTGGTTCCTGAGGCACTTGAGGCCGTAGTATTATTAGAATTCGTAGCATTTTTATTAGGCTTTGGCTTCACAAATGTTTTTACCCTGAAATCATAAAAAATTGTTTTCGAAATATTTCAAAAACGGAAATATGCCAAACAGATGATTTTTATTTTTCTACGATCTACTCACGGAGTTGGTTTACGTTCCACTTTTCTTTCGAGTACGAAGTCGTCCATGAGCTCAGCGCTATAAGAATCCATTTGTCTAGAATTAAAATAATCTATGGAAGTGTTCAATTTCTTGCAAACAAAATTTTTTTTTATATATTTCTTGCTGACAGGTCCTGAGACTCCTGAGCACTCCTTTCGCTTTTACTCAGAACTGCTCAAGGGCTTACGGCTTAGCTTAACCTGCTGCTGTATTCTGTAACTGTAATGTAAATCTCCTCAGCCCTCTATACATGGAGATTAGACATACGCCATGCCTCTATAAATGCTCAAATTTTCTAAATGAAAATACCAGACTGAAAATACTAACCTTACATTTATAATTTTCAGATTTTACCGATTTTACCGTCCCGTTTTACCAGAATTTACAGTGGTCATGTGATCAGATCACGTGGAGACTGGTTGGCGTATAAGAGACAACCAATACCAATACCAGATCTCTGCCGCTAATACCGTATCTGTATTTCCGGTTTTTAACATTTGTTTGAAATTCGAATGTGTTCGAAAAATTTCAGTGAAACAGTCACTTCGTGAAGCAGTTTTTGGAGGTTTTGGACATGAAATTGTAAATCTGATGTGTAAAAAATACGTAAAGTAGTCCGATTTGAGAAGTTAAAACGCTTTTAAATTGAAAACAGTGGAGATAAACCTAAATTATGGCATCAAATATATTTACCAAAGTTGATGGATTTGGCTTCTTACGTACTGGAGATGGTTTTAAGATTGATGAACAATCACCTAAGATTGTTAGAAGGTGAGAAAATGTTAAGATTAATTTATTTTATTCATTCTCTTCGCAGTATCAGAAAAATGTCTAATTTTAGTACTAAATATGGCTTTAGGTATACTCTCACAAATGAAAATAAAGCTTCGGTTCAATTACTCACATGGGGGGCTGGAATTCAGTCCATTAAAATTCCAAATAACAAAAATATAATAGGGGACGTAGTTTTGGGATACGATTCCATCGAAGGTAATAATAATTATTATTATAATAATTTTTAATTCTTTATTGATTTCTACCCTTAAAATTCCATTTAATTTTACTTGATAAATATTATAGTTAGACATTATTTCGCTCTGTGTATATTAATATCAAATTATTTTTTAAATAGGGTTATGGGTACAGCGCAAAAGAATCTGTAGTTTTAATACTTCTTGAGTAAAATGAAAAGATTGAATGTTTAGATTAATTTTGAGTTCTTCGTTTTATGCAAAAGGTATTAAAAGTATACATTTTCGCTTTATAGGCACATTTCTATTTTAAAATAGAAAGACATCTATAGAGCGAAAAGATATTTAATTCTAATAGTTGTTGAGTAAACCGGTGAAGTTAACTTTAAGCTTTTAATTACAAAATTTTGTTCAAAGTTTTTAAATTTTTTAATTTTAATTTCAAATTAAACATAATATAGAAATTTGTCTAATTTTTGCAGTTAATATTTTTTAAACACTTTCAAAAATGAATTTGGAATAATAAAAATATAAAATTGCAAATAAAAAAATGCAAAAAAGATTATTATTCTTTTCATTTAGGATATTTGAAAAATAGATACATTGGTCGAATGATAGGTCGAGTCGTTAATCGAATTTCTGATGGTATAATGTGTATTAATAATAAAAAATACCAGCTCTCGAAAAATGAAAATGGAATAAACCATATTAATGGTGGATTTTGTGGATTTGATAACGTCAATTGGGATTCGTATATGCTTCGAAATCAAGTAGTGATGTCTCATCTCAGTCGTTCTGATAATGATGGATACCCAGGACACATGTTAATCCAAGTAAAATATTCCTGGACAAATGAAAATGAATTGCACATAAATATTCGTGCCACTACAACAAACCCCACTCCTGCAAATATCACAAATTATTGTCTTTTTAATCTCGCTGGTCACGTAAGTTTTATTATTTAAAATGGTATGGAAGAATTAACAATTTTTACTTTCTAAATACATTATTAATAAGTTTATATAATAGGCAACGGGATCAAAAGAATTGAAAAACCACGTTGTAACTATTAATTCTGATAAATGGACATTTATGGATGTCGTAGATAATTTACCATCTGGTGCAATTCGACCTGTATATTCTACTGTATACGATTTGCGTCGTCCAACGCAATTGAATTCAAAAAAATTATACAGTGTTCCTGGAGGTGGTTATAATCATAATCTTTGCATCTGTAGTCCTAGTTCATGGTATTATAGATTTCATGCTAGGTAAATAAAATTAAACTTCATCCATTCAACATTTTTTAAAATCTAAATATTAATTTTTCAATTTTTTAAAAAAGAATTCTGCATCCAGCTTCAGGAAGATTTTTAGAAGTTTATTCGAATCAACCTGGTCTACAATTTTATACTGGAAACGATCTACCCGACCCAGGAAAAATGTATATGCCTGATTTAAAGGATTATGATTGGGAAGACTGCGAAGAATCATATTCATCAAATATAAGCACAAGTGTAGGATTTGAAAATATCCGAAATATTTAAAAATTCTTTTTATAAGTAACTAAAAATACTTTTCTAAACTAAAATATAGAAACAACAAAGGAAATCAAAGATGTTTGAACCCGAAATTCGTGCCAAAGACGGCGCTTTATATAGAAGACATGGTGGTTTTGCTTTATCTCCTCAAAATTATCCAGATGCTATAAACTCGGAACATTTTCCATCCTGTATGCTCTATCCTGGTAAAGTTTACAACCACGATATGACATACAAATTTGGTGTAATTGAAAAATATTAATGGTTATTCTCTTGAACTTAAAAAACAAAATTACAGTACATACAAATAAATAATACAAATTAATAGAATTAAATAATGGAATGTATTTCAAAGAACAGCATTTATCTTGCACGAACAATTCCATTGATTCAAAAAATAAATCTGTTTTTTTAACGAGATACAATTCTTTAGTTCATTTTCTTACAATTTATATCTTATAAAGACTTTAGCGTATTTAGTCAGTAGATTCAGTCGCAAAAATATTACTAAACAAAGGCAGAAATAAAATAGAAATAATGGAACTTAAAATGAGAATTTTATCGATAGATGTTGTCGATGACTAGGTAAAAAAAGGAAGACGTAATTTGTACGAAATCTATGTAATATCAATAATCCTCCGAATATATCTGTACAGAAATGAGTTCTTAGCCTAGAAACGCGGAGTAGTCTCAAGCAATGAATCTTATCACAATGACTTATCCTCTTCTTTTGGAATCATGAAGCTGAAGCTCCTGATCGAATCTTGTCCTTACTGCTTTTCTTAGTGCTTTCTGAGCTAATGTTCTTTTTTGCTATCGTTCTTTCTGTTATTTTCTTTCTTTTCCACCTTGTTGCTTTCTTTTATACTGTTCTCCTTTTTGCTGTTTTCGTTACTGCTTCTCTCCTTGTTATTGCTGTCTTTATTGCTAACCGTCTTAACACCTTCTCCTTTCCTCTTAGTCTTCTGCTGTTTTTTTTCGGTATCCGCAGCGTCTGCTTCTTTCGACCACGAGCAGCTCCTCTGTCTCGGTGATTTAGGTAGAGACCAAGTGCTACTTCTGGATCGTCCTCTAGGCGAAGTAGTTCGAGATTTTGCTCTCGTAATTTTCACCGGAGACTCTGATCTTCTGCGTTTGCGTCTCGACCTAGAACTCCTTCGAGATCGTGACTTGGACTTTGTCCTCGATCTCGATCTGGACTTTGATCTTGCCCTCGACCTAGATTTTGATCTAGTCCTTGATCTGGACTTCGATCTTGCCCTCGATCTTGTTCTCGATTTAGATTTTGTCCTCGACTTTGACCTGGATCTCGAACGTGTCCTGTCCCTTCTTCTCGAGCGACTCCTACTTCTACTTCTACTTCTGCTCCTGCTTTTGCTTCGACTATCGCTGCGTCTTCTCCTACGTCTGGATCTAGACCTAGATCTACTTTTTGATCTCGAAATAGATCGTCTGCGAGATCGGAAATTCGACGGACTTCGGTCGTAATCACTTTCGAAAGCGTGATAATCTTGACCAGTAAGATTCGCAAAGTACTTGTAATATTGTTCGTTGTACAAATGTGGATTGAAACCTCGGATCGATCGGTTATTCATTTGCCTTCCATGGAAATTTCCTCTGCTTCGGATACGTCCAAAACGACCACTTCTGCCTCCTCCTCCCCCTCGACCCATTGAGGAGTAAAGCATCGGAAGTGCTGCGTCATAGTACCAAGGTTGCGGCGGGAATCGCGGATACATTGGTGGATAAGACATCGATGGATCTAAAGGAGGACCTGAAAAACAAATTTTATTTATTTATTTAATATCTTATTCAATAGAAGGAATCTAAAATATAAATAAATATCTCACCTGCTGCAACATCTAGTGAGACCTTTCTAGTCAGTACGCTTTTAATCTTCTTCTTCTTAGTGTCTGAATCCGACGCGGAAGAGCTACTAGACCCTTTCTTTTTTTTCTGAAAGAAGAATAAATATTTTTTAGAAAACCAAATAAATTTAAAAGCCATCGCTAAAGCGAAAATTTAAATTAAAAATAAACACATAAAAAATACCTACTCTTTTCTTTTTCTCCTTCTTATTTTTCTTTTTCTTCGTCTTCTTTTCTTTTTTCTCATTCTTCTTCGAATCATCCGACCTTTCTGCACTCTCTCTGCCTACTTCCTTTGAATTTTCTTTCGATTTGATTTCGATTTCTTTCCTCTCTATTTTTGTCTAAAAATATCAAGAATAATTATATAATTACCTTTCACAAAAGCATTAATCTAAAGAAACAATAAAAATAAACATGGTCTTACTTTTATTCTATCAAATAACTCATCAAGTAATCGAATACTTTCGAGTTGCCTTTGTGCCTTGATTAACTTCCGCTCCTCTCTAGCTATTTTCATAGAAACTTTGTCCTCTTCTTGCTTTCGAAATACAGTTAAAGCTTTTCGTTTACGCTTCTCTTCTCTCTTTCTCCGTCTGGTTTCTTTCTCAGTTGATTCAAGCTCTTCTTTCTTTCTGTAAAATTTAAAAGACAAATGCAAATTTAATTGATCCAATCTTCAGAAAATTTTTTTTTTCAGTATTTCAACAAATTTCAAGTTAAACGCACTTTTGTTCTTCTCTTTTTTTAGCATCTGCTTCTTCTTTTTTCTGTTGCTTCTCCGCAGCTAAATTTTCCTGGGCTATAAGACGTTTTCTCTCGAATTCTCTCTGTGATACTGAGGCATCACTCATGTGCTTCGTTTTGTCGAAATCAACCTATAAAGAGTTTTAAAGAAAAGATTAACTACACCCAATCTTGAAACACAATGCTGTTTTTTATTTTTAAATATATATATTTAAAACATCTGAAATAAATACCTTCAGCGTGGCAGTCAGATAATTCTGTCCATCCTTTTTCATGAGCTTCATGCCCCTCAAAGCGTCCATGGCTTTAACAAAATCCATGTACTCAATATACTGAATATAAGCATCGAAAAATATTCCTTCTCCAAAGTTAAATTTTTGAATATTAGATCCCAGTCTCATTTTTGATCTGTAAGGATCAGCTGCAGGCACATCTATTCTTCGAAGTGTCCCCCACTTTTTAAAAATCGTAGCCACCATCGATTCAGAAGGAGTATCACTTCCTTCTTCAGTAAACCACTTTACAGGAAAACCTTGAATATGAAGAGTGTCGGGTCTTTCCCCGGGTTTCAGTTCATTCATATGTTTGGCATCTCGAAAGTAAGAATCCCACGAATTTCTGGTTGGAAAATCATCCTTCGCCTCGGCGGCTCGTACTTTGAGAAAATTGGAGAATCCAGCGAGGTTCAGACGTTGCGAATCCAGCCTCGCGAGAACTCGTTGAAGTCTGCATCTGTCCCTCAGGTCGCCTTCCAATCTGATGAATTCTAGGGTGCTCTTGGCGACTTTGAGCGATGCGAACTCGTCCGGTCGAATCAACATGCGTACCTTCTCCATTACCTCCCATGTTGATATTGTGTTTCCTGTTTATATCGTAGCAATTCGCTGTGAAACCTGCTGCTACTATTAAATAACTCGTTATTTTACGAGAAAGATCCCGTTTCACGATTTTTTTTCAAGAAACGAGTCATCTTCAAATGATGGAAGTTTAGGAAGTTTAGATTTCAGACGAATCAGGGTTCGCACTTTCCTTTAACCTTACTCGTTGCATCAATACTGATTTCTTAATTTGTTTACAAATTAAGATTCTATTTGGTGCAAAATATAATCAGTATATTTTGTTTGCATTCTCAGTATCGATAAATATAGGTATTTCAAATTATCAGAAGTAATTTACAGATTATTTTGAAAGAGTATGAACTTTTTTTGTATTGGTTTTGATATTAAATAATTTAATTCGAAATTACTTTCAATCAAAAAATAGCAAAATTATACAAATTGATTGATACAATTGACGAAATACTTGAAATAAGTTATACAAAAGAACCATGATTATAAAAAACGTGAAGATCTGATGAAAACAAAAATTATACCCAAATCTCAACTCTTTGTTGATAAGAATGTAAAAATACATCCCCTGGAGAAAATTCCTAGTTCGAAGATTAATCTCAAGATTGCAAATAGTTATACACAAAACACAATATATACTTTAAAATGGAAAATTCAATAACAGCCACACTTCGTAAAGTATACGGATTAATGGCAAAATAAAAATCATATTGACAAGAACCCACAAATGAACATGAAAAATATCACGAACGTCCCCAAAGATAAAATACGAAATACGATTATAATAAAACTACGATTTCAAGAGGATTTTACCTGGGGTCTTCAGCTGCGGAAGATTAACGGACACGTTAATTTTTGCAACCGGTTTTAAATAGAGGCTTCGCGTTGTGTACAGAGGAACTATATCGCTGAGATCCCTACAGCTCCGAAACCCATTAACAACCTCTCCACTAGAAGTTTCGCCTACCTTTTTATTGTTATCCGTCATCGCTACCACAAGTCAATAATTTTTACCGTGATATAGAAACAAAAAAAAGGGTTCCGCCAAATGTTGAGGGACTCAAAAGCAAATTCCACTAAAATTCTAAAGAAACTCAGAAGAGAGGTTATCTTACGAGTTCAAGTCGCTTTACGGAGATCACGATACTTTTCTTCTTCTCCTTCCGAAATGTTCTACTAATCACATTTTCTACTTTTTCAATTCTTTTCGCGATCAAAATTCACTGTTTTTAACCTTTTAATTAGAAAATCCTTGCTTATAAAACCCGTAAAACATATTTTTTATTATCATTACGAGTTATAT
>JAUESI010000029.1:2552460-2567329 GCA_032275145.1 Synergus laeviventris
ATCTGATACAGAACAGACAGAGATTGATACATAAAAAAAGTCGTGACCGGAAGTGTGAATGAAGCTTAACCTTGAGACGCAACTGTGCATGCATGTGAATTCAGTGAATTTGCTTCACAGCAGTCAGCACTTCTCAGTTCAAAGTTTCACACTCACGAGTCACGAACACAAATCTTTACACAATCACAAATAAGTCAAACTGATACCGATTCACGAAATGGAAGTATATAAATGACAAATGGTACGGTGAACACAGGTGAATGCTTTTATGTGTGCACTTATACGTGAACACGAAGAGGCGACTGTGATTAGGCAAGAAAAATATGACAGAAAAATGTTGAGGTGAATGCAACAACCATATTTCTAAAAAGGCACTCCTGTCTCCTGTGCCAAGATGAATACCCCGTGGGCGATACAATGACAGAAGGATATTTAGACATCTCCGACGGGATATTTTTATTAAAACCATTAAAACCATCATAATGGGGTCCAGACTGAGGCAAGTGTTTTTTAACATTACTGTAGTATTTTGCGACGCTTTTCGTGGTCATATTCTCTCGAGAGAAATAAACATCTTTTACATTTCTGATCATAGCCTTTATATTATAGCTTCAGCAAGCTTAAGCATGACGGTGAATCATACCAATTTTTTTTCCACAACACAATATGCACATATGATTTGTATAGTGATTCCAATGTTTGTATTTATTAATTAAGAACTGAATAAGGCTGATGGAAAATTCCTTTGCATTTTCGAATGTTAATGTATTTCAGTGTTGTCAAAAGGTTTTTTTTTTTGTTTTTCTACTTTTGTTGATGAAAGTAATTGTTAAGCTTTTAAAAAGAGATGAAGAGTCGCTTTTACAGTGGGATCTTATAAATAAATTAAGTTTGTGAAAAAGGTTTTGGTTTTGAGTTTAAAGGTTAAAGAGTTCAATTCTTGTATAACTTATTTAAAACCAAGGTTGAACTTTGATTAAATGATACATTTTTTGACAGGATTGAAGCTAATTTTCAGAAACAAAGTCTACATTGAAAAGAACTAAATATGTATTTATTTCTAATATTAACTTCCTTCAGGAGGGTGAAATAATTTATTAGAAAATTAAAATCCTTTTAGGGAAAATGTGAAACATATATTCGAGTGTTTCTGCGAGGTAGCTGCTCCAGTAGGAGAGAAACAAGCCTGGACACTTCAAAAATATCCTGAAACATTTGCTGATCAGGAAATATTGAAATCGGTTCCTAAGTTTGCTTATCCTTGCGAGGTAGAAAAGTAAGTAATTTGACCCTAAAAATGATAAATAACATTTTAAAAACAACTATTTATTTTCAATAAGAAATTTCATTCTTTTTTTAGCCTTCTAGTTCAGCATTTTTCATTCGTGCTCACAAGCATTGACTCGAAATGGACATTTGGATTTTGTCGACATGACCCCAAAACAACAACTGCCTTGGTAGTCTTAAGTGCATTGCCATGGCATGAAACATTTTACAAGTTAGTGCATATACAATTAAATAGTAATTTAAAATACTCATCGATGCAATATTTATAGCGACATATAATATTGCGTAATTTTAAAGAGGGACACTTATTGCGTAGAAATTGAAAAGTAAAATTCACGATTTTTTAAGACTCGACTAATTTACATTTAGATTTAAATAATAATTATTAATTTTCAACAGACTCTTAAACCACATCGCAACGCTCACTTCGAGTAAAAATGCTGGTGATTTAGTTAAATTTCTTGAGGATGTGCATAATACTGGCGTTCCGGTTTGTGGAACTGCTGCCAGTATTTCGCTTCCTGATACAAGTGCTGTAAGTTTAGGAATTGAAATTTTCTTTTCAAAGTAAATTTATTTGAATTAATTACGAAATTCATATTTCCATTTTTTAAGGTATTCGTTTGCCAAAGTCCAAAACAATTCCAGTTACCGAGTATTCCAGAGAATGTAAGTGTATCTAACAGAAATATTTTTGTAAAATTTTGGTTCCGTAGAACGTATTACTAATGATTAATTTACATAATTAAGTTTGTCTTAATTTTGAAGTATTTTTGTTGTCATTTCAGAGAAATTTAACGGAATATTTTAGCGCAGTGGATACACATAATATGATGATAATATTTGCATCTATGCTGTATGAAAGGCGCATTGTTTTCACTTCCAAGAGACTGTCCAGGCTAAGTGCATGTGTTCAAGCCTGCAATGCCCTCATTTATCCGATGATCTGGCAACACATTTACATCCCTGTTTTACCACTTTCCCTAATGGATTATTTACTCGCTCCAATGCCGTTTCTAATAGGAGTTCCTTCGTCGACTCTACAGGTCATATCATCATTCATTGAAAAATAATAAATAAATTTATTACTCAAATCTAAACTTTAATAATATATTATATCAAATTTTTAGATATTATGTTCAATTTTGTTTTTTGCAGAGAGTGAATAAAAATGATATAGGTGAAGTTGTAATTTTGGATGCAGACAGTAATAATGTGGATACACCTTTCCATGATCTGGAGTCCCTACCACAAGACGTGGTTCGTATTTAATTTTATTATTTACTTTTGATTCTTCATAACTTACAGAAAAATATTAAAGAATTTTAAACTAATTTATTTATTCCTTAAAGGTAACGAATTTAAGAAAAGCGTTGAGAAACAGACCAGCTCTTCTCGGAGATGGAGTATCGAGAGCTTTCTTAAGAGCTTTAGTGCAATTAACTGCGGGTTACAGAGAAGCTCTAACTTTACAACAAGGAGAACGCATTACGTTTGATCCGAACAAATTCGTTGAGAGTAGGCCTCTGTCCATGCAACCTTTTCTGAGGAAGATGTTGGAACTCCAGATATTTCAGCAAGTAAGCTTTTTGCTTAAAAAAACATTTTTTTAAATAATTTTCCTAAATTAAAAATTGTAATCTCTTTATTGTAATTTATTTAGTGTATTTATTATAAATTTCCAGTTTATAGAAGAGAGGCTGCATATGCTTAATTCTGGTCTAGGATTCTCTGATGAGTTCGAAATGGAGGCTTGCAATTATTCGGACAAGTCTGGAAGTAAATTTATGCAACAGTACCGAGAATGGACCTTCGCGATGCGAAAAGAGGGTTCTGCTTTTATTAGAAGTGTTAAAGATAAGGTAAAGATTATTGAATGAATTCGAACATTATTATTGTAAAAGTGTTTAATAAATGAGAATAAGAATTAAAGTTCTAAACATTTTCAGGCGAATCCGGCTGTCAAATACGCAGTTAAATCTGTAAGTAAAGATATTTTATGTTATATTTTTTTCCTTTAATCTTGCTTAAGATGTAAGACAACTAATCTAAATTTATTTTTAGGTCAAAGATAAGGGCAAAGATATGAAAACGGCTTATAAGGGCCTCAAGTGGAAAGGTGAAACATCTATTCAATTCTTTATTAGACATCAATAAGTAATTTTACACTCTATTTACTTGAACTTAATTGAATTCATCCATTTAAGAAAGAGTAATTTTAGTTCTTTTTTTTTCTCAGGCCGATCAAGCAGACATGAAAATAGCGAAAATAGCATGCGATTTCCACAACCTAGATCTGCTCCTAGTTCCCCTACTTTAGAAAGAAGAGCTATTTCATTCAGCTCACCTTCAAAATCTCCTAGTGGCTTTACAGCCACTGCCAGTTACCGCAAGGAACTTAGATTTCGTAATAGTAATATCGATGGAAGGTAATTAATTTTTTTTTAGTTTCTTCTATTTTTATCATCAATTTTTTAGAACTTTAAATTTCAAAGCTTCGTAATTAAATGCTTTGAAATATAGAATTAAAATAATAAATTATAGTAGTTTTTGCATTTTATAGTAGAAAACAGTACTCTTCTCTGAGTCCGAGTTCTCCAGAAGACCAAGATTCACCCCCAGAACGACTCAATATAGACCTTATGCACGAACTTCGGGATGTGATATTCCCAAATACGCCCCCCGTAGACCGAACTGTAAGTACCTTGATAAAATTGATCAAAAACTATAGATTAGAGACATTATATACTTCACACGCATCCATGCATTTCCCTTAATTATCATGGAATTAGAACGAGAGAAGTTTTTTTTTTCAAAACTCCTATAGAGTGGTGATTGAATAGCGCTGAAATCAATCATGTTCATCATTCTGACTCTTAATCACTTCTGAATTTCAAATTTTTAAGTACCTCTAATTATGGGGTTAGCCACCAGCAATTTTGATACTTTTGATCTCTAACAAATTGATTTTGAAATTCGTAGTTAAGAGTTAGTTATTATTAGTGTTTTCTTATTGCTTTTCTTGTGCCATTTAAAAGCTTTCGCGAAACGAAAAAAACACTGAAAAACGTGCTTCAGATATTTATACCGTTTCTAGTGATGAAGCAGTTTAACACTGGCTCGCATTTTATATGTCCTTCTGATTTCGCACTTTGTACCTTTCTACCACCGTAGAAATTATTTCCCACTCGTTTAGTAACCTTTTTTAAATTTTGGTTTTGTTTTTTATTACATTCAGAATGTGCATGAGTACCCAGATCTCATAAATTCATTATTTAATATTATTCAATTCGGGGTAATGGGTATATATCCATCACTCGATGATTAGCCATTTGCTTTAAAGTCACGTAATTAATAAATATTCACAAATAAAACTATTAATAAACAGTTTAAAATTTGTAATCCTTTTGTTTGATTAAAATGTCCATGAGAGGATTCAATGCTCGAATTGTACATCTTATAGACAATTGGTATCACCAATTTTAAAAAATAAATAAAATATTATTTTGATTAGGAAAACTTTCGTATTTTTAGTATTTTCATTCTTGAGATCTAGTTTTCAAAATTTTTAATTCTAGTCTGAAATAATTCATCAATTAAATTAATTACATTAACTATAAAGTTGAATTAATGCTCCTGAAAAAACTTCCGTTAGCAATTTAAGGCACTTATTTTCAGGACTTGTGTTTCCAAACAAGCTGAGTTTTTTTTAGAAACTATCATCAAATGGCGATTTTTGTTCTATTCACTAAATTTTGTTTTCCTTTTCGTATCCTAGATGTGCAATGTATTATATATTGTATGTATGACGACAAACTCAGCTTGTTCTTCTTTTATAAAAGATAAAGTTAAAGCTTAAGAAGCAAGTTTTTTTTATCCAAATAGTGAGAGAATGTCGTGCGTAACCTTTCAGTTGAAACCAGTTCGCAGTTTAGACAGCTTGAGACCTGCATGGAGTGGGCACTTGCGGCACGGTCCACTACCTTATTCCCTTTCCCCAAATTCATCTGACATTCCTCCAAAACCAAAATCCATGCCTGACCCACCCCATGAACTTTTATCGAATCAAGTTTCCGACTTGTATTCCAATAAACTTGCTCAAAATTCGGAATCTAACTTGAATATCCAAAAAAAGGACTTTTTAAATTCGCAATTGGTTGACACGACACCTCTGATTAATATTTCATCTGATGTTCCAAACAGTGTAAAGGCTCATCACGAGTATATTAATCCATCTAATCCATTTGCTAATATCAAGGTTTTAAAATCAAAAGTAAATGGAGATGTTTTTGTAAGCGAAAAAAAAGGGATAATTAGTGATAAATTATTGTTTAAAGATCCTTTCGAGGCAGATTCTTTGACCAAAAGTAGTTTGCAAGACCCTTTCGATACGAGTCGAGTACTGATTCCGATGAATCCTACATTTCATTCCATGACCCATCAGCCATCCATTAATTCTCATCCATCACCTCAATTGAACACTGAACTCTGCTCTGCACACGCTAAGGTAAACACTATCACTCATTGTTTTTGTTTTGTTTTGCAAAAGTTTCGTTTTTGTCCTAGTTTTATTTATATTCATATTATTATTGTTATTTTTTGGCAGGAGTACTTACAAACTGTAGCTTTTTCAAATTATTCATCTTAATTTTGTAGTATTAAAATGGGGCTCTTCTGTAAACGACACCTTTGCGAAAAATAGTGTTAGAAACTTTTGTAAAAGTTTATCGGGGGGAAAATGTATTTAAATGTCCATATAATAATCTAGATTTGAGATTTACCGCCTATATCATTCGTCGATATAACCAAGAATAATCACAAGTATGCTGCTGGTGTGGCGCTATCATGCTTGCATAATTTTTGCTCGTATTTCAGAAACCCCTAAATATTTTTTGTTTCTTGAAAACAAATTAAAAGACAAATTTGTATACTACTTATGTGTTTATCTGTTTATATTGCATGTACTAGGCGTACTAGGATCCTACTCCTTATTAAAGAAGTTTTTGTTCACGATTCAAATAGGGAGTAAATCTGAAATTCAGTTTATTAGATGAGGAATTGCGTAAGCTTTCCAATATAGTTTTTAAAAAGTTTTCAACACGAGAAATAATTTCTTGTAATTTTTGAATCTAGAAAGAGCTTTTTGTTTTAAATGACTCCTCTGCTTTTACAGGAACCTTCGGAAAGTCAGGACTTAATCAGATTAGATTCAACAAATAGTGATGACGATTTTGATCCACTTCTCACAAGATCGTCGAAATTCAACGCTTCAAATCAAATGAGTCAATCGCTTCACATTCCGCAAATGGGAGAAGGTCTCAGCAATCCATTATATCCCTATTTTTTACCCCCAAGTCAAAGCAACGCCGAAACGCAACAACCCCAACATCATCACGAAAAAAGCAAAGATTTAGATTTATTGCAGGAGTACGGTCTAGATTTTAACAAATTCAATCTAACTAATGGCGCTTCTTCCTCTAAAATTCCAACCACTTTTGGTCAAGACGTTTCGGAAAATAGTTTTGGTATTAACAACGCTTTTGGAGCGCCATTCAATACTCAAGCTATTAAATCACAGAATAATTGGACTAAATTTGAATAAACGAGGATTGAGAATGGGAATTTTAAATCCCAATAAAAGAATTAAGATTAAAGTCACAAATATGAAAAAAAAAGTCTGCAGAGGCTGCCTGAACACTAAAATGTCGAAAGTATTGAAATTTAGGTATAAATTTTACAGCGACAAAATCTTGAAATAAAACTTAACCAAAGGGTTTCCAATTTGGAGCCATTGGAAATTTCTATCCTTTTAAAGTGTTTTAAATATTTCAAATTTAAATTCTCTAATTTTGAAGGAAAATAAAGTTGGTTTTTGAGTGTTTATGGCTTGAGTTGCTTTTAATTAATTTAAAATGACAAAACGTGATCAAAATATCCTGGTAATCTTTTCACTGGGTAAAAAATAAATCCGATTATTTGTTTGGGGTTGTTCGCAGTCCTTCAGGATTTGTCAGATATACCTCAAAAGTCATTAGTATTATCAATAATAATCTAAGTATTTTTGCGTAATATAGATATACTAAATGCAATACGACTCAATATATCCGATTTTGGGAATATTAGGCTCCACCAAATGAAAGTTAATTAGGCTAAATGTTTACGTTTCTGTTTGAAAATGTTTAAATGGAGATTCACTAAATTCATATATTTTCAATTTAAATTTAAAGCAAGTGTAATGAATTGAAATTCACTTTTATTAATTTCAAATTGTTTTTAAGTTTTCACAACAATTTTTAATTCAAGCTGTAAATGATCAAACTTCGAATCTCCTTAGAAATGAATGAAGCTTCAAATTAATTGTGGTCTAAAAAAAAGCTTTTTAGAACCTAGCACAAGTTCCTGCACATTAGGAAATCGAAATCTCCTGTTAATAACATATCATAATTATAATTGTAAATACGAAATTTGTATATCTTAATATTTATGTAAATAATAAGCAACCTTAGGCACTAAGCAAGCAACAGTTCAGAAAAACAGTTAATAATTGTGTTCTTCCTATCGTTTCTCTCGAGTGCAACCAAACAGTAAACGAATTATGTAATTTGGTTTTTAACAATCTCCTAAGACTTTTAACGAAACTGTACTACACAAAAAGACGCTGACTCGTACACAATATATTTTATAGGAATATTAAAGAGCAAAATCGTATTTTGTTGAAAATTTTAATTAGAAAAATGTATTATTATTGTTGTTATTATTATAATTATTGATATTTAAGAGCTTTTGTTACTTTCGAAATCATATACGAAAAATCACTAGTTTTTTTTTACCAATTACAAGTTAGAACAAGTGGAATACTCAACCATTACTTATCCAATCATGCTTCCACAAACTTATACCGATTTTTGTTAAACATGTCCAGGGACTGTGTAATATATTATTTAATATATATTTGAAACGTGTATATAATAAATAAAAGTTAAATAGCACAAATAAATTTTAATAAAAATACTAGTGCAGTATTTTTCCTAATGCTAAATATGATTCGAAATTAGATCAATAGTTGCAAATTGGAGAATATCATTTTTTATTATAAATAGTTTAGCAAATGCGTCACAATTCTGAAAACTAGATATTAATCTATAAATCTCACATCTTCAGAAGAATTTCCATAGCTTTTGGAAGTTGTTCTAATTCACCTTCGGAGTAGAGAAGTTTCTCTTGATTCGTTTTTTGTACTTCTTCTGGAACTTTTGTACTGTAATCAACCGCTGACATACTTTTCTGTAATTTCTGCACAACTTGATTCAACTGCTCTTCCTTTTTTTTTAGCCTTTCGAGCTCTTTTTGAGGATCGATCAAACCCTGAATAAAAAAATGAAATATGATAAGATATTAAAATTTAAATTCACACACTTGGGCGTTTTGAATTTGAAGGAAATTGAACTTAAATTCAACTTGAATACCATTTTTATTTTTAAATATATTTAGGAATTACCTTCAAAAGAAGATGGACTTGGATTTTGTCCGTGACAGTCAAGATTGCACAACCTGGGGGGATTTCTCCTATTTGTACACTGGAGAACGCCAGAGTTCCAATCGTAGCTGAATATTCGACTAATTTAGTTTTTAAAGTTTCATCATTGCAGAGGAGGAAAGCTTCTGTTTTTGTTTTATTCTGTATATCATAGGTCGCACGTGTGGACCTAATACTTTTAGCTACTTTCTGAGCGAGTTCGACATCCTTTTCAATTTCTTCATTCCTCCATGGACACTTGATAAAAGAAAAATAAAAAAAATTAGTAGAAAAACAGGATTTTTTCTACTTTTTCGTATTTATAAAATTATAATGAATTGATTTATAATTATCTTTTACAGTATTAAAATATTGTTAAAATTGCATTCATTAAGGCGAAATTAGTATATTATTTTGCAACAGGAGAAAAATAGAAGATTAAAATAATTAAAAATTTTAAACTTACCTCAGAAGTGGTAGGATATGGACTAACACAAATACTAGGATACACAAGCTTTTGACGAGGCAAACGCTGGTAAAGTTCTTCGGTAATAAAGGGCATAAAAGGACTCAAAAGTCTAAGAGCGACATCCAAAGTCTTGAATAATATTCGTTGCGCTGCAAATTTTTGTTCCTTGGTGCCAGTTTGGAAAACAGGTTTAATGCATTCCTGAAAATAGAATTAAAGATTTTTAAAAATTAAGGCTTAAGAGTATAAAATCGTACAAAAAAATATAAATTCGTTACTCACTAAATATACATCACATAGATCGCAATACCAAAGATTATAGCAAGCAGTAGTTGCTGCGTTAAAATCGTACTGAGTTAGTCCTTCATCACAGATTTTAACAGAGTGGTTCACTCTCGAAAGCATCCACAAGTCAACCTTTGACTCGTGACCGGTTAGCTAAAATTAATAATTTATCTACATTAGGTAGGAGAACAAATGATTTGCAATTATTAATATTCATACTATTCTACTCTTCAAAGATCATGGTTGCAATAAATATAATCTCTTTTTAAAATTTCGTGAAAATTGTTAACTCTCGAAATTCATGCAGACATTAAACTAATTTCAACTATCTAGAAGCCCACCTTAAATTCACCACTATCTTTTTTATTCGTAATACACACAAACTGTGGCAAAATCTGCCCGTTCTCCACTCTAAATCCTGATTTCTCTTGATCATTGAATGTATTTAAATGATTAAACCATCTTCTCAGATGGGGCTGACGCTTGAACTCGCTTTTGACATTACTCAAGGCTTTGTGAACTTTAATGTCAGCTTGAGATGGAGTGAATCCATCCACGTAGGGATGTTCTGCTAAATATTCATCTAAAGCATCTCGAATACACCGTTCGTTGAGGGTCGAAAGGAACCACTCGCTATCTCCCACCACTTCTGCTTTTTTCTCATTTGCGCAATTCTATTATACGATACCAACAAAAAAGAATCTTAACATGAACACATTTCAGTCAAGTTTCTTCTTCAGGGTAGCCACTTAGAAAAAAAATTACAAGTGGTCGCCCTCTTTTTCTTCAGTTTTTCCTTACCATTTTGTTATTGTCTTCAAAGTTAAATCCATCTTCTAGATAAGTCAAAGCGAATTTGCTAGCGTTCCAGATTTTATTACAGAAATATCTGTAACCTTGGACACGTAGGATATCGAGATTTATATCCCGACCTTGGGATGTGTAGGCGCATAAAGCAAATCTCAAAGCGTCAGTTCCACATTCGGGAATTCCTTTAGGGTAGTCCTGTTTTTGTCCTTCTATAGCGCGTTTTAATTCTTTAGGATCAAGATTCGAATTTTCTAGTTGCTTATGAAGATCCTAAAAGAAAGTATAAACACGCCCACTTAAAATTTCAAGAAATAAGACGCCTTAGAAACAACACAATCTTAAAACTGCAGATAGCCTTAAATAATGTTATAGTATTGTTAGATCATCTATAATAGTACCTCTAAAGAAATCCCGTGAATTACATCCATGGGATCGATAACATTTCCTAATGATTTGCTCATTTTTCTTCCATGAGCATCTCTCACCATTGCGTGTAAATAAACTTCTCTGTTTAAATAAATAATTATATATATAATTTAATTTTTATCATTTTAATTTTTCAGTGCATGTTTATATTTATTTTAAGTACTTACTTGAATGGAAGCTTTCCTAACAGTTTTTGGCCCAAGAAAACCATTCTTGCCACCCAAAAAAACAAAATATCGTGTCCAGTTTCCAATAAAGTGCCCGGATAAAAGGCTTCGAGTTCCTCTGTCTGTAAAGTCAAATTTATAACCAGTCTAAATCCAATTTAGTAGTCAAAATTCGTAATTTATTCAACAGTTTTTAAACTTACTCTGTCAGGCCAGCCAAACGCAGAAAATGGGAAGAGGCCTGAAGAAAACCAAGTGTCCAAAACATCAGGATCTTGTTTTAAAGATATTGTGTCCACACTTACGTTGAACCTTTTCGCTGCTTTTTCTTTAGCTTCGTTTTCGGACCGACCACTCACCCAATATTTGTTGTCAGTCACCTAGAAAAGAATTGTTAGGATAAAATAAGACAATTTGAAGGGGAAGTTACCTAAATGAGTTATAAAGTATATAGATTTAGTTTTAAAGTGAGGATAAACTAAATTACCAAGCCAGTTGGAATTGAAGGATTATTAACGGTCACAAAGTAAGCAGGAATGCGATGTCCCCACCAAAGTTGACGAGAAATGCACCAATCTCTAATGCCCACCATCCAATAGTCCCACGTTTTTTTAAATTGCTCTGGAATAATTTTTAATTCGCCTTTTTCCACCACCTCTAACGCATTTTTCGCCATATCATCACATTTGATATACCTAGAAATTTCCATGGACATTATCTTATTATAAATAGTATATAAAAAGTGCATCTTTATCCTTTTCAACTACAATATTCTTAATATGTTAAAATAATATCTATGATAATTTTATTACCATTGTGGCTTTATCAGCGGTTCCACTACATCTTTTGATCTACTGCAAATTGGCACAACCATCGGATTATCTTTTATCTCGACAAAGAGATTTCTCTCTGTGAGTGCATTTAAAATTGCTTTCCTCGCCTGGAATCTCTTCATTCCCTGCAATAGAATATAAACTCGTTTTTATAAATTATGAGGATAAATATATTAGAACTTAAAAAATAGTCGATTAATTAACGAACGGTGAAGACTCCATAATCTCCAATGATATTTCCATCATCGTCAAAGATCGTAATGAAAGGAAGATTGTGTCTCTTTCCAATTTCGTAGTCATTTGGATCGTGTGCTGGAGTAATTTTCACAGCCCCTGAAAAGTAAATTACAAGATTTAACAAATCCTTCATTGTACATATAATTTACAATTCAGACGAAAGTTACCTGTTCCAAATTCCATTTCAACGTAATCGTCAGGAATAATCGGCAATCGTCTATCACAGAAAGGATGCTTTACGTGTTTACCAATCAGATGAACGTAACGTTTATCTTTTGGATGTACTGCGATTGCCGTATCTCCTAACATTGTTTCAATTCGTGTAGTTGCTACCGTGATATTTTCACTTGAATCTTCCACTTCATAGGAAAATAACACCAAGACTCCGAATTCTACTTTCTCATTGTAACCTGGAATTGAGAGTGCAGTCCTCCCTGGTAGTTCTACCTTGTCTACCTAAAAGATTGAGTGGATTTTACTTTGCATAAAATTACTTAATGAAAATCCTAAAAATATTAACTTTTTAATAAATACTCTTGATTCTAAATAAAAACTTGATGAATAATTATACCTCGATATCTGAAATCGCACTTTTAAGCGTGCAAGACCAATTTACAAGACGAGTGCTCCTATAGATAGCTCCTTCGTCATGCAATCGTACAAAAGCTTCCGTGACCGCCCGACAAAGTTTTGGATCCATCGTAAAACAAGCTCGATCCCAATCAAAAGAACTACCCAGTTTTTTCAACTGAGTATAAATCTGGTCCCCCTTTCTGTAAAAAAATATTTTGATCACAGATTCATATCATTAATGAAATTTAAGTGTTAAGCTAGGTTTAATTTGTATTTTACTAACTCGTTCTTCCATTCCCAAATTTTTTCGACAAATTTTTCACGACCTAGATCATGTCTTGTCTTTTTCTCTTCCTTCCACAATTTCTTTTCCACGACGACTTGAGTCGCAATACCCGCATGATCGCAACCTGGATTCCAAAGAGTCGTGCGTCCCTTCATACGATTCCTGAAAATAATTATTATATTTTTTAGTTTGAAGGCTTCCAATTTTGAAAAACATAATATCTATAATTTTAGAAAAGACTAACCATCTTGTGATGGCATCTTCGACTGCATTAGTTAAAGCATGTCCTAAATGCAAAACACCAGTCACATTTGGAGGTGGAATCATCATCACAAACTTTCCATTAGGATTTTCTTTCGATATACTTGTTCTCTGAGAATTAAAGAGTTTCATTAATATCCTGAATCAAAATAAATATTAAGCATTAAAGCAGGAGTCCTGAAATTGAAAAACTCACTCCATATTCTGGTTTGAAAAAGCCTTCTTTCTCCCACCAAGAATACCAAGCTGCTTCAACATATTGTGGACTGTAGGCATCTGGCATCGGACAATTGACATCTTTTTTGAATCCTGATGGAGTTTCTATGGTGTATTTAGCACTTTCTTTAGTCTCTTTCTTCTTCTTCTCAAGTTTCCAAAAAAAATAGAGAAATATAACTTGCAAAATTGCATTTAATACCCCAATGAATACTTGTCTTGAGTAACAGAATCAGATCTTCTTCCATCACCAATTTTCAAACATGTTCCAAAATAAAATTTAGTAGTCCAAATAGGAAAAATGAGCCCACTATAGTTCTTATAATGTTACTTCTTATCATTTAATCTAATTATGACTTTACAACTAATAAATAACAAATACTACAATAAAAAATGCAATAATGCAAATAGAAATTCTAATAAACAATTCATGGGTCATAAAAATGCCATATGGGAACCAAGATTATAACGATGTTTTTAACATTCTACAGTTTAACGTTCTAAATAAATAAAATGACGTGAACAATCAAAACCATACCTCAGGCTTCTCTTTCACGTCTTTGGCATTTGTAGATAATTTTTTTTCCTGTTTTTGCTTGAATTTTTCAAGTTTGGCCTGTTTCTCTTTTTCCTTTTGTAGTTGTTTAGCAGTTTTCGGAGGGCCTGCTTCTCCAGCAGTCACATTATTTGAATCAACCATTTTTTCACATGCACTGAGTTAAGTGTTTGATCCAAAATTTAAAGTATGCTGGTACTGTACGTCACTTAAAAAAATCTGAAACTAGGACCACTGGACCGACGGACCGACGTTTTTCCAAAAACGCACAAGCCTGCCCCGCACGAACCCACGAGGTTATTCATTTAATTCATAAAAGGTTAGGTTAGTTATAGATACCTTGCCTTGAATAATTGGTTCGAAATATATCATGGACCAACATGGACGTAAGAATTAACTGGACCAGAACGGGACGAAGACGGAGCAACCGGAGCACAAACCCACACAAACCTGCCGGGTCTAGCAACTCTGGCTGCTCACTGCTGGCATTCTAGCAACGCGTAAGTAAGGGGAAGACCGATGACGCAAACGTTATAATATTATATATTTGTGATTTACGTTTATTTATGATTCTAATACGGATAAGTAGATTTAAAAACATTTCTATTTCTATATTTCTTTTTATATTATACGTTCTTCCCTATCCTAACATAAATAATGCCTTCGATATTTATTTATTTCAAATATGTATCAGTATATATAATGTATGTTACAATTATTTATACATATATTTATTTCACAACTCGTTTTTGAATTTGTTTATTTTCCTTAACAAAATTCTATTTATCAAATTTCCTTTCCCAGTTCCAATTTTAATTATTTATTTTAAATTTTACTATGGGTTTTTTAATACATTTTGTTATTAATTTTTTTTTATGAATAAAATCGATTGCGGAAATATTCATATATCTTATCAACCCATTTATATTAGGCTCATTATTTTTTAC
>JAUESI010000029.1:2571897-2612432 GCA_032275145.1 Synergus laeviventris
TCTCTCTCTCTCTCTCTGTCACTCATAAAAATAAAGAAGTCGAATTCCAAAGCAGCGGTTGTCATCTTTTCTCTTTTCCCCTCATGGGTCCTCCTCCCATTAAGAGATTGCGGATTAAGTTGGCTACTTTCGTGGCTACCTTTGGGCCCGGAATGTACGATGAATTCTCAAAGAAAACTAGAACAGGAGTTACATACAGCCTGAAACCACGACTGACCACGACTTCTGCTGCTGCCAATGTATCATTGGTCTTCTTATTTTTACATTTTCTAGTCATGCTCAGCATAAAATTATAAATTTGGCCTTTTCGATGTATAATTTATTAAACTCCCAAGACTTGTTCAGTGGAAATCATTAACCTTTAGAATGATACACGTAGATTGTAAAAGCTACTGCAAAAAAATGTAGTCAGTCAGTCGAGGGAGGAGTTTAAATTGCAAGTTTGAAAGTTGAAAATTTAAAATCAAAAGAATTTATATTCTATAGATTCATGTAAATTGTTTTTAACTTTTATGCTTGAAATATCAACAGCACGTGTAAATGTAAAATATGACATATAATTTTATAAGTGGTACCCATGAGTAGTGTTCTGTCGGCATTAAGTCATGAGAGTGCCGTTGGAAAATTTATTATCCTGTGTACGCATTCATTGCATAATGAATAAACTGCAGCCTTAACGAAAATGGAGCGAAATATTTTCAGACCTCTTCTTAAGTTCAGGTTTTCAGATTGATTTTTCGATTACAGAAACATAAGTAGTAAAGGAAACTTCAGAATGATTGATAATATTGGCTGCGTGTCAAAATCAATTTACTTGTACATTAATAAAGGTTTGAATTTGAAAGAAATTACCAAATTTGAAGCATTATAATTTTGATATTACTCACTTAATAAACCTTAAAATTTAATATTAAATCCAATCATCACAGGTCCTTCACCTTTTTTCGCCTATTTCATTTATTGTGGGAATTTGTTTGAAAACACTTTTCCGAATAATTAATCAAAATGTTTTTATTTGACTGTTCCAACTTTTGTTAAATCTCTGGAAATATTTTGAATTATTTTCAAACCCTTTAAAAGAAACTTTTTGATAATAATAGGTAGTGTCATGACTAATCTTTCGAATTTATTAAATTTCTAATATAAAACAACTTTCGAAATATAAAAGCTTTTAAAGAGATAATCGCTCGCAGGTGGTCCAGTATTGACTGTTGATGGGTATATATATCTATTCAATTAGAGAATTTTTCTTCTGACGAGATTTCATACTCTCTCGCTTTGAAACAAATGATAATTTTAATATTACATATCTTTATGAGACGTGTAGGTGAACGCTCTATCTATGAATGAGCCTGCCTACGCTCTCAATGTTAGTCAATAAATAATTTCCTCAGGGTTCTTGCTAGTACAGTTTCTGTTCTTATGTGGGTGTGAACGCGGTGCGCTCACTGGATAAAAGGCAGTTTTCGTTACCGTATTAGGACATTCCTCGCATTACCTTGAATTTTTCAAAAGTTTCACGCTTTTATATTGATGTCTAAACAATTTCTATTCTATTTTATCGTCCTTTTAATTTTTTTACTTGACCTCCAAACTAATCAACAATGCTAATGATAAAAACAATACCTATCATTATTTTTAAATGTTTTCTTCTGCATGTACCTTTTTTTAACTCATCTTTTTCCCAACTTGGAAGAACAGTTTATTCTTCTTCTGCTTAGTTTTTATAATTATTCTTTGTTCTTTAATCTTGCATCATTTATTTAAATCGTAATACCGCTCAAATATCAGTTACTTGAATTTATCATGCCATAAAAATATCATTAAATCTAAAATTGAAAGGTTTAAAGTAAACACTAATAATTTTCTCGCACTCTACTAATCCTATAGGGATCAAAGGAGGATCTGACTTGCAATATTGAGCATTCTGCGTAGGTGGAAAAGATAATATAGGTGTATTAAAAAGTACCAAGAAGTTGGGAGTTTGTTCGCGGCATATTTAAATGGATCGTTAGCGGAAGTTTTATCGGAGGCAGGGCATGTCAGCTAAACATTTTTTTTATGTGTACTGATTGATGCTTGAAGTGTCCAGACTATCTTAGGCGCAAGAATGTGTTCTATTTTCATATGATCTCGAAGTTCTAAACTTAAACCGACTTGTTGGCATTAATTTTAGTTGCTCTCGCCCGCAAGTGCTGCAAGTTTGCCTTGCCAATGAGGGCAAAAAGCAAAAAAGACACCAAAGACATCCAACAACGCGACTCTTTAAACCCTCTTCCGTGCTTTCAGAATGTGTCAAGATGCGACCTGTGTCTTCCCTGTGCGGCGCCATCGTGGTTTTCCTCTCTATCCTAGGATGCTATGCGTCTGGTAAGTTTTTTCTTCATTTCAAACAAAATAACTAAAATCCCTGACAATACTCACGTTTCAAGTAAATTTGGCCTTAGTAGACACCTAGTTTAATTTCAAAGCGTTTCCTGGTGTTGAGAATTTAATTTGACCAAGATCATTTCATTTATGATTAATATTATGAGTGAAAGGAAAGAAATTGTGAAATTACAATTTGTTTCTTTTATTGCAGGGCAAAAGCAAGAACTGGGCATGGTGTTCAATCGACACCCTCAACCCTTTGTTGCTCCACTTGGCGATGAAGTTTTTTTCGAATGTAGCTTAAATCTAGCTGCTGAAAAATTCGCATGGCGACATAGGCCACTGGGTTCCAATAAATGGGAACCATTTATTCATATACCGAACAGTGGCGGTAAAACTTCCAAGCATGTGGTAACTTGTGACGATGAGTCGAAAGCTGGTGACTACAGATGTGTTGCTTTCTATGGCAAGTTTCTTTTATTCATTTTAAATTAATTCAAAAAGAAAATTTTGTTATTCTATGATTAAAAGCTCTCTTAATACTTTACTCTTAAGATTTTATTTTACTTTTGAAATTTGATTTATAATTCTTTATTTTTTTTCAGGAACAAGCGGTTTGGCGTCGGATCCAGCTCGCTTGACTATTGCAAAAATAGATAAGTTCTCTGACAAGAGCGACGTTGAGATTAAAGTACCTGTCGGAAATACAGTGCCAATAACTTGTCCTGTTCCACATTCCGCTCCCGAGCCAATAATCCAATTCTACAAAGATAATAATTCCATTGAAAGTGCCACAATGTCGGGTAGCAGGACTATGATAATAGAAAACGCTAAACCCTCCGATGCCGGAAAATATCACTGCACAGCCAACAATTACCTAACGAATCAAATCTACCTCAGTAACTACAATACAATCCTCACATTAGAATCAAATCAAACCCATCAAAATCCATACTTCATCAAACAGCCACAAACAGAATACAAAGTGCAGCGAGGGAAGAATATAACTCTTGAATGTTTCGGGGCAGGTTCTCCTGTTCCCTTTGTGACTTGGTCTAAATTGGGAAGTAATTTGCCTACCAGAGCAACATACACGTCCTCGGCATTGCTGATAGTTGGTGTCCAACCTTCGGATCGAGGTGAATATGATTGCGTCTGGAGCAATGGAAGGTACAAAATAAAGTCGGTGATTATTTTGACTGTGGTTGAAGTTCCTAAGGTGGTAAAACCACCGAAGGGTTTAACTTTTGCTGAAGGAGGTGAACTTGAGTTATCTTGCACCGTAACTGGACAACCACAACCGACAGTTGAGTGGTTGATTAATGGAGAGACTCTAGTTCCTAATAACAATGTTGAAATCAGAGGTGCCACGCTCTCGATTTCGGTAGTGGAAAAGAAACACGCTGGAATTGTTCAGTGTGTTGCGAGCAATGAATATGGATCTCATTCGGGTTATAATTTACTCAGGGTGACTCCTAAGCAACATGTTGGAGGAGCTGTTGAATCAAGAGAAGATTACGGAATATCTAGTTCTAGACATAAGCACACGAGAGTTGGCGGTAGACGTCGAGGAAAAGGTCGCAAAAGGAAAGGACCTGGTAATTATATTTAGAACCTTTACAAGTTTTTGGGGATTTATATTCCAAATGTATTCCCTATCATAACAATTCCGTTTCTTTTTTATAGACGTTTTGGTACCGCCCAAACAGCCACAGGTAACAAGACTTTCAGATATGTCAGTGATGGTTAGATGGTCTGTGCCAGAAAACAATGGCTTGGAAATTGAGTTCTTCAAAGTTCAATACCGTGAATTTGGACAGAAAATGAATGGAAAACAGGCTAAATGGATGACTGATAATACGGAGATTCCAAATCATGTGCGATCTTTTGAAGTGCGAGACTTGCAGCCAGGCAACACTTATCGCTTCAGAATAGCCGCTGTTTATTCTAACTATGATAACAAACTCAGTCCAAATTCAGTAAAGTTTCACTTAATCCGAAACACCGGATACAACACGAACAAAATGCCAACTCCACTTTTCACAAATACAGAGGCTTTGAGTCCACACAGAATTCTTCTCATTTGGCAAAATCCTGACAAGTCTGTTGATATCGATGGGTTTTATGTTAATCATCGTGCTTCAACTTCTGCGGGAGATTATCTGAAGACTACAGTTGAAGGAAAGAACTCAACAAGAGCTGTAATTGGTCATTTACAACCAGATACAACGTACGAGTTCAAAATACAAAGTTTTTCTGTAGATTCCGCTTCTGAGTTTTCTAAAATTTTGAGAGAGAAAACGAAGAAATCGCCGTTAGAGGTTCCTGTGCAGCAGGTTTTACCGGAGAATAAACCAAAGCCTTTGGAGACTCCGCAGAATTCTAATATGTATGCTATCATCGGAGGGGTTCTCGGTGGAGGGATTCTTCTGGGAGGACTTGTTGCGATAACTCTTGCTTACAGGCGAAACAAGTCCAAGCAGAGTCGTGACTCGTCGCAAGATCAAGGTACTCAAGGAAGTTAACATTAAAATTTTATGTTAGCTCTTGTAATTTATTAATCAATGCAAATCTACGAGACACTTTCACAATATTTTAAAAATATTTAAATAAGTATAAATCTGATTTTCAAATACCTTTAATTCAATCTAAACTGGCTCAATAATACTTCATTCTATTTCATTCTATTAAAATTATATTTTTTGTAGCAAAACCAATCACGAACGGACGTGTAATGAACGGGGGAATAACCGACTCAAAGATAAACATAACGTCGAATCCGCTGGCGGGTCTGGATGCGGTGGACGATGCGCTGCAGCCCAAGGTCAGTACGCGCGACTCTTGCAATCGATGCTTTCAATTCCCTGGAGAAAGCCCTGACAAGGCGGCACGCTCGATTATTGCACCGGGAAATGTTCCTTCAAGAAATCGATTCGATCTCAACGGCCGTCATTGTCAATTTCTCCACCAGTCCCCACGCTAACGCCACGGTCTCACTTTCCGTGCTCCGTGGCCTTAGCTGGGGCCGCTCTGTTTACTCTCTATAGCTCTGCTCGCTCTCTGCACTCTCTCTGGAGCCGCTTTTCTTTGTTTTTTTCCGAACACCACACACGTACGTTACCCACACGCTCTAGATCTGAAAGAAGCGAACGAACACGCATGTTTCTAAACAGAGCGGGCAACAGTCATCGATGGAAATGGCGTCGTTTCTTAACGGTCAGAACAACAATAGCAACGTCCACAACAACCTCGACACAACCGGGACGGCCATCAACTCGACGCAAAATGAACATCCCCATATCCAAGGAGCAGTGCCTATCGATCATCCCCTGTGAACCAACTTTTAGCCTCTAGTTTATTTTCATCGTGTACTTCAGATTCTTCAGAAGGTCACCGCAAATGAATTGTAGGGAACTTTTAGCTCGACCTTTAGCGTCTAAGGCCCTTAAGACTAATTTTTTTTAATAGTAATTCTCGTAATATTTTTTTTTGCGAGTATTTGTGACCTACGAATCAAGATGTATAGATTTTTTGATACTCTTTTTAATTGACCTGACTCAAATCAAGTCTGTCTAATACCGATTCTTGTGCGAATACCGAAAGTACCTCATTTACTATTATAATACTCTCTTATGTTAAGGAATGTCAGCTCTTCCAAAAACCTTAATGGTTATAACGTGATACAACTCTGGTAGGGATTTTAAAAATGAAATATTCCAAATTGCAATTAGTAATAGTTGAACGTTACAATGTTACTAATATTGCCTGCTTTAAAAAAAATCGTTAAAAATTTATTAAACTAGTAGTAACTTTTTCTCTGTTTTGTTGAATTCAGAACGGCTTTGGCAAAGCCAGAGATATTACTAGAGATACCAACATTATGCTTTTTAAAACCTTAAATTATGCCCCAAAGAAGCACCTAAATATGCTCTTATTGTGCGCTTAAAAACTGTTTTATGCTCCTAATATGCCCTCTTTTCTGAAAAAATATTTCACGTAAAAGACTTTTTTTTTTGACGAATTTAGGAGAAGAAAAAGCTCAACTTTGTGTAAATGTGGGAGGGCGGAGGCAGAAAACAGATAAAAACATACTTAAAATGAAAATAAACAAGCTTTAATGTTTTAATATTTTGAAACGCCCAAGTGTCAGGGATGTCAGAAGAATAAGACTTTTCTTTCTATGTTGACTTGATAATTTATGCTCTTATACTCAAGCATAAAGTTGGTATCTCTAGATATTATAGTTTTTTATTGAGAGAAAAACTGGCACATCAACTTTGATCTCTTTTTATATATATATTATATGTATACTCGAACTTAGATCTTCCACTCGACCTTCAATTCTTTCTTATTTATCTTTTTTCGAGAAGCTTTTTAGGTAAATGCAATTTTTTATTTGCACTAAGTAATTTACTAATTGATTTAATTTCTTTTTTTTTTTTAATGAAAGCTTGTATAATTAATTTAAGAGCATATGATGTTACTTACCATAAGAGCAAATTTACTTTCGCCAACTTTACATTTGGGATAATAAATATTTTTAACTACAACTAGGCCATTTACCTATTTATGTGAGAAACGGAGGTGAATGGCCTAATTGCAGCAAAAATATTTATAATACTATTGCGAGCGTAAAGTTGTCGAAACTAAATATGTTCTTATGATAATACCGTGTGTCGTTAAAACGATTTTTTAATTAGATAAGATTTTAAACACATTCAAATGTGTTTCCTCATGTTTTCAGTATTTTAAATATGTATTTTATTTTATTTTTTGCTATTTATGTACTTTTATATATCTGAATTTCCACCTATTTTTATAATATACTTTTATTTAATACCGTCCACGTGAAATTACAGAAAATTATGGAAAACGGTTCGGTATTCGCACAAGTTTATCTAAGAATTTTATAAGACTATACAAATGGGGATCCAAAGTGTTTTGGAACAATAAATATTTTTAAAGCTTTCTAAAAGTCAGAATAAGGTCTCTTTCGTTTTGAAAGAACTTTCAATTTTTATTTAGGAACATTTTTATCCAGACTTTTAAATACTCAAACTTGAAGCTACTTCTGATACGTTGAATCCCCGTTAAGAAATAGATAAGCGAAGGTGTATCTTCGTAGCTCAATGAAAAGACATTTCAAATCCTGAAAGTCAATTAAAGCTTCAGTAATCATTAATAATTCAAATTAAAGACTGGATCTTTAATTAAGTGCCTTCTCCATATTATAGAAATGCTCTCTTTTACACAATTAGTTTTTCTACAGATTCTCTTTATTTATTTAAATTTTATTACATTCAAATTGTAACGTTAAAATCTTAATTCAAACGTTTATATTTCCAAATTAAATCGGTATTGTTATTTAATATTAAGTTTAGTAAAACTTGGAATTTAGGGAACGCAATGTCTTGACAGTATACATTTTTTATTTTATAGTCGGAATGTAAACTCATAGTTTTTATTTTCCGAGCAGATAATTTGTATTCAATTTCGTAACGGTTGTTTTACTTTTTCTGCTTTGTACATAATCGAAGCTCTAGTTACGTGAAGAAAGACTGTATGGTAAAGGCAAATCATTTAATTATTATTTAGAAATGAGAAATTAATACAGCCTAACGAACAGCAATCTAATAATTAATACGGCCTAATGAACAACGACTTACAGAATATAATTTTTTGACGTTAGTTGGTAATATTTTCTCTAATGTGAAAATTGACTCTTTATATTTTATAAAACGCTTATTATAACTAGAAGCAGAGATCCAGCCTTATGCTAACAGTATTGTGTTTTTTTTTTCAAGGAAGAGACTATTATTTACTACTCTAGGATCTCTTAGAACTGACCTACGTACAGTAATTATTTAGTTTTATTGCGTAGGACTAGGCAATAATATTTAATTAGATGAAAGGAAACCAGTGAGAATCCTGTTGTATGATGAAAAAGTGAGTAGAGAAAAGAGCAAGTGATAAAAAAAAGAAAATATAGGAGAGAGAAAGAAATGTCATTAGGGAACAAAATTATTCATCGGAAAAAATGTAGATGTGAAATTTGTAAATAATATGTACTTATAAAATCGATTAAGCATAATGTTCTTCCTTATTAGGAAAACGTGTTTGCAATATATTTGATATTTTTAGAGCAATATAATATTTTGAACAATGTTGAAAAGAAAATTAAAGATTTTTAAAAACGTTCTGTAATTGCAAGACTCTACAGCTCCACGTTCGAGTGATTAAGAGAGTGTAAGAGAATGTGAGAAAATGAATTTTGTACATAATAGAGTAAATTTTAACTTTAGAGCAATGCATGTGCCTCACATCTTGCCCTGGATCATAATATTAACAGTAATTATTTATATATTCGACCTTTTCGTGTACTTAATATTTTTAGTAATAAAAGAATCAGAACCTAGTTCGCAAATGCTTTTATTTCTATTTCCCCTTTCTGGACTTACATTTACAGATATAGATTTGAATTGGAGACTTTGTAGGTAAGAGCAGAATTGATAGCTTTCTTAGAATTTACAAATTCGTTTTTATAATTTTCCAGTAAAGGAAGAGATTGACCTCCTTTACATCTTTAGAGCAGAATTTAATTTTGAGTACATTTTCTTATTTCTAAACATAATTTAGATTTTTTCTTTAATTTTTTTCTTTTTCGCAAGTATGAATTAAATTTATTCCTGAACAAATATTCGTCATGAGATCGATTTGAGCGTCGATCCGAATACAAATGATAGAAATTTATTCATTTCGATTACCTTATTAGGAAAAACTTGATTAGATGACTCGCTTATTTTAATTAGCCCACCCAGAGTGTTAAATTAAATAATTGAAGGTAACCAACAGCTTCAAACACACGCACACATATTTCTCTCCCTTGCAGTTCTTAGCGTTTGCTATACGATTCCCCTTCTCTTCTCTTGCACGTAGAAACTATTCTAAAGTGGTCAAGTTCAAATCACGATTCAGTCGGCCGACAACTATGCTCGAGAGCAATTGGCGCATCCGGTTAGATGTACATAGTTGTTAAAGTGAGAAAACTGTTTAGGTCGTCAGTGATACACGTGGGTGTGTTTAGAGACATGAATGACTAGTTTCTCAGACAATTTAAGATGTTTCAGTATGACAGTTTCACTAAAATTCAAATTTACTTTTTTTAAATTTTTAGTACAAGTGTTAAGTGATTTTTTAATATATCCACTTTTTTAAGTTCAATGTTATCTCAAATTGTGTTTCCCCTTTTTGGATTACTTTGAGAATGTTGTGAATCTGACATTTAGAGAAATTGGTAAGATATTTTAATTATACATTAATTTAAGTTTTACCGTTTTTTTTAATGAATCCACTTATCATATTGTGTTCTTTTAAATTTTTTCTACTCCTGATGACTAAAATTATGTTATAAATCGATTGATATTAATTAGTTTCATTTGAAAAAACCACTTTGTAAATAATTGTTCAAAATAATCTGAAAGAGATTATAGTTAAACGGTCTTGAAAGGTTGAAAGGATTTATTGACGTTTATTATTCATTACGAATATTAATCTGAATTTTATTTCAATATCGTGGAAATTGAAATATCTTCTAGTTTATATTCTAAATGATTAACTCTGGTTAAGTTTGAAAATATTTTTACTTCATTTTTCTTCTGTTTGAATTATAAGAGATGCACCTTGTTTAGCCTCAAACTTTACGTTTTGCAATTCAAATTTTAAAAAAAATAGGTGCGATAAGCAGAGAGGTATCAACCTCGTATCGACATTGACCTGATTGGAGTAGTGAGTACCAAAGTATACCAATCGACTTCCAGTTATGTTGTGGGTGCTTAAAAATACAAGAGTTTTCTCTCTAAAATGAATTGCTTTCTCTCCTTATCCCTGTCCTTACTCAACTTTTAATTTTCACTAATTATTACGAAATGAAAAAATGTAAGAACATTTTTTTCGATTTTTTGGTTTATTTGGCTTAGAAAAATAATAATTTAGAAAACCTGGAGCAGGTGTTTAAAATGTTGAAGGGAATAAATCAATTTTTTCTAATAATTACTTATATGATAAATAAATAAAACCATTTTAGAAATTTCAGGGTGCAATTAGACACGAAAAAAAAGATAAGCCTAATATAAGCGTCTACTACTTAAGGAACTTATGATAATTCTTTTAATTTAATGCTAATCAGATTTCGATTACGTTTAACATATATACATATGTAGGCTTAGATAGCAAGTCAAAATTTACGCATGAGTACTCAATATGTATTTGCAGAGATTTCCCTTTCTTAGACCTCAAGAGGCATTTTGTATAGTATACATGTTTTTTAACTTCTTGTACGATACATTTTTTCCATTGGCAGTAAAACGTGTCCAAATTATGCGTTTAAAATTCTTTTAAATATTTATGTAAACGTTTTTCTTTATGGCGAAATAATTGAGTGAAGACAAAAAGATCGTGAATTATTTTAATTAGAATTACTGGCAGGCGCTGAAATTAAGAAATTATTGATCTATCTTGTTTGCTTATACTAGTTCATTACGACAATACCTCCAAGCTCTTGTGGTGTAATTGCAATAAAGCATATCATTACACGAGCACATCATCTGGACCAATTAATCTTGATATAAAGTTTAAATTGTCTGCGTTTTCGTAATAAACTTGCTGTTCAATTCATCATTATATCGTTGCTTGTCCAGATCATTAAAAATACGTCACTGCACGTGCTATCAATGTAATTTATCCAAATGCATATCATTGAAAGAAACACTTCATTAGACTTATTTATTTAATTATGGGATCAAAGAACTCTATCGATGATACAATAGTGTTAAGAATCCCTTATTTGTTGACAATAGAAAAGATCTTGAAATACATGTGTTGTATTTAACAAAAGTTCGGATTTTTTTTCTGAAATTTTTTGCTTTTTGCTTTGAAGAGAATTACAAATTATATTTATCTTTCATCGTAGCTTTTAAAAACCTAGAAAAAGAAAAAAACAAGAATCAATAATAGTAACTGAAGTGCTTATCTCGAAATGTGACACTTTCGGAAGGTAGATAAAAAATAATGAGAATGCAAAAAAATAACTGTAATAATAATTTATCATTCTCACGCAAAAAATTGATGAATCAGTGATAGAATGCAATGTTGTTTTGATGTTATTATGTCATTAAAAAAAATCTAAGTTACAAAATTTATTATATAGAATACACATATTTCTAGTATACATAAATATATGTAATAAGTAATATAGTGTTGAGGAGCGTGCAAGAAACAAATCTGGATTATTTTAAATACAGTCGTGACCTCGCTCTGAATTTCTACAAGGGGCCATTCATTTTTTCTTTTTCAATGTGATGGTCTTATAGCGTATATATGATAGTATTTTAAAATCAATTTACGATTGTGCTCTACATAAAAAGAACTTAAGAACTGATATTCCCTTTCTTTTAAATCAAAATTAAATTCATCACTACGAGGGAAAAATTAGAATTATTTTTTCTCTTCACTGAATATCAACTTACTTTGTTCTGTTTTTAAATTTTCGATTATTTGAAATAATTAAAATCAAATTAGACATAGAGTTTTTTTAATCTCTGTTATTATAATTTAAAGATATGTGTGTGTGTGATATTTTATCATAAAAGCAGTTTAGTTTCGCGAACTTTACGTTTCCAATTATAAATATTTTTCACTATAAGGCTAGGCCATTTACCTACATCTGTACGAAATGAAGGTAAATAGCCTAGTTTTAGTAAAACATATTTATTACTACAAGCATAAAGTTGGCGAAACTAAATTTGCTCTCATAGTAACTTATAGGGGTGTTATTGGATCCAAATATTAGTAGTGACCAAATGGACCAGGAATCTAAATTAAATTGCTTAAGAATTTTTTGAATACTGATTGAATATTGATCAAAGATATTGGAATTGAAGATACGTTTATACTTTAGATTAATATAGGGTAAGATTAAAAATGGTTATAGTTGACAATTTTAAATGACGAAATAGTTGAGAAGGCAGATGGGCTCAAGTGGCCAAGGGGCATTAATGGGCTGATTGTGTTGGGAAGGAGAAAGAATTAATAGTAGCCACTGGTTGCGGCTACGATCATTCAATCAAAACTTTCTTGTTTCTTTGGCTTGCTTTGGCTTCTCTGACGCACATGTGACGTCAATCGAAGAAGCAAGAAGCGATGCGGTTGTACCTTTTATCCGTATCCCTCTTACTTCAGTGAAGCGGTCGTGTGCCCACCTCAAACTCTATAAAGGACTATACTGGAAAAAAAAACTTATATATTCATTTCGAACCAATAAAGAGTATTGTATTATTGTCCCTTTAATTCAATCTCTCAAGATCTGTTTCGGAAAATTCTAATCAGAATAATTTATCAAAGGCAGGTATAGCTGATGTGATAAATTATAATACATAATAATTAAACTAATTATAACACCTTTTAGGTTATATAAACCACATTTATTACATCCATATTGTCAACTCTATACAATATTTACATCAAACACATAAACTCTCTTTAATGAAACTTCCTTCGCAAAAAAAAAAACACAAAAAGTCTTTAAATCATGTCGCACGTGGTCCTGGTCACGTTCCATTATTTATATCGTTCCTTTGCAGACGACCTATTTCCAAACGTTGCTTCACTCAAGGAAAGATGGGAAAACACCTGTTACTGGTCCGTGGCGGGAAAAGTTCTCCCAGTTTCAATTTCCATCCCAGCCCTACTAGACTATTTGACACTTTGAGTTTGGAAAAAACTTGGACTCACTGAATATCTCAAGATAAGGGAGAAGAACTCCCACACTAGTTAACCATTTATCAGCAAGTGAATATTCTCATGCAGTAATGTGATAAACTCAGAAACAGTTGGGACTGGGACTTTAGAAGTGTGAATTGTGTACAATGGCTGCCTGTGCCGTCGGTAAACTTCGGCTTTTCTTTTCGGCTTTTTAACTTTTGATTGTGATCGCCAATCGCCATCTCCAAATCTCCATGCTCGTTTTTGAAACCAAAAAATGGTCCTTTGGCGAAAATCGACTAGAGAAAGGCAATGCCTGAGCCTGAGTTTTCTAATCGGCGATTGCACTTCGCTAGTACCATAAGGAGGGCGTCGAGCAGCTGTTCGACTATTCGAGCCAGAAAATCGAGGACACGAGCGAATGAGCGATCCGGGTAGACGACACAGGAGTCTCGGAAAAGATCATCCTCGACCTTGTACTCCTCTCACACGTATCTTGAAAATGTACAAGCTACGAGAATCAATTTGAAGGTAGCAGGGGTAAGTTTCTGGTCACGTTTCTTCATTATTCATGCAATGTTATTTCTTGTTCTTCTTCTTCCACGAGCTCAAGTTGTCGAGGTCATGGTCCGAAAATTCGAGGACGTGTTTCAGAAAGTATGATGAGATTTGTTGGGATTTGGGACCTTTAATGTTTCTATCAGTTGCTATCAGTCATGTTTTATTATCAGAATGGTTTTTTGTCTCGTTTGTTTTGGAAGAAAAAGTACAAACTATTATTATTATGTAGTGTATACAGTAGTTGAGATGATTAATTAAGTTAAAAAATTAAAAAAGGTTCAAGTGGTTCATAATAATTTATGATATAGAAAGGTTGAGATTTATTATAGGTTAGAATTTGCCGAAATTAGACTTTACAGTTTACCTAGTTCACCTTGTTTACCATTATAAATGATTGCTTAAGTAAACAAATATCTTCTTTTCTCCAAAAAATCAGGCCCATAGTAATAGAATTAATTTAAAGAATTAATAATTTTGGATATTATATATTCTAAATTGGTAGCTTAATAATTAAAGACATTTAATTTAAATAGTTAAAAATTGTATTCGAATGTAATGTTATGTGCAGGATTAATTTTAAAATAACTTAATGATACATTTAATTAAATTGGCAATCATAGTTCCCCCTTTTTATTAATGAAATGTAAAAAGAAACCTCGATATTATAATTGTTAAGGTATTGTACATTTAATTATATGAATTAAATTAAATTTATAATTAAAGAGCAAACTTACAAATTGAAGAAAAGAAAGTTTGCGAATATATAAATATTAATTTAATTATTCAAGTTTCGAAATTGCTACTTTTAAGTCTCTGTGGTAAAAATCTTTATAGTTTTACAATTTTTCCAAGGCTGTATTTCCGGATATAGTAAACTGATTTTAAAAGTCTGATGTCAACCTTGCTGAAAATGCATTGATGCTAAATTTATGACCACGATTCTTTATTAAGACTGAAGACTAATTTATTTACACTCGAGCCTTGAATAAAAACCGAATATCTGCCAAAATACTAATTTGCACCTGTTACGAAAATCATGTCGCTAATTGCAAATTTAATAAATAATCTTAGTTACTCTCACCTAAATTTGTAAAGTCGTTCGTCCTTTTTCAGGTAACATCTTTTTGCAGGAACTGAATAGAATCTTTCTTATGAAAAGTCTTATTGTGTTTCCGACTAATTATTAGAAAGCAAAGTAATTATCAGTGGACCATGAATCAGCGCTTTACGATATGAAGTCACAGAATTCTATTCAAAACCAAGAAAAACGAAACAATATGGTAGACCCTACGGAGGAGGCGAACGAAAAATACGACGAGTTTGATGCATTCAAAATACCAATTGCAAGATCACTCAGTAAAAGTCCATTGAGTGATGAAGGGATTGAAACTGATTCCGAAAGAAAAAGATCAATGAGGATGAGCGATGAGGATATTTCTCATGGTCTTCATCAAAGTAGGCAAAATAAATTGCAAGTTACGAGATGCTACAGTTCGGATAGTGCTGTTCTTAGTGATGATGATCAAGTTAAAGGTAGGCTTAAGAAAAGTAATTAGAAATAATGCAAGATTTTTTTAGATTTTGTTCATCGAAATATGTAATCAGGATGTCTATTGTGGGCGAATTTAAGGAAATCCGGGGATTATCCATAATTTTATTTTTGATGCATTGTATGATGATTCTATCGTAAAACGTGCCTTACATATATTTATAAGCGTAATAATTAACATAAATATTTATCTCTGCAGGATGGGATACAATTTTGGGCGACAATGTGGATTATGAATCCACTGAAGGAAGGCCAAGATACTGGAGGACTCCTAGCGTTGTGGTGAGCGATTACTCTGACTACTCGTATATTGACGAGAGGTTCGAAAGAAGCGATCCTGATTTAGAAAAGTTCGAAGGGCACAGTGGAACTGCAAGCCAAGCAAGCAGTTGTTCTTGCCTTGACTGTGATGAGATCCGAGAATTTCGAGAAGACAATCACCTGCCCCAAGTTTGCCGACACAGGCGGCACTCAGATTCCTGCTGTCTCTGTATTAGTCCCACAAGTGCCCCTTCTTCAAGGTAAAGAGTCAATGATTGTTAACTATTTAAGTATATTTAAATAAGTGCATATCGTACAATTTTTGTTCTTAGCTTACATAACTCAGGTTGACGATTTGACCAAGAAACCGGAAAATGACCGGGAATTTTAAATCTTCTGCCGCATCGCCACCCTGTTAACAATTAGATTCATTTTATACTGTTCATTTTTTTTTGCGTATTATCATTACCAAGCTTGAGAGACTTGAAATAAAAAACGAAGTACAAATTTAGAAGGAAACTAAAATAATGATAGGTTTTGTGAAGGGGTAAATATGGTAATTTGAGTAACCGAAGTTGGTTTCAAATGTTTATACTTAAATGAGTGCAAACAACGTTCGTAAAATGAAACTGCAATCTACAATACTGATAAGCAATGTGCCTTGGTGATGGGGACTGAGAGTGATAATAGGCGTAATTGAGATTTACTGATGTGCCCTCGTATGTTTTGCGTTTTTACGATAGTCCCGACCTTCATACCAAGGGAATCGAGTCGATTCCGTGAAATAAAAGAAATGTTCTGCGCACATAGAAATGTTGTACGTCAATGTTTTATCAGGTTTTATATTCAATTCAATTCTCCAATTAAGGGCAAAATGAAAGTCCCTCATCCGTAAATTAAACTCGCAAACATTTCTTAAATTTTTAAAATCTCAGTAAATTTAAGAATTCATAATAATACCTTTTATTTTTTTTAGGAACATTCACGAGAATGGAACTAGAAGAAATTCCTGTTTGGGTTCATCGAATCCGTACTTCACGAAGTTACAAGAAGCTAATCATTATGAACAGCCGATTTCTTCGGACCAGGAGAAATCTTCTTTTTTAAACATACCTCCAGTTCGGAAAATATCTGATTGTTCTACAAACTCTAGTCTCAGCGGAGATGATTTCGAGGTCACTGAACTTCAACCGGTGAAACCTTCAAAGGTGAGTAATCTTATTTTTGTCGATAATTTCAGTTTCCTGATCAAGGTTGCCATCTGGCGACTCAGCTGCGAATTCTAGCGAATCGTATACCGATAATTCAGTCCTTATGCAATTTTATAATTAAAATGTGCAATTCTAGAGACAAGGTTTCAAAAAATAAATTTCTGATATTCGAATTTTAAATATAATTAATTCTTATTCATGAAAAAGAATTCGAGTCAAAGGGCTCCACCTTGGAAATAGTTTAATGTACAGTATACTAGAACGAAAAAATTTGCCAACTTGAAACCCTTTAAATAAAAAAAAAAAATTTTCAGCGAGCCCAATTTTAAAAAGATTCTAAACTTGCCAAGCTTGGCTCATTTGAAGAGAAACTCCTCGAAACCTTGGGTTTTACATATACAATTCACCCAAAAGGTACATAATTACCGCACCTACGTCAGATCGGAACTGATTTGCATTTAACTAAATACTTATTAGTCTACGAAAGACTAATTCGAAACAATGATCTTTTAAAAACGTTATAAATAAAATCTCAGAACTTAAGAGTTCGAAACTATTTCTAATTAAAAGTATTTTATTAAAATTTAATTAAATTTATTTCAAAATATTTTTTCATTGAAAATTTGAGATTGATTCTTGAATTTCTCGAGAGATTGTCATCGTTCTTTTATATGGGGTTAAGAGAAAGGTAGAGTCTTTATATCCGCATATATACTATTTACGCAACTATCTAGATATTCTTGATGTAGAAAAGCAGCTTCCCATAAGGCAGACTTCAAATTAGAGTTTTCCTTCTCGTATTAATCTTTTGAGTGTACGATTTTTTTATATATTATATTATAGAGTATAAAGGTACGTATAGGTATTATTATATCGCCCACTTTCCATATTGACACCTACGTTCGTTGCATACGTAAAAATATACTCGAATTCATCAATGCATTTGCTTGTAATCGCGTTTAAATGGTCTGCAGCTCACTTTCTCTTGTCCGTCCAGTTGGGGACAGAATTACTCGTTCATCAGAATTAATGAAGTAGATTTTATCACGCTAGGGTCAAACTTTTTTTTTAAATTTATTTTACAGCAAGATCGTCAAACCATTTTTTCATGAAATTATTTTAGTATCAGTTATTCCAAAATTGAATATATTTTAATTAATGCGCTTTAAAGATCTTATTTTCATTTTATGAGTATTAGCGGTCCTTAGCGTTGTAAAAAGATTTCTGTTTTCTTTCGTTATCTACATGTCTTAATTACTCATAAATTACAAGGTGTACAAGATAAAGTCTACTCATTCGTGTTTACAAGAAAAAAGGACAGTTTTCCATTATCATATTACATCAATAAAATAATAAATTGCTTGCACAATATGTAAATATACAAAAACGTTCCATAAATTAAAACAGACATTTGAAAACAACAATTTAATAATGCCGTCCAGTTGGTTACGATCCTCTAAATTTAAAAAATAAGAATATTGCACACAAAAGAATTTATTCATATTTTTTTATATTTTTCTGATATTTTGGGTGTCAAAAAATAATATATCACCAAATAATATATTTTTTATTAGCCTTTAGGTTACGGAGGTTATGGGAAAGTTACGATATTTACGTAAATACTATTGAATTTGGGTATATTTGCATTAAAATCCGATTAGTGACTACCGGTTGATGTAAACTTGCGTCATAAGTTGTGTTGTCGCAAGGCGCAGATATTGTACTTTTTTTTATGCACGCTATGACGTCAGAAATCAAGATGTTATATCGAAGTTGAATGTCCTCGCTGCATCATTCTAAAAGGTAAATATTCTTCTAAGACTTGTCACAAAACCGTTACGTCTATTAGAGGCATGTTAGTCTTTCGGGGAATAAAGCTTTCTGATTTCTTCTGTCTTCTTCTGTCGATACTTGAAAAAAATACAGGCATTTTGTGGGAATCAGAATTTAGTTGAATCAAAATAAATACAAATATATTCCTAATTCAATTAGTTCAATTAGAATGAGTAGATTTTAATTTGGAGTTTGGAAATAGAATCTTAATTAGAATTTTAATATTAATTTTTTTTACATATTAATTGCAACTCAATTGTCCTATTTTTTCTTACTTGAAATTTAAATTCTTCAAATTATTAGTATAAATTTAAAAAAATAATTTGCAATATTGCAATGGATTAAATTATCCATGTTGCAAACCACTACGCATTTTATGATGATTCTATCGTAAGAGAGACCTTATAGTGATAAGCGGGAATTGTCTGGGATATTCGTAGGCAAAATTTAGTTGTCACTCTGAAGAATATATTTTTTATGGTATTTATATACTTTTTTAACACTATAAATCAAATGAAAGTTTTCGATAAAATTTATTAAAAATCCGACAATTTATGAACGAAAATTCCATGACCTGGTATTAAAAAACCTCGTCGAAAACTTTCACACCTGCACGCAGCTAATTGAAACATTCGTTAAATTCTCAATTTTAACGAGTACCATTTTTTAAATGAAACTCGGTACGTTTGTCGGTACAAACGAGCCTGCCAGAGGAACAACGATATATACATACATGTATCGCGTTTGCAAGTATAGGGTGCAAGTCCCAAGTATCCTGAGCAAGTCTTTTTAAGTAATGACCATCCTCGAGCCAGTCAGTCACTCAGTCAGTCACTCGGTAACTCACTTCGTTCTGCTTTCTTTATTCAGCCAGAGTCTCTCGGTATTAGGTATATGGAAACTACATATCTCGGGCTGAAGTAATTGATTATTTTTCAATTAATTCAAAAAAGAATGATTAAAATTCTAATTTTGTGTCGTTTTGAAATCTCACGAATTTCGTAAAAGTGCAATGACAAAGAATTCGTAAAATCCGTTATACATAATTCGAATATAAAACAAATTTCGTCTATTTCGTAGATTTCTAAGATTTATTCTATCTTTACCCGATTCGTTTTTAATATACTCTCTCGAATGAATTAAAACAAATTCTAAGTTTTCTTTCTAAGTTTAAATCGAAACGTGCAATTTTTGTTTTGTTATAAAAAGAAGAATTTAAAACTTTGTAATTTGTATATTTACGCATTCTGGAAGCCAATACATTATGAGTATATATTTTTTCTACTCACTTCTTCGATTCTTCCGCAAGTATCATTAATTAGCCATCCACTTTTTTCATCCACTGTACTGCTTTTTAAGTAAGTGTTACTAGAAAAAATATCTATAAATCACTCTTGTCGGATGATTAAAATTTTTATTTTTTTTTTATTTTTGAATAAATTGAAACATTTGGATAAAACTGGCGAGTTTTTTTATTTAAGATATTTTGAATCCTTGAAATATAAACACATATATAATATTTTCGAATGTCGGAGTAGAAATGTGGATTGTGAATCTACACAAAGAAAGGTAAAATAAAATGAACCTACGTCATGAAGCACTTATTTCAGGTCTCGATCATGTTCCATTGTCCGATGAGAGTCAGTATCAGTCAGTATGCTCGCCGGTACAGCGGTTGAGTGGATTGTGATTTTAACAAAGTACAATTGATTTTTAATCTAAAAAATATTAAAATCACTTAGAAAATAGAAAAAATTTTATCTCGCGAAATTACTCTAATTATATAAACGAACAAATACATAAACAAACAAATTGAAAAACAGAGTGTGAAAGAGGATAACAATCGTGAGGTGTGGTGAACTAATTTCAAATAGGTTTCAAATCAAAAATAGTGTTAAATAAAACATTTCAATTATCAGACACTACCAGTCAGGATTATGACTAAACCTGTTTTTCGATAATTTTATTATATCAAAGATTACATTTAAATCTCTTGAGAATCCTTAAACTCTTCTGAATTTTTTTTTTAATTCCTTCAACTTCTTTAAAATCATTTAAATCTTTCGAAATTTCTTGAAATTTGCTAAAATCAATTAAAATCTCTTAAAATCCTTTAAATCCTGGATTCATTTTAAACAGAATTTGGTTGCTATTAACTTACTTAAAAGAAAAAAAGGAATCTTTGATATCGAAAAATATGTGAACTCACAATTCTGACCGGTAATGTAATTAAAACCAGATTAAAAGTTAGGGTGTTAGGCACGGAGCTCAATTTAAGTTCCATTGCGATTCCAAAGCCATGACACGGAGAACTATAAAGTTTAGGTTTGAAGAGTGGTATGCCCTTTTTCGGCACAGTGGCTGAGGAACATTGCATTTTACGACCTCCGATCGTTTGGTTTCGTTGGTACATTTACATCGTCTGCCGATTTATATAGCATTCATACCACCGCCACCGCGCGTTAACCAAAGTTGCCCGTCAGGGATCAGGAAAAAATTCTTTAATATCCTTCGTGTGATCGCCAACGGCAAACAACAAAAACAATGGCGTGTACACCCTTTTTTTTAATTACCCTCTATAAATTTTCGATCACGTTTTAACGATCTGAGGCGTTTTTGAGTGAGGTTTTAAGTGGTTGCGTAGGTATTAATCTCGTAACATAAAGAGCCAAATTGATACAAGGTAGACTCAACAAAAAGTTCAATGAAGTTAAATGCCGCACCATTAAATTTTGTTGACTTTTACAAAATGATTTGTAATTGGTTTTAAACGCTTATGTAACTATTGACATTTAAAAAAAATAATTTAGTACTCCTTTTAATTAATGGAAACTTAATAATTTTATAGAGGTATAAAAACACTTGGAATTGATATTTGATACATACTTTTTAAAAATAGTTTCCTCCTACAAGTCAACAAGGTTTGAGTTTTACAACGAAGTCTTTAAAGAGAATTTATTTTACTGCAAAAAGTAAAAATTTTATTCTAACGGTTAAATGAAGAATTCCTTATTTTACTCTAAATTTTTTAAGAAGATTTAATCTTCGTTCGGAGACTTTTAATGAAAGTTTATCTTGCTGTAAGTATATAGAGCTACTTCACTTCTGCAATTTAATAACATTAAATTTAATTTTAAAATTTCAAGTCCTCTTAACGTGTCCGAGTTTATATTTCTATCTGGAATAAAAGTGAAATAACAACTCTTTGACGCTTTGACAGTATTCTCTTTAGGGGGGTAAATTAGATGTCTAAATATTGATAAAATAAATAAAAATGTACTCATTCTCTGCCACAGACGATTAATCAAAGTAAGCAAGATTCTTACCTTGTGTTTCTTTAGCTACAAAGTAAACGGTTTGAGATTCATGACGTGAGCAAAAAGCAAAAGATAAGCTGTAGTCGTTTTATGCTGAGAAAGAAGTATATATGTATATTGTATACGTTCTACCAAGTTATAATATATCTTTTTTTTTGGGGTGGGGACACCTACTCGCATAAATGACTAATGTCGAATGTTTAAAATTAGTAAAACTTGATTGTTTGAAACGCGATGTCGCAATGAGCTCTCTTGTCTTAGGAAATAAATAATTTTTCTAAGCCTTTGAAACGTGTCTAAAATATGTGAGTTCCTTGTAAGGTGAAAGGAAGATTGACTACTAACTTTGAATACAACTTGTATATTTTTTCCATCGTTGACAATTCAGTGTCAAGGAAAAATTATAGTTCTTCAGTAAATTAAAATTGAAAGCAAAAGAGATATAATCAAATAGCTTTTATTAAACGAGTAGAAATTATTTTTAATGAAAATGGAGATTCAAAAAGTGAAGTGCTTCGTTAAATTTATGTATCAAATTGGAGGTAAAATTAATCACGGGTATTATATTTAGTGCGACAATGTCAAACACGCAACGGATATAATAAAGAATGTAGATTAAAGAGAAGAGTCAAGAATATCCCTGCATCTGTAAAATAATTTAAAAAACTTCAGAGAACACGAAAATTCCAAACTTTGAATTGGAATGGAATTATTTTCAGACTAAATATAAACTCAACATTGTAAAGTTGGTTTTTAGAAATTCAATTTCATATGTTCTCTTTTTGTCTTCTTAATATTCTCGGATATATAATGCAGATTTAAAATTCACATTTCAATTGATTAATAATAATTCGACAAAACTTTAAGAACTCAATTTGGGAAATCAGAAAATGTAAGGAAATTTGTTTAACTTGAATTTTTAATTTCTTTAGAAACCCTAGTGAGATCCTGAATACGTTTCTAAATTGAAACCTTGAATTTTTGTTAACTGATGGAATGGAAAGGTCTACAATTTTGTATAATGAACTAGAAACAGCTCTAATACCCGTGAACGAGGTAAAACATAATGCACGAAGAACAAATGCGACATTTGTATAATCGGAACCCGAGGTCACTGAGAGGAATCTTACGGTGTTGACTTTTCCAAGTACCTGGTGATTTCGAGTGTCTAGGAAGCCGCGCAGTTGATAAGTGAACTGATGATGGAAAGTGAGGATACAGAAGGTAGTTCTCGATGTACGAACGTGGTGCCGTGTCCAACGTCGACGACGTCCCCGAGTCTAAATCTGATGGAGCAGCTCCTCTTGGCGAAGATGGAGAGGCAAACAGTGACGGAAGATCATGAAGGAAATTGCCACGGCGAATTTCATCTCTTTTCCAAAAAGAAGGCTCTTTTATTCAGAACGGACTCTATGGACAGTCAGACCAGTGCGAGTACCTTTAGCTCTATCCTCTCCAACGACTCCACCTTTACGAGCAGATACTGCCGATGTGACGATTGTCTTTTGGGTATCGTTGACCGATATCAACAAAATCCACTGTCGATTGGAAGGAAAAAGGTAATTTAATGGTTTCCATTCTTTAAAGATGTTTGAAACGATCCATTTGTCCCATTTAAAAAAAATATATTATCTACTGTGCGGGAATTTAAAGGAATCCACTTGAATTCTTAGAAATCCTGTAAAATTTTACGTCAAATCTCTATTTTTTTTCTTACTTAAAATTTAAATAAATTGTAATATTGCAATTTTATGCTGATTGATTATGTGCAATCTTATGTTGATTCTATCCTAAGAGGGACCCTTTATTTATAAGCAGGAAAGATACGGAAATTACCCGTGAAATTCGTGGGCAAAATTTAGTAAACACCCTAAAAATAACCCATTAAATCTAAATTTAAAAAATAAGCACCGGAATCAATAAAAAAGAAATTAGGAGGATAAAAATTCAACCGGCAGATGAAAGTCGTTCGTTTATATTTAGTTGATCCTCATCATTCTTTAAGTAATTATGGCGACAAATTGGCGGCTTCAATTAACTCAATTAATGACCTTGAAATATGGGGGGCGTAAAGTTGCGTAATGCATTTCCTTTACTGACATGCAAAATACAAATACAAAGAGTCATGATGTTCATCATGACATGACTGCAGGCCATTTAGTTCCGCTCGTTAGCTCCTCTCGTCTTCTACGTGTCAATTTCATCCTGGTGTCGATGAATCGTGATAGATCATGATTCTGTTACGTGATCCAGACTGATCCAGTTTAGGTTCATAAAGAGGAGGGATCTGAGATTCACTGCTTACCGACCTATCATCGACCAGAGCATTTTTATTTTTATATCGGTCGTCGTCGTGTAACTGCTTTCACTTTCGATCATATCTTTAAGTCCAACCTTTCAAAGTCGCTTTATAAAATCGATACCAATTTTTCTTTTTTTAATGATAGGTACTCCTAGCTGCGGCATGTGTGTGTTGACTCGAATAACATGAAATTATCATTCATTATACATAAATTCCAGATAATTTTTATTAAAGTGTCAATTTCATAAACTTATTAAATGATTTTATAATTTACTATCAAATTGAAATAATTATGCATTATGTAAATTGAAACTTTCTAAACTTTAATTACAAAATTGAGAACAAATTTAAACATTGAGCATCCATCTAAAGAAATTACATACAAGGAATAGTTATTACTTATAATTATTTTTTAGATTTTCAAGCTCACAGTTCCAAATGACCGGATACCGGTGAACTCTGAATTGAAAGCAATAAATTGATACTCAACTCAATTAATTGAAACTCTTAGTTAATAAGATTAATTCTGCTAGGACTTTCTTGTTTGGCTCAAGTTGGAATTGAAATTTTAATCTTGCAAAAAATGATAGACGTCAGATTGGTCGAATAACAATGATTGATGGGTTGTCTAAAAGTCTTCTTATAAGGGTGAGCTTGACCTTCGATACTTCTATCGCCTAACTTCACGCGTGAATTATATATGTAGGAGAAATGAGCAATATCTTGCTGCCAGTCAGCAAAATAAATGATTCGCCTTGTTCGAATCAGTTCGACGTTCCTTTCAATTTTAGTTTTATTGCTCAATCGCGATATCAATTAACAAACGCTTTCCTTTTTCTTTGAACATCATTTATACACAATTGGAAATGATCGAAATGATTATCGCTGAGGATATTTTGTATATTTTGTAATTTGCGCTGTTTGACAAGCTATAAGAATCTTTAAATTTCTTTTTAATTCAATTAATTTTTAAATATCATACTTTAAAATATTAAAGATTATTATTATTTTTTTAAATTTTTTTTTAAAAAGGCAATTAAAGATTTCTTAATTGAATTTGACAAATGCAATCTCTTGAAATTGAACTAAAGTATGTTTAATTAATCTCCATCTTCAATTCAGAAATTGGCGTAAATCCAAAAAATGATCTCACTGTATCAATAGAATATTTTTCTGTGATATTTGTATCAGTAAATCAGCTACTCTTAATCCCTAAATCCGGATTATTATTTTTATTATTGAACAATAAGAATATATAAGTCAGGAATTTTAAAGTTCGAATTAAACAGTTGGTTTATTCTTATAATTTCTCCCATTGAATACGCTAATCTCCAAACTCATATGGTTGTTAAATATATACCCAGCTTGAATATAACGCAATGTGCGAAGAACGCAAGGACAGAGGACACATTCGTTTTTTAATTGTTTGGTACATGAGCTTGATACAATGCCTATTCAGGAATCGTAGGAGTCATTAGAGGAATAGGAGCATCCGAGGAATTCGAAATAACCTTGAATCTAGTAGCAAATAGAAATAATCCGTCAGAACCGCAGCATGGAACTCCTCTTTTGCTTTTTCATTGCACTTACCAAGCATTAAAGTGTCGTTTTGAGTAGATCAACTTTATGCCGTTACACTTCAAGAGCTGAATCTGTCGAAAATTAGCAGTTTTTATGGTGACGAGTATTAACAAATTAATTTCAATAAGATTTCTAAATTTTTTTCTGTTTCTAATCCTTTTTTGAAGATTACTTAACGTTTTATACTTATTTTATATCAGTTAGGTTTGTTTTCAAATATTAAATAAATAATTTGAAATGTTACCACTTCTAAAATTTGTAGCTTCCAAACTGGGTTTATAAAGAAACCTTAATATTTGTAATTGTACTTCGGAATTTAGAAACTTTCATTATATTCGAAAATTACTTCTAGTCTTTAAAATATCACTAAGGAAAATAAACTCAACCTATTTTAAAATCTTTGTCAGATCTTTCAGCACGTTTCTTTATTTTTGTTTACGCTAGTATACTTTTCTCATTCAAATAAAAAAAAAATATAATTAAAATAGCTGATACCTTGAACTAACTGCAATACTAGTTTTTTCTGGATCTTTTATCTCGATATTTTATGATGTTCATCAGATATTTTCACCAGATGTGTGTTCAGGGAAACAAAAATTACTATGAAAGAAAGCAATATTCTGAGTTAAAGCTTCCACGATCTATATATGCAAATTTATTCCGAGGTTCTATTTACCTCTCGATTGCAAAGAATAATCATGTTCGCATCACTCTACTTTTTCGTTTTTGTCATTGACTTTTTTATCACTACAGTTTAGTTTCATTCAAGAAGTGTTGAATATAGTCAAAAGAATCTTGCATCTGTTTTGCAGGTAAAAAAACTATTTTAGAAATAAATTGCCTTTAAAATGTATTCAAGAAACGTAAATTTTAATTTTTTTTCTACTTGAAATCTAGGTTTTTTAATCGGAAAAGAAACTTGATTAATAGTCAATTGCATTCTGATACCAAGTTTAAATTTCAAATAATGAATGATATTGAACGAAGAAACACGTGAAGCTTCTGTTTGCAATGTTAGACACATTAGCGGAAGTTGAAAATTCTTAAAATTGAATTGAATTAATCAGTGTTAAAGATTATAATTACAAACGATTGTGAAGAAGATTCTATTTTTTAATCATTATTTAAAACAAGTTCTAAAACACTTCTGTATATTTAATTTTTCCTTCATAAAAATCTTAAGTAGGACAAAAATAAACTACTCTTTAAGTTATACAACTTAAAAAATCCTTTTGTGTCATGAATCTGAATGTCTGAACCGAATATAATTTGAAAAACGCCTGCAGGTTGCCTGCATCTGTTTAAAAACATATGTAAGCAATCTGATTGGCGAATTACAGTCTAAAGTTTCATTTAAATTTTAAGTGAAAGCGGAACATTCGTACCATAAATAATTCAACTCTTATTTATGTGGCAAGTTTCTTGAAACAGTAATATTTTTAATCAATTTTTAAATATTCAAAAAACTTAATTTTAAAAATGCGTAAAACCTTTTAAATTTCCAAAGCCTACATTTAATGAATTATAAAAAAAACTAAGTATGCAATATTTTAATTCCAAAAATTAAGTTTGTCGAAAATTATTTTAATATAGATAATTAGGTAAATTAACTATTAAATTGTTTATAATGAATAATTGTTTATATATTTTTCGATAAAGTAGATGTGAAATTTGAATCGTAGATTCAATTCGATATTTCTATTTTTCACCAATTTCGGAAAATTAGAATTCGACACTTAGTTTTTCGGTATTTTTGGTTAATCCCATAAATTTACTTTTTCAAGGAGGCTAAAAATGTGTTTATTAACGTAACTACTTTACTGCAATGTAAATGTGTATTTTTAAAACTTTTTTTTCTTTACGTCACCAATTATGCCTACTTTACTTTCAAACGCTTGGAATTTTTTTGGAAAGTAAACTATGTTATATGGTCACTTGGAGTATCCCAAGAATATCTGATGTTATTTTTCCTATGAAGTCATGAATAAATTGTACCAGAATATTATTCTAGGCAATCACTGGGTACCTGTTGATTTTAATTTTATGATTAACTGCCTTGCCCAAGTTTTAAAAAAAATTTCAAGGGATTTAAGGGGATTTCAACAGATTTTAAGTAAGTTCGAAGGATGTGGGAATTTGTGGGGAAAATGTACTAGGCACGCTGGTTATATTATATACGGTATTTATATTATATATATATGATACGTTATGTACAATTAGACATTATATGTAAAAAAAAGAATCGTTTTGCAAATATGAAAATATAAATTTGAAAAGTAGGAAATTTTCCTCTGAAGTAAAAAACCGGTTTTTGTAATCGAACCATACTTTTTTTATTTCACGAGGTGTACATGCTTATTCACACCTAGTCAGTGATATAATCATTATAATCGATTTGGATCACTCGTACGCGCATCGTTGACTCGCTTGTAGCAATGTTAGTGTGAATTGACGGTCGTCAGCTAATAATGTATGTACGTAAGTTAATTAGCTGGTTACCAATGACGCATTTTCATTGGGGGGACAATCGCGCCGCCTCTTTGTACTACAACTACATTCACGTAAACATTCCGAAACACCACCACTTTTACAGTATCGTTGAAATGATCAAAAGTCAATTCGTTCCACCAACAATTCAGTACTTTCAAGGCATCCTCGGGAACTAAAGCTCCTCAAGCCACTATCCATCCCGGTCCCAATTCTTTAATCCTGCCACCAAAGCGAGTGCAAAGTGCAATACAATTTTAGAAACCTTTTTACAAGAAGAGGATTTATACGGACCTCTGTTAGCATTACCATTAGAGGCTAGAAATTTGGGAAAAATAATTTATTTGAAGATAAAAGTGAACTAATTGGACTTGTGTGGTTGAAGACCTAGGAACAAACTAAGATCATCTACGTAATTTAAGTATACGTAGTACTGATGATGGAGTAACCATCGCGAGGAAAATGGCGACTGGAAATTAAATTTTAATTCCGCAACCAAGAGAAGCCCAAATTATCCATCATGAATGACTGATCGACCTTTAATTACAAACAAGATTTGGAAAGTTCTTCCTCAGAGTTGAACCCAATTGCAATTTTTAAAAGGAGACGAGAAAATTTGATTTGTTGTCTATTGTTTTATTAAAAATTTGTTTAATTATTGTAGAAATTGAAGAGACACAAGTTATTGTTGAAAGCGATAAAGAGGAACTGTTGACCTAACAAAAAATATAATCGATTTTGCGAGGGCCCACTGCGGATACGATTCGTCGTGTGAGGTCAGAAGCGATTAAAAAGTGGCACACGCGCTTTCCATCGTCTCCGAAGTAGAGGCAGCAGAAGAAGAGGACTCAAGACCCGAAATATAGGTGGAAGGTTAGTCCTCCAGACGATGTCGATTCGACAGGGCCTATGTGACGCGATGACCTGCAGGTTGTATCCGATCAAAATGGTATCATGAAAGAAGTTCTTTATTTCTACTCCTCGAAACGAGTCGTCTGACCTAGAAAGTGAATCCAGTCGAGAGAACCATCATCACTGGCGAAAAATCAGTCGCTCAAAATTACCCGGAAGTGTTGAACCAACTCGAAGAATTTTTTAAATCTTGGGAATTTCCTTCTGGAAATAGAAAAGATAATTTTTGGTGCAAGTGATAAATAATCTTGTGAGAAATCATTTTGTGGAACGAGTAACAATTATATAAAATCTTTATGAGAACATTTATTTATAAAAATGCAGGAGACGTTTGAGAAAGTGATACCAACAATAGTTTGCACGAGAGTGAATTTTGGGGAGAATGGATTGTATACTGATGAATTTGATTGTGAGAGGAAATCGAAAAATAGAAGGATAGCAAGATCTCGAGCGAAAAGAAATTCAAGAAGATTATCTATCAATTTGAATCGATCCTCTTCATCATCGAGAAGCCCGTCGCCTTTATCGAGTTCTACAAAAGTTATATCTTCTCCGGAGGATTTTAAGAGGGCGGAAGTAAAAGAGGAAACTGAAGTGGTGGCTCCATTTAGTCCCGGATATCGGGAATATCTTCAACTTTTGAACGTACCCTCGACCGGATTTCCGCAAAATTTGGAGTGGAGCGAAAACAGTGGAGATGATCTAAGTTCTGAGTGGGATTCTGATCAATCCGGCAGATCAATTGATCTTGTGAATCTTGATGACGCAAACTCGAAGGTAATTCGATGCGTGTGATTCGTTTGTTATCGAAATCTTATATCTTTCTGAATTTAATTCTCATTTGAGAGATTTGAAAAACAATGTTACTGATTCTTTAAACTTGTCCAAAATTGAATTTTTTTCCATTCCGAGTTCAGTTTTTTTCTTATACTTTTCAATTTAACTAACTTTCAAACTTAAAAAAAATTGTATTTTAAAAACAGAATTGATTTCAAATTTGGAGATTAGAATGCTGCTCTTCCTTGTTAACAATCATTTTGAAACTTGTATATTTTTCTTTGAAACTTATATATTTTTCTGTAAAACTTGTATATTTTTATTCTTATCTGAAATTTCAAAAATAGAATTCTAGTCGAACAGGTTTAGTATATATGTAACTGTATACAAGACAATTAGCTTAAAGCATATTTTTTTAGTGATAAAGCTTTCTAACTTGCACAATTAACAGCGTCATAGTATATTTTATATTTATATGAAGGTCCGAGTTTAAGTTAGACTCAAAGGTAAAGAATTGTATCTGATATTGTTAATTAGTAATGTGTGATAGATTGATTGATTTACAACTTTGCATATCAATTTTTCGTTTTATTCTTATCAATCCGCTACACAAGAAATTGAGGTTTACCCTACATGACTTTCAATTTTTCAAGTGTTCAAGAACACTTGATTTGCTAATTTCCAACATCATTGCAAATATGATTTTGAGATTTTGTAGAGAATTGGATAAAATGCTAAATTTTATTCTTTTTTATTTGTTTCAGACTTCGGGATGGAGGAAACTCAGAAATATTGTTCACTGGACGCCTTTCTTTCAAACGTACAAGAAACAACGATATCCATGGGTAAGTTATAAATAATTTTATCAGTTTGTCAGAAAATTGAGTTGAATAATATTTAAATACGTCGAATTTTATGAAACTACCCAAATTTAAAGTTAGATTTTAAATTTAGAAGTTCGAAAGCAAACAAAATTTATTTGTTTGCAGGTTCAATTGGGTGGACATCAGGGAAATTTTCGGGCAGGTCCAACTCCAGGAACAATTTTAAAAAAACTTTGTCCTCAAGAAGAAGCATGCTTCAAATTATTGATGCACGATGTTCTGAGGCCTTACGTGCCTGAATTCAAGGGAGTCTTGGATGTCCGGGAGTCAGAAGAAAGAACACAACAGGAAGCACATTCGGTCGTGACAAGGGAAGGCGAAACGGAAGTGGATAAAAGGACAATTATATCCTCGTATTTGCAACTTCAGGACCTTTTGGGCGATTTCGAACAGCCTTGTGTTATGGACTGCAAAGTTGGAGTGAGAACTTATTTAGAATCTGAGCTCGCGAAAGCTAAAGAAAGACCTAAGGTATGAAGTTTTGAACATTCAAGTGAACGAAATATTTTTTCCTAATTTTGTTTTATCCAAAAATATTGTTCTGACTAAAAGTAAAAATACAAGTTTCACATCCTAAGGTTCAAATTCTGAATTTAATTTTTGATTAAATTAGTGCCCAATAAATTGTTATGTATATTAAGAATTAAATTTTTTACAGTTGCGTAAGGACATGTACGAAAAAATGGTGCAAGTCGATCCTTCAGCACCAACTGCCGAAGAACGTAGAGTTCAAGGAGTCACAAAACCACGTTATATGGTTTGGCGAGAAACAATTTCCAGTACAGCGACACTCGGTTTTCGAGTCGAAGGAATCAAATTAGCACATGGTGGTTCTTCAAAAGACTTCAAAACGACGAGGACTCGAGAACAGGTGAACAAATTTTAAAAAATGTAATTTTTCGTTTAGAGACGTAAGAAAAAACTTTAAACTCGAAAATTTTTCTCCCTAAAATAAACAGGATTTATTAATTGGCAATGAAATATGTTCTGATAAAAAATAGTTAATAAAAAACGAATATTTTTTCAGGTAACCGAAGCGCTAAAGCGATTCGTCGATGGTTATCCTCACGCACTTTCGAAATACCTCCAACGCTTAAAAGCAATTCGGGCAACTTTAAAAGCTTCACCATTTTTTGCCTCCCACGAAGTTGTGGGCTCGAGTCTTTTATTCGTCCATGACTCTCGAAACGCTGGAGTTTGGATGATCGATTTTGCGAAAACATTGCCTTTACCCCAACACCTGCCTCGCATTCGTCACGACGCTGAATGGCAAGTTGGCAATCACGAGGATGGCTATTTAATAGGAGTCAATAATCTCATAGACATTTTCGAAGACATCCGAAACTCCGAAACATAACTACTCAAAAGAAACGTTACGAACGTTCGCGGTTGGAAAAGTGGAATAACTCTCCAGATCTTCTATATCGAAATTACTCTAGTGTAAATGAATTTCCCTAATTTAATTACGAACTTCAACAGGAATTCGGCGATTGACAATTTACGTAAGAAGTTGACGTAAAAAATAATGTGTAGGGGATACACACTGTGTTCAAGATATATTTGATCCAACTTTATTTGCTTAATTATTTCCTTATTCAAGAGGCAAGTTCCTAAGAAAAAAAACGACAAAGAACGCGAAAAGTATTTCATAAAAGCACAATTTCGTAATTTGTAAATTATAATGAGAACTAGACCAAAGACGCGGTGGCTATTTTGCTGCCTAGAAACTCACAATTGTATATTAGTGAAGGAAAAGAGCGCTAGACTGTAACAATGTTTATAGTTAATTTAATTTTCACCATATACGTAAGTTTTTATTTATATTGCAAATAACATTGTGAAATCAGTTTTGGTACAAGATCTTCTGTGTTTTGTAATCAACTATAATCATACATTTGTAAATTACGTCACAGTTTCCACTCTTTGTATTCACTCTGACCATTATCAACCATCATCCCATATTAAAAACATGCATTCTAATTACCACACATGTTGATCTTGTTTCGCACGAGACATTCCTCCTGTTTTTTTTTAAATTCTAATTGTACTACGAAACTAGAACGTAAAAGCTATCTTACAATTTGCATTTGTAGCAGAAGCAGTCACTTTTTTATCTGAAAGACTCTAGCAAGAGAGAATGACGTCCAATAGTTAAACCAGATCGTTGGAATAATTAGAGGAAACATTTTGGAAAAACAAAGTTTCAAAGAGTATATACATTTTTAGTTGAAATTTGAATTTCCAATCCAAAATCACTTGCTATTTAACGCTCCAAAATCTTTTTTCAAAGATTAAAGTTATATATACTTGTTCCAAAATTCTTTTAAAATATATTCACCCTCGTCGGTTGCTTTTCCAAATGTACAATTTTCATCGGAATCAATTTCTCGCTTGCCGAAATGAATAAGACTACATAAAGTTTTTTAAGGTTTCTCTTAAGGCGTGTAAGAATTAGTTCTGGGAGGCTGAGTTTGAACGGATTGTTGCTGGTTGCTGGTGGTCTGTGTCGAAGAAATCGTCGTGGGTGCTAGGACTCGGGCATAGACTGCAGCCCCTGTTTTAAGGCCAGCGGCCGTGGGTATCACTTTTAAACCATGTAAAGTTTTAATATTTAATAACTGACTGGGTAAAATAATAGGCTGTTGCTGAGAGGATTGGGCTTGTTGGGTTTGTTGTTTTCCTAGGATTACTCCCCCACTTCCACTGACTCCTACACCTTTGCTACCACTAGCGAGTACGATGGGTTTTCCAGCGAGCTGAGCAGTCACCATACGAACAGTTTGTTGACTTGGTGTTTGTTGTTGCTGCTGCTGGTGCTGATGAGTGCTCACAATTATTTTTGGTGGGACGGATGAGGTTTGAGCCTGAGATACGACCTAATCAGGATAAAATAAAAAAAATTAAAGGGAAAATAAAAAAAAGCTAGCTAACAAATCTTAACAACATATCTAAAGCCACAATTACCTGGTATTGAGTCTGGATGACCTGTTTGCCTTGTCTATTAATTTGAGTTCCGTGACCCGTAGTAGAAGCCAACTTTAATCCTTGCTTTGCTAGCAGGCTTTCTACCGAGATTAATTGTCCTCCTCCTGAACTGGTGAGAACCTTTGCCAAAATTTTTTGTTGATTCTGCTGCTGTTGTTGCGGAGACTGTTGAATTTGAACAGCAATAGGCTTACCACCAATTTGAGCAATGATCCTTTGCATTCCAGGAGTTTGAAGTTGCTGTTGGCTTGCAGTGACAACTCGTTGTTGAAGCTGCTGTTGTTGCTGCAAAGCAAACAATTCAAAATAAACATTTTTAAATGTTTTACATTTATGTGACTTTGAAAATTAAAACATTAGAACTTAATGTAGTAAAATCAATACAATATTTAAAAAAATACTTTTAATTGTTGTTGTTGCTGAAGCTGTTGAGACTGCGCAGCCCCAACCGCAGATTGTTTAATAAAAATAGTCTGTCCTTGAAGTCCGTGCCCGGTCAATAAAGATTTAATCTGCCCCGAACTAACTAACTTAATCTGAGATGAGAGCAATGTTTTTCCTGGTAAAACATGTTGCTGTTGTTGCGTTTGCTGCTTCACATTAGCATTCTGCAAAATACTTTTTGCTCCCTGATTCGTGATGACCGTTTGCTGCTGCTGTTGCTGATTTTGAATTTTCGCAGTGGGGAATATCGTAGGAACACTAGGAGAAGTACTCCCAGAGCTACTCGCAACTGAGGTTGAAATCGACTGGGCTGAGTGAAGGACTGAGTGACCAGATAATCTAATCGTTTGTAAACCAGCCGAAGTTGAAACTTGAATTTGATGATGGGGAAAGTGTTGCTGATTTGACTGAAGAAGACTCTGTGACGTGGTTGTTTTTACAAGAGCAACTGGTTTCACATTCGGATTTGGTGAAGTTTTCTTAATAGGAGATTGAGTCACTATTTGTGGCTTCTTATCTATTGGTGTCGAAGTTTCACGGGTCATCAGTGAACTTGAAATGTCAATGGAGGGAATCGAACTTGTCGGTGTTATAGGTGGTGGAGTTGCCACTGAAATAGTCGGGGTACTTGGAACCTGAGGGGGAATTGAGACAACAATTGTTGGAGCCTCGCTGGAAGTTTGTTGCTCCAAGACGATTTTATCCTCGGCTTTTCTCGTCTCTTTCCTAAAAGCAAATTTATTATAATATTACTGAAACATCGGATTTTTTTATATTACAATAATTCGCAATTACTGACTTAAACTGTAGCGTGTTAATTTTGAAAGGTTTTGTAATATCTTAGGTGAATTGATGTTGAACCTTTAGGCACTATTATCTACCAAAGTTAATAAATCCTGGGTCCTTAATGAAGTGATCTTTCACATGAACCCTAGTACGAGACATGACAGGCTTTAAGGACAATAGTTAGAAATTACAAACCTGGTAATAACCGGAGCTGTTTGTGCTGATTTCTTTTCTTTCTTTGATGCCGTTTCTTTAGTAATAATAGTCGATTGATTATGAAATTGATCTTTGCCACTTGCAGGTTTACCACTCGATTGAATAGATTTGTTTCTCGAGGATGCACCAGTGCTCTTCTTGTTTTTAGGCACGCCTTGAAATTGCTGATGGTACATTTCTAAAAAAAAAAATGAATGTGCAATTAGTTTTTAATATAATAAAATAAAATTATTTTTTACAAATCATGGATTTAACGACATACCGAATTCAGACTCTGACCGAGCTCGATGAAGATAAAGCCACTCTTTTCTTCTAGGATAATACCTAACACAAGGATCAGCTTCATAATGAAGTCTATCCAAAGCTCCAGAAACGACGGAATGCAAATTGCCTTCTTTGTCATGATTACTATCAGTTTCATCGAGTTCTCTAATATACTGAGAATCCTTCAGCAACTGACAAATATCAGCTCTAGTGCCTTCACCATTGGGAAGTCTAGCAGTCGCATCTCGCACAAGTGCTAAAATGGTAACAAAATTTGGACGATCTGCTACTAACAGAGAGTGGCCACGAGGTTTTGTCAAACCAGAACCTGTAAATGAAACAAACCTTTCTAATGTTTATTCTAGTTATTCTTACTCCAATCTCAAGTTCAATCATTACGTACCAACATTATGTTGGTAAATTCCCTTTACTGGACCAACAACAGAAGAGTAGCCATGCATTCGGTAAGTAAATGCTTTATGTGGTGCCGCGTATCTCATTCGTTCTTGTCTTCTGAATTCTTCTCGTTCTTCTAGAGTAGAAGGCCGGACTTTCCAGTCAGTAGGGTACAAAGCACGAAGTGGTTCCCATTCGGTAACAGAACTAATGAGACTTGTATCTGGTCCTACGGATTCCGAAACAGGACTTTCTGATCTAAGTCCAGTTGGTGTAGAATTAATACTATTACTGCTACTGATACTTGGCTGCGGCAATTGAGCTTTTGTTGAGTTTGTTGTGTAAGTTACTGCTTGTGGAGGTCCCAATGAATCCCTTAAAAAAATCAAATACAAATGATTATCAAGTGAAGACAAAAATCATTAATAACAATACCCGGAAAAGAACCTTTCAACGTGACATCAACGAGTAAGTATTTCTACGTTTTGTTAAAATTATTTATCCAATTTTATAATTAAAACCAAAATCCCTTACCTGTGGAGGAGAAATCGAGTGCAAAGTGTCGCAAGTCGTGAATCGGAATCTCTTCCAGCTCCGATCCAAGCATAAACACCACGACCCTTATTTTCTAGATAAGGAACAAGTTCCTGTTCTCCATCATTTTGTTGATCCAAATCCTGAGGATAAGTTAATTCGCCTGCAAGAAAACCCAAGGCTAGTGGCACAAGCGAAGGCCACGAAGGTGCCAAAGAGTACCTTCAAAATGGAAACCAGATTTTTGAATATCAAATATTAGCTTCAAAATTAATTAATACAATAATCGTGATTCTATATTTTACCAGTCATTTAATGGCGAAATGGGATTTCCTTGCCATTGCATAATTGCTTCTTTCATTTCTGCAGTGTTCATTCGATACTCGCCTTTGGAAATGAAAGCATCTCTTAAAAGGGAAAAGAAGCAAGTGTGGGTTTCCTGCATTAATTCCAAATCACCACCGTCAGTTAGGGAAAGATCATCACCTCCGGATATGGAAACTTCTTTGTCTGTTATTATTATATCTTCATTCTCACACCTAGAAAAAATTCTGTACATTACAAGATGATCTACAAAATTTATATCTGAAATTTAATTTCAATTAAGTATATTGAGCGAAGTTAACGATATATTCGAAATTTACATACTTGACTTCATTAAGAATGTCGATACCATCGTCAAGTTGAATAGGTAACTGCATCATATCAATGCTGTCCAGGTCTAATTCCTTTTTATCCATCTCATCCTCGTCTTCTGGTTCTATTCTAATTTCTTCTTCTTTCACTGAGTGCTGGTCTACCGTAATTTCAGTTTCATAATCCATATCTTCAACTTCTCTTTTTACCTCCGACATCGGAATTATCATCGTGTGATGTTTATTACTTTTTGGGTTCAATGGAGTCCTAAAAATGATAAAAAGGTAAGAAAATCTCCGGGAATCAAGGTTAGAAAACAAATTAATTAATTAAATATAACAATACGTAATGTATACATTTTTTGTTTAGGTTGGAGACGATGTTCGTAAACATCGAGAGGTTCTGCCTTCACACTCGAAAAATTGGGACTCTTGCGTTCAGTTTCCAAAAGACTCGAGTGTTTAATCTCTTCAGTTGTGTGATAATAATCGTTGTTGTCACTCTCATTCTTAATTGTATTAGAATTAATCTTTGGTACCGAAGGCTGAGGAAAAGGAGATTGTTCCAACTTTATCCTTTTTTTCGAGTTCGGAACTCGTATAGGGCCAGGCGTAGCAATTTTGTGTTTCTGGCCGATCTGAGCTCTTTGCATTAAATCGGTAAAGGCAATACCTTGAGTATTCAGTTCAGGATGATTCTAAAATCAACGAAAAGCAAAAATTGTTAATCATCGAACCTTAAATTTGATTGAAATAGGTGAAATGAAAAATTGAATATTTTAAACCTACATCACGTCGCGTTCTTCTTTTTTTATGTGCAACTAGCATTTTCCGATAAGATTCCTCTGTTTGTTCCCGCATGGAAAAGGACAAACTTGGAACATATTCAGAACGCTGAAGAGTAGAAAAAACAGGTCGAATCGCATCGTCCTCGTTGCTCATTTGCATCCCCCTTATTAAAGGAATTTGAGGTGTCATTAGGGATCGTTTCTTTTTTTTCTGCTTGGAATTATTAAGCTGAAACTGTGGATAGTTTTCTTCGTTTTCAGACGTCGAATCATCACCGACTCTCGAACTTGTTCCAAGCTCAGCTCTCAAAGCGTTCATTTCTTCCATGTAACGCACATGCGTCTTCTCCTCGACTGTAGATTTAAAAAAAATGGTATTTCATTTCATTCTAATAAATAAAAAATTTCAGACTGAATTTAAACTCACCTAGTGCTGGTTTAGGCTTCCTCCAGTGGAATTTAGAAAGCGTTCGATGAGAGTTTTGGCTGAAACCTTGCTTGTAGGCATTCGCGAGTAAACTTTCCCTTGATTTTAAAATCTGACTGGCTAATTCATAGGCGTGTTTTCGTTTTTCGAATAATGCTCTTCTTTGCTGAGCTTTTCGCACTAAGTTTCGCATTCTTCTGATGTCAGGACGATAGTGACCAGCGGAAAGATGCTTGTGAAACGAATCCAAAGGTGAGACACCAAACCTAAGAATTTCATATTAATTATTAATAGGGATAATAAAAATCCATTAATGTTTGGCTTATTGAATGTATGTCTTTTACTAAAAATAGATAGTAGATATTCAAAATAAATACCTGTCGCTTTCTCCTTCGAAAAGCATTTGCACAGACTTTTCTAATTCTAACTCGGCATCACAATCTTTTGGAAATTGTGGTAATAAACTATATAAAGATTCTTTTTGAGTTTCCGAAAGAGATTCTTGCCATAGCCGAGGATAATTGAAAAGCTCTCGAAAAATGGAAGGGTGTTCGCACAAATCTTGTGGTAATTTTGCTTTAACTCCTGCTGCCACACATGTTTCCCATCGCTAAAGGTAAGAAGTAAAATATATAAGTTTCTTCTTTGTTTTAAAATTTCTTTTAGTGTAGGAAGTCTCAACTTGCCAAGCGATTTTCGTTTTCTTCTTGGTCTTCGTGCTGCGAACTATCATCGTTCCTATCCTCTTCGTCTTCAAGGGAAGAATTGGCTTCCGAACCATCTGTTCCTTGCTCTTCATCGGAATCTTCGCCAGTACCTGAAGATGAACTACTATCACTGCTGTTACTTGTACTCGTATTTGTCCCTGACACTTGAGACATATCGTCATCTTCATCTTCTTCTGCTCCCGAATCACCGTTAGCTGAACATTCATCCACCTAAACGATAATTTTAACAATTGAAAAAACTTAAATAAAATATTAGAAACAAAAAATACCAAAACTTAGAAAACCGAATAAACAAATAGCCTAACAGTTAGGAAAAATGAAACTTAAATCAAGAATAATAAGACCTAAAAATAGAGATCAAATTAGATAAAATTCTCATGCGATACAAGTCGGGAACCTATAGTAAAACTTGTAAAAATACGAAATGATAAACAAACCCTACACACACACACATATCCTTTAAAGATCAAAACAAAATATTTCCAAAAGAAATACATAAAATGAGTGCTTTTGCAAAATTTGACCGTAAATAGAGGAAAACTAACCTCCATTTCGATAACTCTTCCCGATAGACGTTTTTGGTCGCTTTCGCCCACGAGATATTTGATGCAAAAGGTCGATTCGCAGATATTAGGGAAAACGTTTTCTTGTGTTTAATATTGTCGAAAACGATAACAAACAACGCTAAGAGAGGCAATTTTCAGAAGTTTAGTGAATTCGCTTTTTATTGATCGTGCATTAGGTAATCTCGCATTTAGCGGCCGTTGCTGCTCTCGCATTTGCGCTACTGATTCTCCTTTGGAAAATTTCAGTCATGGCTTAAAGAATTGTCAAGTAACAGTAACAGACATGGCACCCATGGCACCATTTTTGCACTAAAGAACGCATTTTATTTTTGCTGCCCTACGAAGCCATCTTTGTACGAGCTGAATCCCTGGTACCTTCATTGGTGGATTCTTTCATATTCATAAATCTTCATTAATTATTGGTCAAAACTACATTATTCCGTCCAAAACATGCGTTTTTTCACAAATAAAAGAGCTCACATTCTTTTAGAACGGTCGTTTAATTAGCGCTCAACTGCACTTGCGTAGCACTGGTTGTCTTATTGGTTGCTATTCGCGCGCGGTTGAAAATGCTAAAAAGATACTTTTTTTTTGTTTATTATAAATAATGATTTTTTAATTTGTAGAATTATTCATTAGACCAATATTAATTAATTCTAGGGAAAATTAAAAATAATTAAATCCTTATTCTGTAAATAAAAAATATAATTTATCATTCTAGTAAAGTATACTTTTTATTTGCAGAATAGTGATTTAGTTATTTTTAATTTTAGTCTAATATATTGTACTGTTAAGTTAGAAAGCTATTATTTATAATAAACAAAAAAAAGTATTTTTTAGTGGTTTAAAAATCGCGCGAAAACCAACCAATCAGAGGGCCATTGGTCTCCCAACGATGCCTTGGTTTCCATTCGGTAGTTGCTGGCTATAGCCGCTAGAGCGACAACAACTGTCTATGATGTC
>JAUESI010000029.1:2616062-2633291 GCA_032275145.1 Synergus laeviventris
AAATCCATAAAACTTAGTTCTAAGCATGTTTCGTTCTTGCGGATTTGACTCACTAAACTTGTATTTGATATGAATTTCTTCAAATCCGCAAAAAATGAATTACTGTTCTGTTAATTTATATTTAAATTATTCGAATCTTAATCGCATTGAACTCACTTATTGTCTTGCACGTCGAATTGAATAAAAATTTTTTTAATTCATTCAACTTCATTAAGAAAAAAATATTTTTTCTTTGCAAAGATTTGTTTTCTGAATCATTCCAAAATTAATTCCAATACATATAAAGATGAAATGGATCTACAGATTAATATTTCTTACATCATTATTTTTTTATTAAAATGGAAGACCTCTTTTCAGTGTAAACTTTGTTGTTCAAACCAAATGATTGAATTTTATAATTGTACATTGCAGCTTTGAAGAGCACTTTCCGTAACGAAACCGACAAACTGCTTTGAACGATTTGATAGGTTCCTTTTCTTTTGAGCAAGTGTAAATAGGAATGCAGAATGAACATGAAACCTAAGTAAAATTGCTGCTCTACTACTTTTTCTCTTAGATGCTCCGCTTTTTCTCTCTCTCTGTTTTCTTCCTTCTCAGTCAGACGCATTCTTCCAATCTTTTGACTTCACGTTTGTTCTGCCGCACGAGCAGGTGCTCGCGAAAGCGTGCGCCTCTTTTGCGATATTTTCCGCATTGCACCCGGTTTCTTGCCTGACAGTGCAGAATCTTTCTGGATCCATGGTTTCGAAGGTACTTACGATGAAAGATATGATCATTTTTAAGACTAGGGCTTTCTTTCTGAACTGGAGATGCGTCTGGTCAGCTGCTGGTGTATCGCAGATCCGTTTGGGTCTTTGGTGGACTCATTTGGCACTTCCGGTTTCTCTGCTGGCTTCAAAGGATTCTCCGATCCCGGATTTGCGTCCCTCACGAGGCCACGAAGGAACATGCCAACACAAGTCCATGGGAACATCCTAACAAAATTTTTCAAATAAGATTTTAGGTGGTTTTGAAAAATTTCAAGGAAATTGAAGAGATTCCAAGGAATTTTCAAAAGATTTGTAAAGTTTTTAAACAATCCAAGATATTTTTACTGTTCTATATTACGTAAAATTTTTCGAAATTTTCTAGCATTTTAAACTCTACTAGCATTTAAACTGGTAATTGTGTATTCATAAAACCATTACCACTTCAATGCAAGCATAATTTGTAGGTAACCCGGAAGAACCGCGTACTTTTCGTTGCATCTCATCGCCTTGATGACACTGTCAGCCACTTCGTTAGGACTTAACGTCGGTACGAACCTGTGCAAAATTATTTATATATAGTATTTCTTGAAATTAAATAAAAATTAGCATCTACTTTTTTTTTAGTTACTTTATTGCGGCGCGTTAGGACGCGTACCAAATTACGTTATGGAAATGTGTTTCCAACAATACCTCGAAAGAACATCCTCGAACATTCCTGTACTGCGGATGAAGTAGGGACATACGACTGTCGTATTAATGTTGTAGCCTTCAGCCTGTGAAGACAAGAATTTAAAAATATGTTTACAAAATATAAACTATGAATATTTTGTAACGAATATTATCAATCGGAACAATGTCTTTTTGCCGAAAAATAAAAACCCAAATGTGAAAAAATACCGAAAAAATAATTCTCGAAAATTCAAATTGCTAAAAAATACAATTTTCGAATCACGATAATGGTTTTTATCAGTTTTTATATTCAAATTTATATTTATACGTCAAAATTTGCTATTCACCTTCACTTGAGCTGCAATTGCAAAACACTCTCTGAAAAGTGTCAGACGATATTCGGTCAATAAAAGTGAATACAAATTTTATATTCTAGGACAGCAAATCATGATAAACCAATATCAACATTGATTGCTTTAGAGTGCGAGTTTTATAGCAAGATTAAGAAATGAGAGTAGGTAAGAAATGAAAGATTTCATAACTCCAAGTTACAACCTTCAATTTCCAGATAGCCTGATACTTTTACCAATTATTACGCTCTTTTACCTTCGAAAGTTCACGCTTGAGTATAAATATACACTTGGCTAGATGCATATTAAGAAAGAATCTAAAATTGCTTATTTCTTAATTTACTTGAATTTTCTTTGCGAGTTTTGCAAGTGTAGCTTGGTCAATGATTAGTGTCCTTCAAACTAGATAATTAATAAAAAAATTTTAATTAAAATTTTCCAAATTATCGAATCTTATTGCATGCAAATTATCATAAATTATTTTAAAATAATAAGATGAACAGGAGAGTTTAATTAAACATAAATTGCATAGTTTTTAATCGGGGCGTTTTAGAAAGTTGAATTTTTGTTGCTTATTAATTAAATTAATTATAAGTAGAAATAATTATAAATTGTGGAAAACTTTGCTAATTATAAATAATTTGTTTTAATGTATAACTTCGATTTAATTTTAAAAAGATGAAAATAAACAAGATTTATTTACTTCAAGCTCCATTCTGAGGGCCTCGTCGAAACCGACAGCGGCGAATTTTGAAGCGCAATAATCAACCAATTTGGAAATCCCTACGTGGCCTGCTAAGCTGGCTATACTGACTATATGGCCCTTATTCTCCTCCAACATCTCAGGAAGAAACGCCTTCACTGTCTGTAAAAGAGGAAAATTTTCTGAATAGAAATCGGAAAGAAAATTATATAAAAGACAGGGAAATATCAAAGAAAAAAAATTTTGTCAAAGAAATCAGAAAAATGCGAGTAGCTGTCAGGGAAAGTATAAATTGCTACTTTAATAATAATAAAGTATACGATAAAGTCATTTATTCATTCAGTCATTGTCTTGCAGTTTTATTTTCAGTGTGACTGATGTTTATTAGTGATTATATCAGTTTTGAAATGTATGTTAATTCTGCTACTTTTTTCTTATATAGTATTTTAAAGGATTTTAAGAAATTTTAAATGTTGTTGGAGTATTTTGAAAAATTTCTACTAATATTTTATACGTAGTTTTTGACAAATTTAGATTTAGGGCGATAGGAATTTTGTTCTTATATTTAATATGCACATGTGACGTCGTCTTTGAAATATAAAATTTTAACTGTTAAATTTGAATTAAAAGATTTTCAAAGACGTTTCTGGGTTAGAGTATGCATAAGAGAAGGATAAATTACAAGAAGATGTTGAGTCTTCGAGAGGGGAAAAGGTGAACTCGTAACTGGCAGAGGAGGCTGTGGAAAGTGCATGGTGAGATTCCCTCGAAATGACCGTGACATTGAAATACAGTAGATTCATGCCTGGTTGCAGTTCGACGAGGAAACCAGGTCAATTATATCTGTATTATCACCACTCTCAGTGTGATCGCTAAGAATTTCAAATTTAAAGAAAGGGGAATCTATTAATTTTTTTTTAGTTTTTAATAGAAAATCACGAAACCGTTGCTGCTCAGAATCAGGTGATTCACTGTTCGGAAGCATATTTTTTTGTCAAACTCCACCAATTATCAGTGACTTTTTTCTCACGATTTTAATCAGTGAAAAGTCACTGAAATTTCTAGTATCCGTCACTGAAACTACTAAAAATTTCAGTCAAATTCCATTGATTTTCAGTGGATTTTCACTGATTCAATTTTAGAGAGTGGAATTTTAATGAATTTCAAAAGACTTCATATGGTATTTCTAGAAATTTTATTGATCTGATATGCGACCCTAAGTTGTTGCACGAAGAGACCATGCAGCCACACATGGATCAAATCCAACGATCTTTCTCTATTTGGAAGACCTTGATAGTTTCGCAAGTGATATGACAGCGGTACTAATGACTTATCCGACCGGTTTGTGCACCTGACCAATACCTACGTGTGTGAGAAATAACAGACACAGGGCGCATAAAATGCCTCTCACTACGGATTCCTATGACTGGATTCTCGTAATCCTTGAATTCCAAAATATCTTGCACATTAGCAATAAAAGATCAATTTCACCCTCTTATGGCTTATAAATAAAAGACGACTTGTTTACAAGTCCAGTGGAATATTTTAAAGGACGCACATGGAATTTTTTTACACTGGGCCAATCGACCTTGACTCCAAGCGAATTTATTCATTCATGATGTAGATTCATTTGATCTATCAAACAAAGTCCAGTGAAATTTAAGTATCTAATGAAACTGGATTTTAGATTTTTTAAATATGGTGAGAATGAAGGGATTTATAATTGACAGACCTTACCTCAAAATATTATATTATGTATTTCTCTTAAAAAGTCTACGAAATATTTTGAAATTCATAAAAATCTCTCAAAATCCTATAAATTGCACGCAAATTTTAACTTACAAATCTTCATAATTCCATTTTTTTTAAATTCTCTGCCTATCCATACCTACAAAATACCGCGACAACATTTAAGATTTAATAGTGATTATAGAGTTCTTAGTTTAAAGCGCATGGTTTCGCGAGTTTTAATTAAAAAATAAAAAATACAAAAATTGATAAATTCCACTTTCATTAAACTTGAAATTCTGAATGGTCACACTAATAGTGTTGATAATTTTTCGTCTTACTTACCCAAAAATGGCTCATGATATTCACATCCATGGTCCGAATGATAAGTTGATCTGGAGTATCCAGAAATTTTTGACCAGTCACTATTCCAGCATTATTTACAAGAATCGACACCTGGAAAGAAATCAATTATCAAAAATGCAATGTTGAACTCGCCGTTTCAATTTTTTCACTGTTATCGGCTTTCCGAAATACTTACATATTAGACATGAACTTATACTGAGATCAAATGATAAACAGAAGTGTAAGTTTTTATAGTTAAAACGTCAAATTGTAAACCTAACTGAATTGTCTGCACTAAATTTGCTCTTATGTTAATTATGACAGGCCTTTAATAAATAATTAATAAATTATTTTTAGAGACAGTTTACAATAATTGACAAGATTCATCTTTAATAGTAAAGACAAGGTCTGAAAATTAATGAGAATGAGAAACTCCTTTCTCGAGAAGAACAAACAAATTACTTCATCAAAATGTGTTAATCACCACACTAAGGATATTTCTGCAAAGAAAGCTGAGCCTCTAATTCTCTTTGAAATATTAACAAAAATCTATTTATAAAATTAATTACAGTAGCTGATTTAGATTTCTCTTTCTAAGTCAAAACATTGAAGATGAATAATAATTGAAAAAGATAATTTCTTATTGTATCACGACATTTGTTATTCCTCTGTCACTAATTCTTTTTCCACAAGTTACTTGACTTGAAGACAAGAAGTAATTTTTTATTAAATAAAATCTAGGTAGTAAAAATATCCATTCACAATTTCCATTTATAAACACTAAATTATTTTGTTGTTCATAGTTTATGGAAAAATGTTGGTTTGTTAATTGAAAACCGGTATATCCAGGGTATAATTTTTTGAAAAGGTAGAAAAAGTTGATTAAAATTGCTAATTTTTCAAGCTTACAATTTGCAACTTTTCGATAATTACGTGCTGTTCTTCTGCCATCGGAAACAGGTCGAGCGTGCCACATATCGGAGACATAGGTAATGCAATCTTATGGCGTAATATAGACTTTCATAATGCTCTCCTCTAGCGATCGCTACTGACAGACTCGGCAAGCTACAGCAATAAGTAGGCACATTAGTCGACGAACATCTGTGCAGCGGTAAAAGCCATTTGTGAGGCCTTCTAATTGTAAAGAATACCGATTGCCAAAGTGACTGATGGTAATATATTAGTCCGCAAAAACTACATTCAAGTTCAACGTCGTATGTTTTTATTGGTCTTTGTCATCGATAACCATAAGTGATTTTCAGAAACTAAAATTTAGATTCAACTCGATATAAATTGCTTCAATCTAAACCATGATTTCCAGAAACTGCATTCGAGATCGCACAACACGACGCAGATTTCGCAATATAAATGATCGTAGAGCCGACATTTCTAAACTTTTAAAATCACAAAAGCATTGTCAAGATTATTACAGAGGGTGTCCATAAATATATTTTCACAATGAATCCTTTCCAATTCTTTTAAATCATTTGCAAAAAAAAAACTTGCTTCGCTTGATGAAAACCGGACGCACCTAAACAACACCTTTCTATAATTTATTTTATATATATATATATAAAATTATATTCTGCTTCGATTCTGACAAAAAATCTGCAAATGGTTTGAGCGAAACTTACCATATGCAATGACTTTAAAATACAACAAAAAAAGATGGTTCCAAGACATACAAACAGTTCTATTAACATGCATAGTTGCAGTCCTAGTTTTTATTTAATGTCTTTGACGTCACCATTTTTTTAATTGTGCATGTAAAATTTAACGATGTAGAAAAAACGAAAACGAAATTATGTTGATTGAAGAAGGACTGGTGCGCATTAAAAAATGAATGATTATTCTAACCATTAATAATAAATTTTTTACTTACTCTGCCAACTTCTTGCCTTAGAAGTGTTGCTTTTTTGTACACGTCCTCGCGATCACAAAGATCGCAGACATAACCGTAGCAAGTTCCTCCAGAAGCTTGCACGATTTTTACTGTTTCGTCGATTCCTGAAACAAAACAAAAAAATACTATATAATAATCATCAAGTGGACAAGTGTTCGTAGTATGCAGATAATAAATAGACAAGGAAAGTAATCGAATTTTTTTTCATGTAGGATATTAGAATTAACCGCATACTATCCCTTTTTTGAGACAGAAGGCAAATGTTTATTATATGCATTTAATACTTTCCTCGGAAGAATATGAGAGATACGAGAAGATATATATCCTCCACATTATTGTGTGGAGGTTGCTCTCGAAAGCATTAAATGACATATTATATGTATATGACCCACGTACTGTCCACAGTGGACCAGTCGTTGACCCCACTTGATAGCAAATTTGTTTGAGTGCAAATATTAAACTTGATACTAACAAAGTCATCATCAAATCCCGCACTCAAAAATGTCTAGTTATGTTAACCCTGTTAACCATAATAAAATTCAGCTTAATATGACTAGAAAATTCTGATTTTTTCTGATAAAAACTTTTCTGGTTATTTATTATTTCTGGTAAAAGATGATGAAATCTTCTGTAGATTTCCAGTTTAGTTTGTCTTGATGGTGGATGTCAAATGTCGCTTTGTCGTAAATTTCCATTTCTCGAACAGTCGCGAGTTTTTTTTTCTAGTGTTTTTTCGATTATAACAGTATACATAATCTTAACAAACAGTGCATTTACTATTTTCAAATGTCAAAGGTGTGTGCGTTTTCTAAATACATATAAAACAATGGTAAAATGACAAAATTAACTTCTCTCTTCGAAAAATGTAATCATCATTCACAACAAATTATAAACAAGTCAATGTTCGAGATTTTTAATGTCCACAAAGGAATTTAAGTGCCTTTATTTATTTTCATGACGACTGTCCCAAAGAAAATAGTCTTAACGAAAATTTCCGAAAATTTGGTTAGGTTTATTATCAGATTAAAATAACCAGATTTTTTTTTGAGTGCGAAATTCAACCCCAATTAGATCTGAAAGAAGAAATCTATAATATTAGAAAGGAAAACTCAGGAATAAAGATTTTTTTTCAAAAATAATAGACTAATAATAACAATAATTCATAACTGGTTAGAAGTTACTTTCCATAAATTTCAGTCAAAACAGTTGGAAGCGAAAATAAAAAATAGTTCTCATGTATAATGATTATGAAGATATTGAATCGCGTGCTCATTTTGTGTTACGTGTTGCACATTTTTTTACAAAGTCATGAAGAAAGTGGTACCTATATCATTTTTTTTTCTCAAGACCGGCTGGCTACACATGCAAATTTCTAGTTTCGTTTCACAGAAAGTTACGTTCTTATCAAGAAACTCTTGTTCTATTATACCCCTGCAATAATAGTCATTCTTGAGCTCCTTTTCTCCCAACAAAAACAATTGAAGCGTGCTCTCAGTAGGACAGTAGATTATGTCGTTTTTCACTTGTTTCTTGAAATTGGTAAGTATTCATATTGTTTAGCAGTTTAGTTGATCATAATCTCAATTGTCTAAAAGATAACCATAAGTTACCAAATTTCAGCAATTTAAATGGTTAAATTTATAGATTCGTTGAGATTTTTTCTAAGCCATATATTCCACCTAACACCAATTTCGAATTTTGTGATTTTGTGGTCAATTGAGATTTTGCTAAATTAAAACATAAAAATGTGAAACAATCAATACCTGCCCTTGAAATCAACGCACAATAAAGAAGGAAAAACATAACTAGCAACGTTTTATAAATATAGTCATGATGTATTTCATCGCTATATGGAAAATACTTGGACTGTAAACTTCTTTCTTCTCAGATAACGACTAAACTTCTCCTCTAATTTTTACGATTATTAACGTATGCTATAAATAAAAATTGAAGTGAAATATTTTCTTGTTTTAAATACAGCCGGCAAACCTTGAAAACGATGAAAACCGGCTTTGCTGTAATTTGCCGGTAGACAAGGGACTTGTTTCTGGCAAAACCGTTAGCAACTGTTTCTCTTGAAAGATTTCCCTTTTTATCATTGTTTCACCACTTAAAATAGGTTAAATAGGTGAACAAATTCAAAATTTAAAAATTGAAAAAATATGAATAGGTGGCAATGACTACTGAAAATTTCGCTTTAAATTGCAAAAAAATTATTTGCAATCTGAAATTTCCAGAAATGTTGAAACATGTTCATGCTCTCATATGCGAATTGTGTGTCTGTGTAATAAAATCTATGCGGTTTATCCTATAGGAAGACTATTACGATGCGGTTCACGATGTACGGTACTCGATTACGGCAATTAAAATTCTATTCGCAAAATCCCATCGCCCCTGAACCTACAGAATTTAGCCACGAAAGGTCAAATTTTACTATTTACTAAAATACAACACTATGTCAATAATAACCGAGTTCAAAGATTTAATGTAAAAAAACTTCATTAAATGTATGTTCTCCATTTGCAAATATCTTTGAAATTAAAAGTTTGCACGATTGGTACTAGTAGTTGCTTAAAAATCTGAAGGATAGATCCATGTTTATATTGGAACAGGTATTATGAAATTTTTAATTTTGACACGAGGAAATAATCAAATTTACTGGTCACGTAACTAAAAGCCTTCAGTCTAAATTGCTGAATTTATCTATAAGTCAATGCATTTAGTTATAGCCATGAATTTAATTAAAAATTTCAATGAATTTAAATTATTGAGAAATAACTTTTAAAATGTATTCAAAGTAATTATAAACACACCATAACAGGTAAATATGAAGAAATTATAATAATTCCTAATAGTCATTTTAAGATTCTGTTTTACAAAACAGGTTTGCAACTGCATTGTATTACATAACATTAACTCATGTAGAACTTATTTGTATTCTCTTTTTATGCAATTTTATAAAACAATCAATCAATCTTATCAAACTTTTTTGCAACACTATACATTTTTTTCTGGTAATTATGGATTCTAATCACTTTTAGAAGATTGAAATTAACATTTTTTGTTTCCTATGGAAATCAATTTATTCCTCATAGGTCATCTCTTTATTCTTTATTAAAATTTTTTTTTGCGAGATCCCACGTTATTACTGTTTTTAATGGAAATTTCGCAATATTCATAGAGTTCATAAAAAGGATTTAATACTCTATAGAAATATGTTAGATTTCGTGAAAGTTTTGTAGTCAACCGCTATGCAATTCTACTAATGTTGGTCATTTTTCAATAATGTACAATTTTCTCTTCAATCGGACATAAACTTCAATTTCAGATTGGGTTGAAGTTTCAGACGTCTAGTCTAACGTTTTTTTTTTAATTTATTGAAATAAAAATGTCTAAAAAAAAGTTTCCAAAATCCTTAAAACCTCTACAGTTCTTCTGAAATTCATTGAAATCCCTTTCCAATCACTCAAAATCACTTGAAATTTCGGCTGATAAATAAATACAAATAAAATGGTTTTGCAAACTTTTTTGATATTCTGAATTCAATAACACGTAAAAAAGAATAATAAAAATCGTCAAACATATAATAACGTTTAATTATTAAAATCTTATATCAGAGTTAACTTTGCGCTTAAAATCTTTAGAAATATTGAATAAAAGTATATATATAAGAATCTCTTTTTAAATTGATAAGAATGACGTTGGTATTAAAATTTAGAGACCTCTGAGAATTAAAATGAAATTAGAGCAAAAATAAATAAAGTAATTTCTTGTGCAAGTGAAACTCCTGAATTAAATCTTGAAAATATAGAAATAATTCTTTTTGCCTGCTTAGAAATTAACAGAAGAGAGTATGCGGTACAATTATCGTAAACGTCGTAAAAGCAGTGAGTCGCGATGCGGTGCTAAGTCATTTTGCAGATTTCGCGTTTTGATGCGAATCCACCATTATCAAGCGGTATTATCTTTATTGGAGATAAATGTGCATTAGAAATTAATTTATATTACTTTCTTGAAATTATTTCATGACGTTTCCATTCAAGTCAGTGAAATTTCACACTGATTTTAGTTTAGAGGTAAGAAGAGTGCTTGTAATTGCGCGAAAGAAATATTTTTCCAGTATGCTTAAGCTAGTCCTGGCGTATAAAAAAAGCGAAAATTGATAGTTAATCTTTGAAATTGACCATGAATGTAGAATTTTATTGCTGGTGTTGCTCACGCACTCTCTTTATGGACCAACTTGGCTATAAATTCAGTTTGTTATACACCAGCCAACTTGACTCTAAATAGATGCAAATCCTATTCTTGAACATCAGCTATACCTAATTACTTACTGCACAAATAATTTGTATTCTTTTTTTTCGTGGGCGAACTATATGAATTTGGGAATACATTAAATTGGGAGAAGAGTTATACAGGCGACGGCCTCTTTCGAAATAAATTATGCCAATGTTATTAACATCATTTAAGATGTCGAGATATTTCAAAGAGATTTTAAAGGAATTCAAGAGATTTCAAGTAATTCAAAATATAGGTGACGGCTTGTGATAACTGTCATTTAAAAGAAAAAAATTTAGGCGGGAACATACCATCTTTGTTAATATCCCAAACGACGACGATTGCACCAAGATCAGCCAATCTGAGTGAAAGTAATCTTCCGAGTCCACCCCCGCCTCCAGTGACAAGTGCAACCTCACCGGAAATGCTCTTCATCCTATATTTTAATGGGATCAACATTCGGATCCAACTCTCGACAATGGCGATTGCCGAGAGTAAAAGAAATCCTATCACATCACCGGTAGATTTTAGAAACGACATTTTGCCTTTACAACGGTTCAGCAAAGCACGCCTTCGTCTTTACGATATCTTTCAGTCTTCACGGTTCACTAAGCGGAGAAATGACCGGCACACTTCAGTTATTTTAAATCCGCATAACACCTTTAAAACCGACGCCGCTGATACCGAATTGAATTTTGAGGTTAGGCTGGTACGTCCGTGCAAGGGTGGTTCTATTGGGGCGGATGAGGGGAATTGGCAGAGCGAACAACCTTCGGCGGGGGCCGAAGTCGACCGAACGTCCACGTGCACCTGAAATTGCAATTTTCAAGGTCGCTCCCTCGCTCTTGTCAACTTGTTACTCTATCCTCTTCTCTGCAAATCCTTTTTTCTGTAAAAAAAAAAGAGAGAAAATATAGTAAAATTTCTTAAAATTATTCAAAATTATTTAAAACGTATATTAGGTATATTATTCTCATAACATATAGCGTATCCTATCCTATATTAAAAAAGTAATTTTACCAATATATCGAAGACATTGTTATCGAAAACCTGATTGATGTTTGGAAAATGCGCAAATTTATGTGAATCAATTGAAAACATGAAGCCACCACGAATATTTTTTATGAAAAACGGTAAATTCTGTCGTTTGATAAAAATGAGGACATTTTCCGTGAAAACGGGGACACGGGGACTGGCAAGCCAAAAAGGGGACATGTCCCTGTAAACGGGGACGTCACCCGTCACCCTAAGATTAGTTTCATCAGAAATTATTGGAAAGTTGTATTCCATGGCAGAATAAAGTGCGGAATCAAATCAATTCATACTATACGAAGGTCTTTACTGGTGTGAAACAATTAAAAAACTTTCAAAACTTTATGGTAACAAAATTACATCTAAAACTGTTTAATTTTAACAAGAAAAATAAACATTTATCTCTTATACTATACAGGTAAGCTGCTTGATTTAACCTGCCGCCAATTTGAATATGTTGTAATGTGTTTAATATAATATTTTATAATATGTTTTTTTCTTGCAATTTTTCCGCCTTTGTTAAAAATAATAAAATCATTTTAAAATTGTAAAATAGACTTTTTTTATCAAAAAGATTTAAAAAATGAGAAATTAATCGCGCGCGGTATTCACGGATCATATGTTGCTATAAGTAAGGAGTAAAAACTTTATATGTACTTGCTTGTGAGACCAGCATATCATATTAATAAATCTAGCTTTCTTTTGCTTCACCGAGGAGATTAAATACGAATGACAAAGAAACATAAGACATTTTATTTTCATTTAAATATAATACCTCTATACCGTAAATCTAAATACGTACATATATATAGTGCGCAATATCTCTTATACAACATGCTCTGGTATGATCCTCTGTTCTTTTGAAAACTTTTATTAATTGTTGACAGCATTTCTAAATATCTCTTTGTTAATTCACTCTATTATATAATCGTAAGGAAAGTTAACTGGTTTTAAGTTTTTTTCTTTTTCTAAAAGTACGAATTATTTAGTAGCTTTCATAATTCCTCTTTAATGATTTTATTTGTGTATTATAGTTAAACACCGCTGTTTGTGAAATCAAAATGAGAAGATCCGATGAACAAATATTGAGATAGCTTCTATTTACTTCCCAATTTACATTCCAATGCATTCATTGCAAACTTGTTTCATTCATACTTTTTATTGCTTTCATTCTTACCTTTTACTCCACAACAAACACTTTGTTAGGGAGAATTTATTCAATGAAACATATTTGCACAAGTAATTGTTACTATTAATGTAAAACCGCCAAAAAAAGGCAGAAAAAGATATAATAAAACCAAGGAACAATAAGATATTGATAAAAAAAATCTTGAAAAATTGTACTACCTTTCCTAAAAACATTTACATAAACAAGATAAGATACTTATAAACGAAAATGAGTCATTTAATTATAAACAAGGAAAAAGAACTATGTATAAAAACAAGCCTGTTGAATTCTCATTTTATTGCTTTAGAATATATTAATTCAAAAGATATTAATATTGTTAATACTTGATCAATAATTTTGTGTCGAATTGTATAACCATCTATTAACTAACTATAGAAATCACCGCAAATTTTCCGTTCCTTCACTTATTAAGTTATACAGTTGAACGAAATAGCTTCTGTACCTAAGGTTTAATTTGCAAATAAAATGAAAAGGAAAACGAAAGTCACAATTCAAATGAAACTGTCTTGGCAGGTTTGATTTTATCTCCATGAACTTCGTGAGTCTTAACTTTCAATTTCATTCAACTGAGTTTTGCATTTCAGAATGTGTGTTGAATAGATATTCAGAAGCAACACATTATGAACAAGAACTTGAAAAATAATAATACCCCGCGAAAATGTCGTTTTAGTCGTGTCTTCGGTTTGGCATTTCAACATGACCTTTTGTAAAACGATCCAATCGTGATTTAATAATATGTTTAATTGAATGATTATAATTGAATAAAACTCAGCAAGTGATGTTGAAGTGCGCTGAATAAATAAACATAAAAGTAGATTTTATAAGAAAACTTCTTGTTGAACAAGTGGGTTGTAATTAAAAAGACGATTTCGACAATTATAAAATTTATAACACAGATCTACAGGATCTACAAGATCTGTGCAAGGAATCTTCATGCTCATAATCATGTTCGCCAACTGTTACATCCACGTCGGGATTATTACGAAAGCTTAATGAGCGGATGGAAATTATTACTATCATCGTCTAAACTGTTAAATCCAGTTGAATACTACTCCAATCATAATGCTGTTTTATTTTGTCTGACAAATTCTGCACTTAGATTTACAATCTATAATTTTGATCTGTCATTTCCTTCTACACTATATATCTATTCTCATCTTTGCGGATGCAATACGAAATTCAACTGAATTAAGCCGAAGAATTAGAAACTCATTGGACTGACCATATCAGTTTTGTTGAAATTACGGCGGAAATTATTATAATCAGAATCTTTATTATAGTCAAAAGAAAAAGTAGCCGGTAACACGGGTTTTTGTACGATTCAAATTTTTACATACTTCCTGTAGCAGGCAATTAAGGCAATATGGTCCTGCCTTAATTATTTTAATACCCTATAACTTTCTTGCCATGCTTCAGAGTTAAGTTCAAATAGTTAAAAAGTTACTTTAATTGAAATGTATTTCTTTACTGTTTCTAGTTCATAGTTGTTTTCTTTTTATATTGGATTCTGAGTCAGTGAAGTTTCGCTGGGAGTAAGGTTATATGTGTCGTAAAAAAGAGGTTGTAATAATTATATCTACCCTCCAAATGAAAATAGCCGTAACTGTATTTCGAATAAGTCTGCATCACCTGTCACTTTTTCATATCTAAAAAAAATGCATAAAAGCTATTTTCATTTGGAGGGAAGATATCGAAAACAGATTCTACAAATCTGAAACCACATCTCTCTTCTCTTCACCTATTGGTTGGATTTGTATTCGCCGACTGTACTTTAGAATCGAGATCAGAGCTGCCAACTGATTTTAGGGAATCAAAATATTCAATATTTAAAAGAAATATTCTGTAATCTTCACGCTAAACCCCAGAGTCTCAATCTTTAATTCAAAAGTGGATCAAAGCTTTGCTTTGCACTGTACAAAAAAACAATTGACATCTACGTAGTTGTAATTTTTCTATTGTTTTTCCATGATTGGCTTGATGATTGGGATGATAAAGAGATACTGGAGTTTTACATATTTCAATCATTTTGGTAAGCGGCAATTATTTGCAATTAGAACAAGTTTCGACGGCCAAAATTTTAGATAAATATTAGTATAGTACACAGGGTAATGATATGTACAGTATAATAAGAGTAATAATGGTTGAACTGAAAAATCTAGTGAAAGTCCAAGGATTCTAATAGGAACCGGTTGTAGTAACTATGTTATATGGTACACTCGCGGCTCGGCGCGGGCGGGTTGAATACGTAATTCGAGCTCAGAAATTCGCGGGGTCAACACGTGTTTCTATGTCAATACAAATTTCTGTATTTATGGGATGCATTTTTATCACCTAATTTTGCAGTAATGTATAAATTAGGTTCTCGCATATATAGATACAAAGATATCTTCAAAAGCCAAAGAAACATGTTTCGAGCAATTCTCGATTTTTCTCAAAAATACATTGCAAATATACAAATAAATGTCTATGATTGATAAATTATTGTCGAGCAGATGAAAAAATAGTGAGTTAGCGCGATCAAGTGATAATTATACATGTGCGTCAAAGACAAGAGTAAAAAATTATAGAGCTTGTATGTCTATCTGAATTTATTTATTATATCTATTATACGGCGGGACCTACTTTTTTCTAGAGAGTTAAAGACCCTCCTTACATAATCTTGGAACATTTTTTATCATGAAAATGCTGAGGACTACTTTTTTTATACCGTAAGAAAGCCGAACTTGATTTCTATTTAAATCAGTGCACAGTCGAAATCAACATTTATTCAAGAAAAATTTACGAAATAAGAATTCGGATTAGGAAATTGTATATTGTGCCTCGGGTAAGGTTAATAATTACTTTTCCTAATAAAAAACATCAGATCAAAACATTTCTCAATTCATTCTTGCTACATATCAACAACACGTTATGGATGCAGCTTCCGATTAGAAATGAATTGGCGATTTTATTATGTAAGACTCGCCTACGTCAATGAAAGATTATTAGAGAAATTGTTTGAATTGTTTCTGTAGACTATGTAAAGCTTGAATAGAATTGCATGCTGTATTTTCATGTTTTATTTTCATGTGTCATTCCCATTCTTTAGTGTTAGGACACTCAGACAGTATAAATAATAAGCGGCGACAAGATTCGATTCGTTCCATACACCATAATTCAAAGTTAGGTAATGGAGTCCAATAATAGATAGATTAACTCGATCGTTAATCATATCTAACGATATGGATTAACTGGTACTTAATGCAAGCGAAATTAATGATAATCATCAATATACGAATTACCAACCAAATGGACATTAATTGCATTTGACCAGTTCACCATGGCACGAATGTGCCGTTCATCAGTCAAGAAATTTGTTTGCGTGGTGTGCATATCAATTTATCCTTTTAGGATGTGATGGTTTAGTCTAATTGAAAAGATTCATCGAAAAGATGCATTGAAACATGTTTCATTGACATTTTTTAAAATAAAACTTCACTTTATAAACTGTATTCTTTATTATATTAAACTTTGTTTACATCGCATTCATTCTCGATTCACTTGTCCTGTATTTCGCGATCACAAATGAGAACTGACTTCATGATAGATGATGCTCTTCTGAAAAGATTTGATCTACTGTTTAAAAATATTTCTTCTAAAATTCAAATTTGACTAAAATCGTAGACAATCAAGATGTTTACGAGTATTTTTGAACACCTTCATTATTAATTGTATCAACGTGGTAGGGGCATAACAACAGTAACACAGTATTTTTTACTGACCTTTTTTCATTTTGCATGCGTGACATGATTCGAGTGACCGATTCTGCGGAATGAGGATGATAAAAAAATGAAAGGCGTTTATTAGGATACCTACTTGAAGTAGAAGGATCGGGGAAAGAGAGAAGGAGACGCTTTAGTCCTGCCGGCACTGAGGTAGTTGGTACACTGAATGACTCTTGAATGAGTGAACCGAAAGGAAGGACTGTTGGCTAGCAACTCAAATGAACACGTTCACCTCGCCAGAATTCTGAGCACTGGAGCCTTTGCTCTACGCGACTTAACTATCTATACCATACTGGCCTTACCGCGAATAATCTCGAGAATATATGTACCCTGGGTGTGGGTACAATTGTGTCGATCATCGAAGAAAACGCTTATCTAAGAAACGAAGAAAATCGTTTTCTTAATTTCACAAAAATCTCATGCATGCGAATTTTATCCAATGACTGTCCGAAAGTAACATGTTAACGTTACCGTTCCTACCTCAAAATTTTTAACGCGTTACCTTAACCGTTACTGGAA
>JAUESI010000029.1:2653743-2674344 GCA_032275145.1 Synergus laeviventris
ATTTCATCAAATTCCTATAAAAGCTATAGAATGATTGTATTGGTAATTAAAATTAATATTAATATATTATAATGGAACAATAATATTAATATATATGTAAATATTAATAACGTATAGAATAATATGCAGTATTAATATTCCGCACCTTAAAAAAAACCGCAAAATTAATGATTTAAATTAATGAATACATGCCTAGGGTGAAAAATTACTATAACTGTCTTCAAATGTATATTTCAAAATATATAAATTTTTTCCCAGGTGATACACAAAATATGAAAGTGTGTAATTCTGGAATATCCCTTCTATTTACTTTTTTGGTGCTATATTTTTTGCTTATTTGCTCAGAGGACTATAAAAATCAAATACCCATAATGCAGGATATAAATATAAATGAGTGTAGATTAGAAAGATAATAACATTAAAAATAAAAAAATAACATTTATTAATTTCTTTCGGTCTATGCTGCGGCAGCCGACTAAGCTATACCGGTTGAAATTACAAAATTGTATGAGCAGATTGAGATCGATGTGCTTTTGATTCGTAATTTTTTTACAACATGTCTTCCTTTTCGCGTTTTCAAAAATGTGCTTTAACAGGCATTGGTGCTTTAAGTGGCCTTAGTGGTCTAGCATTTTTTTATCACAATGTGTTCAGTTCTCCAGAAACTAATAATCAAGAGACTATTCAAGAATCTACTTTAATACACAAATCGTGGACAACGAATTTTACTCCTTCCGTAAACTGGGACACTAATTGGGATAAGTAAGTCCTCTTTCTTGAATATTTTCAATGAAAGTGAAAGATTTTCTTCTTTTTTATATGTATCAAATAATTTTTTGTAAACAATTTTTGGAAATTTTGCAACCCTTATGAGAATTTAAATCGCTTTTTTGAGTTCCATAAATTTGAGGTTAGAAATGAGATTAGGAATCTCAAAATTGTTCAAGCAGTCTAAAGACAATCTTGTGTTTCAGACGAGATCCTAAGAGTTTGGTGAAGCCTATAAAAATAAGAGGTCCAGAGGACGAAAATGAATACAATAAGAAATGTGAAGCCAAAAAATCGAATGCAGTTCGGCATTTGCTTCTTATTCGGCATGGCCAGTATAATCTTCAAGGAACCGCAGATTCAGAGAGAACACTCACAAAACTTGGTAATTATTCTGGTTCAGATGATAAATGTTAAAAAATAAATGGATAATGATAATACAATCATGATTCCGACTTAGTTACCGTTTTCCCTTTTCCATTATTAATACTTTTTTTAATTATTATTTTTTTACGAATTATTTAAAGGCAGAAAGCAAGCTGAGTGCACTGGAAAACGTTTGGCAGAATTGGGTTTGCCTTACTCCTTGATTGTCAAATCAACCATGACCAGAGCACAAGAGACTTCCATGATTATTGAAGAATTTCTTCCCAAAGTAAAAACCAAAAATGACAGTATTCTCGTAGAAGGTTTTCCAATTCCTCCTGAGCCTCCGATCGGTCGTTGGCGACCTGAGTCTTCCGTAAGCCTCATCACTACGTATTATATTTTTAAAAAAACCTTAAATTCACTTAAACATAATTTTTAATTCAGATTCCTCTACTTCTTTTCTTTTTTAATTTAATTAAAAAATTTTAACTTTATATTTAATCTGTAGTATACATAAGTTCGGGTATTTTCAATAGTTTTTTCAGGACGGTCCGAGGATAGAAGCAGCATTCAGAAAGTATTTCCACAGAGCAGATGAAAATCAGGAGGAAGATTCGTATACAACTATTGTCTGCCACGCTAACGTGATCAGATATTTCGTCTGCAGGCAATTAAAATATTAATCATTTCTATTTTATTGATATACAAAACTATCTTTTATTATAAAAGAAAAAAAATTGTTATTTCTAATGAATTAATATTTATTTCAGGGCTTTGCAATTTCCTCCAGAAGCTTGGTTGCGAATTTCTCTTAATCACGCCAGTATTACTTGGTTGGTGATTCATCCAAGTGGTAGAGTGCACTTAAAGTGTCTCGGAGATGCGGGTCATATGCCTCCAGAATATCTTACAACTACCTAGTATTTCACAATGTTTTTAGAAAGAATCGATTTACTATTTTTGTTATTTGTATGGAAAATGATTTTCCTTCGTCATAAACATATTTTTATGTTTTTTTTTCAAATAATCAAAAAAATATATAGGTCTAGTTTTATTTACTCATATTGTTTTATTAACATTATTTATTTGATCATAAAGTCTTTTGGACACGCAACAAGTTGGAGAACTTTAAATTTAATTTTCACAAATTGGGAAGATATTTATTTTGAAGATCGACAAAGTTCAAGAACGAATAGTTTCAAATAATGCATCTTTTTATTTTCCGGCACTTTATTTTATTCCTGCGTGAAGAACGTGAAAAGACAGTGACGACAACCACTGATGACACCAGTGACCAGACGACACTGATAACCAAACTGCATTAAGCATTTAACCATTTAATTTTCAAACACGTGACAAATAGACTGAATTCTATTGAATCTACATTTATTATTTTAATTGATCAGTAAAGTAAAAACAACAAGATAATGACAGACATTCGCCGTTTGCCGCTTCTCGAAGGAACAAAATTCATTATTGTCGATGAAGGTAAGCAAAAGTTTGCTTCTAAAAGAGTAAATAGGACAACATAACCTACAAGAGATTATATATATATATATAGTTTTGATATTTATGTTTCATAGCGTTATTCATAGTATAAAAGTAATAAAATTCACTGAAAAAATCTATAAATCTAAATTTTGATATGTAATTAAATCTTTCGTAAAATAGGAAGAATTATTTTACGGGTACATTATTCTGAAACACCACCTTATTTTCAGGAGTCGAATCTACTTTTGCGGAAACATTAATTATAGGATGGTTAAAAATGTATCAAAACAAAAGTCCGGACAACAAAATCGAAATGATCTTATTCTCGAGTCCAAAACATCTTCACTCTGATAAATTTAATTTTATACAATTAAAGAACATAAATATTTCCGATTTCTTTTCCCTAAAAGCAAATGAAACAGACTCGACACCACAAAAACTACAAGAATATCTCAAAACTCTTCCACAAAACTCGATTGTTATAATAAATTGCTTAAGCACTCTCTGTTTATTAATCGGACTCGAAAAAACTGTATCCTTCGTTGAAAAACTCAAGGAAAAAGCTCGACAAATAATTGGAATCTCTCGAAGAGATTTCGGGAGTCTTAACATTCCTAGAGTTGAAACTTTCGGCACGACTTATTTGAAACTGGAACAGCATTTTAGAAATGTACAGAATAATAGTGTTGCTTATAAGGGGACTTATACTCACAGAAAACCTGGAGGAGGTATTTTGCGACAATCGGAATTTGTTACGCAGGATGTGACGACTTACGAAATTACTTCTATGAAAACATCTAGTTCATCGAATCGCAAAACAAGCAAAGTTATTCAAGAAAATCCGAAGACAGTTAAAGCCTCTTTCAGAATAGAAATAAATGACCAGGAAATGGAACAAAGAAGAAATACTCCCTTGCCATATACAGCGGCTATAAATTCTCAAAAGACAACTATTTATTACGAACCAGAAGAAGTGGATGACGATGAGGAAGAAGATCTTGATGACGACTTAGACATTTAGGATTTCAGATTGTTTTGAAGACATTTGAATGATCTTTCGAAGCTTTACTATCATATTTGTTTACAATGTTCAAATCAATAAAAAAATGTGTATATATAAATATAAAGTTTAAATAAAGTGTAATATAAGTGCACGTAGTTTGTTATTTTTGTTATAGACATTGAGATAATCTCAGGGATAGAAAAAAGTAAATATTCGTTTACACGATAGGTATAGGCTCGGAAAATTGATATTTTTTTCTATACCCTAGTATTTACTCTTTCAAAATTTGTTTCTCATAGCAAGGTACTTCACGAACACTCGATTACTTGAAGCCTCTCTTCGTAATTCCCACCATGTTAGCAGATTGGCTAATTATTATTGTTGTATTTTTTTTATTAATTGTATTTGTATTTAATTGTATTTTATTATTAATGTATGTATATAAGTTAATTTCTTATTTATTTAATGAATGTATTATTTAACCTGTTTATTTATTTCAATTTTTAATTGTTTTCAAATTTCCCGCCCTAATATTTGAAACTTATGAAACATGATTTCGCCAATGGGTCCGATTCCCACCGATTCCGATGGATTCGGAATGCGTTGCGTCGTAGCGAGAGTGAAAGAAGAAAGAAACTTAAAGTTTCAACGGTTTCAACCACACCAACCTGCTAGAGGTTGAGGCGGTTGAGGTTATACGTCCTATGCCTACGTAGAGCCAGCGTAGAGCTATGTGTGGTCATGTGTGGTGTGGTTTGGCGCGTATTCCCAACTGTTGACTGTTCCCAACGCCAGTGGCAGACACAGTGGCTTAATATCTCTTATTTAGTACCGGCATAAATAAAAAGTTCAAAGATGTATATAAAGTCAATGGTCTTGGAGGGGTTTAAATCCTATGGAAAACGAATCGAAATCAATGGTTTTGATAAAGAATTCAACGCTATCACGGGTTTGAACGGCAGTGGAAAATCCAATGTTTTGGATGCGATTTGTTTCGTGTTGGGAATTACAAACCTCACTCACGTAAGTTTATTTATTTTCATGATTTTTACATCATGTTCATCATTAAATGCTATTTTTCACTACAGTTAACCTTTATATTGAAATCATACGCTAAAAATTTTAATTAATTAAAAATTATAAATTTATTTGTTCATAGTAAACAACCTGACAAATAAATTGACTTCTAAATTAACACATTCATTATGTTTTTTCATTTTTGAATGTTTAGGTCCGTGCGACATCCTTGCAAGATCTTGTCTACAAGTCTGGCCAGGCCGGAATAAAAAAGGCAAGCGTCACTATTACTTTTGACAATCGAAATCGAGATGCTTCTCCAATGGGATACGAACATTACGAAGAGATAACGATAATGCGTCAGGTAGTGATCGGAGGAAAAAATAAATATATGATCAATGGTGCAAATGTACCAAACAAACGGGTTCAAGATTTGTTTTGTTCGGTCCAGCTAAATGTAAACAATCCACATTTCTTGATCATGCAAGGAAGAATTACCAAGGTATTGAATATGAAACCAATGGAGATTCTATCGATGATTGAAGAAGCGGCAGGAACCAGAATGTACGAAACAAAGAAACAGTCTTCCTTGAAACTGATTGAGAAGAAGGACAGCAAATTGGCTGAGATCAATACTGTAATTTAAAAAAATTAATACTCTTGATTACACTAATTCCTAAAGTCCCTATAAAATGAATTAAAATGAAAGTGTTCTTCTCTTTATGGCTAGTTTTTTCTGTTATAGATTCTTAAAGAGGAAATTGGTCCGAAGATAGAGAGACTCAAACAGGAACGAACGCAGTTTGTGGAATTCCAAAGGGTTGAAAGAGAACTGGAACACTCTCGAAAAATTTACATAGCTTGGAAGTATCTAAAAGCTTTAAAAGACAGTGAAGAGGCTAACGAAAATGTATTGAAGTTTAAAAAAGACTTAGAAGACAAGAAAAAAAGTATCACAGATGGGGAAGAGGAGGTAAAAAGGATCGAGATCGAAGTTGTGGAATTACAAAAGAAAAGGGACGAGGTTAGTTTAATCTAAGAAGCAACTCCATTTGTATCAGAAACCATAATTTTTTCTTCTCAAATGAACAAAAGAAACATACATTATTTGCTTCTATTTTCTTTTTCCACAGGACAAAGGACTGGCGTTAGAAGCTCTCGAGAACAATTTAAAGGAAGTGGAAAAAAAAGAGCACAAATTAGCAGCAGAAGTCAACGGCAACAAAGAAAGTATCAAAGCCGATACGAAAGCCATCCAGCAATTAAAGTTAAACATCTCCGATGATGAAAATATATTAGCTACAAAGGAAAAAGAGCTCGCAAAAGTCGGAGGTCTCTTTCAAAAGTTGAAAGATCAAGATCAAGAGGATTCAAAGGCTGTACTCGCTGCTCAGGAAACATTTCAAAAAATAAGTTCTGGTTTATTGGAAAGTGAGAGTGGCGAGAATGCCACTTTGGAACAGCAGCTGATAAATGCAAAGCAAAGTACAACTCAAGCACAAACTGAGGTCAAACAGTGTGAAATGACTCTGTCATACAATAAAGAACAACTTAACAAAAAGCAAAACGATATACGGAGTACTGAAAGCGAGTATAAGAAAGATAGCAAGAAATTGGAGGATGTAGAGCTGAATTTGAAGAAACTGCAAAATGAATTGCAGAAGATTAATTATGATGAGGGTTCTATGGAAGCTTATCAAGAACAAAAGCGGTTATTGAATAGGGATGTTAGAAATTTGCAGGATCAAGTGGATAATTTTGAATCAAGGTATCCACAACTGCGGTTTCAGTACCGAGATCCGGAACCAAGTTTTAGAAGGGATTCAGTAAAAGGATTGGTTTGTCAGCTCATCACTTTGAGGGATCATAGGAGTGCTTATGCTTTGGATGTTGCGGCTGGAGGAAAGGTAATGAAATCTTGATCTTTTGTTCTCTAATTACTCTATTATTCTAAAATTATTTATCTTGATATTTAATACTTAATTTATTGATTTCTCAGCTATATAATGTGATTGTGGATACAGAAAACACGAGTAAGAAGCTTCTTCAAAAAGGTCAGCTCCAGCAACGCGTAACAATAATTCCTTTAAACAGAATAAACGGGAAATTGATGGATCAAAGAACGATTGATTTTGCTCAAAAGCTCGTGGGTAAAGAAAACGTCCAACCAGCCCTACACCTCATGGATTTTCCGGAAGAAACTAGGTCCGCAATGAGCTGGATTTTCGGTCAAATTTTTATCTGCAAGGATATGGAAACAGCAAGAAAAGTTGCGTTTCATGATAAAATCATGAAGAAGTGTGTCACTCTCGATGGCGACGTTTTCGATCCTGCTGGTACCCTGTCTGGAGGTTCGCAGTCCAAGGGAGGCTCAATTCTTCTTAAACTTAAGGAACTTCAAGTTATACAAGATCAATTGAATGTGAAGTGGCAAGCTTTGCATGAAATCGATGCTAAGATTGTTAGTATTGATCAGAGTGCTCAAAAGTATGCTTCACTGAAGCAGGATTATGATCTGAAACATCACGAGGTTGAAATGGTTCGTCAGAGAATTCAGCAAACTACTCATCATCAAATTAAAGAAGAGGTTGAAGCTTTGCGGACAACAATAAACGAACTAACTCAGAAAATTCAGGTTGCGAAAGAGACTGAAAAAGTCAGTTCTCAAAAGGCAAAAGTTCTCGAGGCTCAGTTAAAAGACGCGGCCAGTATTCGTGAAAAGCAACTGAAGGATGCTGAAAACAAACTAAAAGCCTTGAAGAAGAAGTCCGAAGAAAGTAGAAAAGAGTGGCAAAAACGAGAACAGGAGTCGGAGACATTGAACTTGGAAATATCGGAATTGCAGAAAACTATTGAAACTGGAAAAGAACAACTCGCGAAAGCAGAAGCTAAATTAGCGGAGCTGAGAAAAAAAGAATCGGAATTAGAAGAAGAATTAAATACTGCGAAGGCTGAAGTTCGGGAAATGCAGGAAGAATTGAAGAAACAAAAGGATATTATAAATCAAAAGAATAAGGATATTCAGAAATTGTTACACAAGAAGGAGGATATTATCAAACGTGCGAGGGATGCCGAATTGGAGATAAAGAAGCTTAATCATGAAATTAACTCGATTAAGAGCAATGCTAGTGAATGTAAACATCGAGTGACGGATATGACAAAAAAGTACGATTGGATTGAACAGGATAAGGACTATTTCGGAGAAGCAGGTATGTTAATTATTTGATGTGTGGTTAATAATTTCTTTATTCCTAGTCAACCATTTTAATAGCATCGTTTCCTATTTTTTAGCAATAGGAAATCTGAGCCATGCTTCTAATCTGTAATGTAAATTATATTTTTTTGCTGCAAATTTAAGGACAGTTTTAATAAAATTGTTTCTGAATTGCAGGTGGAATGTACGATTTCAGAGTCAACGACCCCGAAAAAATGGGTCAGAAAATGCACCAACTTGAATCCCTTCGTGATCGATTGAGTCGAAGCGTAAACACCCGAGCAATGAATCTCCTGAACAAGGAAGAAGAACAGTACAATGATACCTTAAAGAAAAAGCAAATCGTGGAAAACGATAAGCGAAAGATCTTGGAAACAATTAAACATCTCGATGAGAAGAAAAAAGAAACTTTACATCAGGCTTGTGAACAGGTATGAGTCTTTTTATTTTAATTATAATAATTTCTGAAATTTTGATTAGTTTATCGATTTAATACGAACTCAGGAATTTATGATACTTCTATTTTTTACAGGTCAATAAAGATTTCGGTTCGATATTCAGCAGTTTGTTGCCCGGAGCCGATGCGAAACTACAACCGCCAGAAAATCAAACCGTCATGGAGGGCTTGGAAGTAAAAATCGGGTTTTCTGGTATATGGAAAGAATCGCTAGGTGAACTTTCAGGGGGTCAAAGATCTCTCGTCGCTTTATCTTTAATTTTAGCGATGCTTTTATTCAAGCCAGCGCCTTTGTACATTTTGGACGAGGTTGACGCTGCTTTAGATCTTTCACATACTGAAAATATAGGAACGATGCTCAAGAGGCATTTTAAACATTCACAATTTATAGTCGTTTCCTTAAAAGACGGCATGTTCAATAACGCAAATGTTCTTTTCACAACTAAATTCGTTGACGGAATGTCTACAATTATGAGAACGGAACGAAGATCAAAGTAAATTACTTGTAATCCCATTGGACAAAAAGACATTTTGATCCTATGAATGTCCTAAAGACATTCTTAGGACGTCCATTTCAGACCAATTGATGTCCTAAAGACGTCTTTAAGATGTCAATGTCTTTTTGTCCCCTGGGGTGTACTATTTAGGGATAAGCTTCATATATTAAGATTTAGAATTAAGAATAATGCATTGTAAGACAGAACATTTATTTTTACATAGCGTCTTCATAATGTTGTATAGAAAAAGGGGCCCAGTACCAGAACTCAAGTAAATAAAAGAATTGAAACATTAATGTTACAGCATTATAAATTACATATTTATTTAATTCATTTATACAAATGTTATCTCAATTTTGGGAACTTTTTCAGGTTTTGAAATTAAAATAAAAAAATAATAAAGACACGTTTCGCTGGTAGTGGACTAAGTGGACTAGGATTAGTAGGATTGATTGTTCCACAGTTTTCACGGTTTTTACTTTTATTCCACTTACCATAAAGATCTCGCAGATCTCTAATCGAACAACAGTCATAACAAGTCATAAACATACGGTAAATTACGTAAATTACTGTTTTACAACTACTATTAGAGAAAATACTAGTAGAGAGATAGGTTGGCGAAAATAAATTTTTTTATAGATTATTAATGTTCAAAGGAGCCTTCTCCAGCCTTCTCTCTGTTTTCTATTGTAAACATGTCAACCCAACCCTGGTTTCCATAAGAATCTAATGGAAAGCAAGGCTGGGGTGACATGTTTACAATCGAAAACAGAGAAGGCCACTGAGTGGAGAAGGCTGTTGAAGCATGTGACATTACTGTATCAGAGATGTACATATATCACAATTGATGTAGTGGAGTAGTGACGTAGTGAACGACTGAGAGCAAAGATATTATATAATATATTTGCTGAGAGTCGATTCTCCTTGGTTGGTCCAACCGGAATAGGAAGTCCTCTGTAGCGCGATTTTTAAATCAAATGTCCATGATTGGTCTGTTTTTATCGTTTTTATCTAGTTCTTACCTCAAAATGTAGGCACTTTATTCATTCTTCTTAGATTTATATAGTCGATGATTAGCGGCTATCACTGGCGGCTATTCTTTTAAAGCTACTATCGCTACTATATAGTTAACAAGTGCGAGCTACCAATTATTGAATAAAGTTTTTGCTCATTTGGTATAATTGCTCCAGTTCAATTACCCTTTTGTATTAGTGAGATCACAACATTTTGAATTTCCCGCTCAATTACTCACAAAGAAATTACGATAAAAGCGCTCTCTGTTATAAAAATTGAAACTTATATCGATCCGTCTTGAGAACACAGTGGCTTGCGACAATCAATTCAATTTTCGTCATATATGGTGAACAGTTTATTTGAAATGTAGAATTAATGGCGACGAAAGATCGTTATAGATGATTGAAAAATGTTGGATTTATTTTAATAATCAAGTAGATCTGAGTGCTAGTTCTAGGTTTTAAATACCAATTCAAGTGTCGTTGTTTAATTGAAGGCAAGCGTATTTTCTTTTATTACGATTTTTATCCGTTAACTAATATTATGCTAAACGTAGATTATACTCTCGTCAATGATGCTAATGGTTTCGGCGTAGTCGGTTTCTTTATCGGTGTATTTTTTTATTTTTAATATAGAATCTATTTTCCCTCGAAAAATTTGAGGATAAAGTGTCTAATGTGAGATATGTATAGTTTGCTTTTATGAAATGTGTCGATAAAGTTTGGATTGACTTTCTTTGTCCAAATTTGTTGTTATCATTGACATACATTTCATTGACATATTTGGTATCATCAACTTCATTTTCGCGCTAATAATATGATTCAGAGGGGAATGGGAAAGGGATTAGCGGTTATTCTTGATCTTGAAAATAAAGTGTAGGTTATGCAGATAGGGAGGTTTGATATTTTTTTGTGTATAAATGCTTGTTGTTTTCGACATTATTTTAGTGATACTAAGATTTTATTTTACGTTTGACATATTGAGGGTCCTTTAATTTAATTTCATTAAACATATTTTTATCCCTTCAAGGTTTTACATTACTGAAAGTAATGTAATTCAAAGGCTAACTTTCAGGTAAATTATTGATTGCCATTGCCGTAATGTGATTACTGATTATAAGAAATATCGTTAATAAACGAGATTATTTTGTGTACATTTATTTTATTATGTTTCTAGTAAAAGTATAGGTGAGCATATAAAGTTTACTTATATGTTATTGTAATGAAATTTAGATCTGCTCAAGTTTAATTTTTACATACAATATTTAAATGTAAAAGTTTTAAAAAATGAACGTGTGTTTAAAAAAAGAATACCTAAGAAAACTCAAAATTCTTTCTAGAACGCCATAATTATCTATTTATGTATTAAATAGTTAATGTCTTTTTTCAGTTTCTGAAAAATGGAAGAAGATACTGAATACACTAAGTTGCCTGTAGAAGATCGGTGTACTCACAAAGTAAATAATAATCTTAATCAAACCAATCTTGAGAAACCAAAGACTTTAATAATCATTTTTCCAATATTACAGTCATGGAAAGCCCGGTTACACGGTTACGAAGAATGCACAAAATCTTTTCGTTGCATCGACGATGAAAAGTCATCCGAGTTCAACAAATTTGTTGGACTCGTAAAAAAATTCGTAATAGACAGTAATGTGGCGGCCCAGGAAAAAGGATTGGAGGCTGTCCTCGCTTTTGTAGAAAATGCTGCCGTAGCTGGAAAGTAAGCTTAGAAGAGAATGTAACATATTTATTTCAAATTATTAATTACCTGATCATTTTTAGCTTGGATTTGCGTGACCAATTCTATTAAGGTTGATTTTTAATTGCATTTCTGAAATTTCCAGGACAGTCAGTGATGTTATGAGCGGAATAGTTTCGAAGTGCATCGCTGCTCCTAAAGCTAAGACTAAGGAACTAGCAGTGCAAGTGGCGCTTATGTATATAGAAATTGAGAAAAACGAAGCAGTTCAAGAGGAATTACTCAAAGGAACTGAGGTGAAGAATCCAAAAATCGTGTCTGCTTGTATCTCAACTATAACTCTGGCTCTCAGGTAAATTATTATTCAGCTTTATAGTATCTAAATATAAATTGCATATATTTCATCTACATATTTTACTCCTTTTAATTCTGTTTTATTGTATTAACTTGCAATATTTATTTCTCAGGGAATTCGGACCGAAAGTTGTGAGTGTAAAACCTCTAATTAAGAAAATTCCAGCTTTTTTGGAAGACCGAGACAAAAATGTTCGAGAGGAAGGAAAGGCTCTTGCCGTGGAAATCTACAGGTGAAAAAAGTGCAGAATTAAATTCCAAATCAAATAAATTTCTCTGTTTTAATTTACTAATAAAAATCGAAATGCATTTTTAGATGGATCGGAGCTCCCCTGAAGCAACAATTAAATACTCTAAAACCCGTGCAACTTACCGAACTCGAAAGTGAATTTCAGAACTTGGCAGACAAGAAAGTTGTGCCAACTCGATACTTGAAGTCCCAGAAACCGAAAGAAACTTGTGTTATCGATTCTGGCGGGAGTGTCAATGAAGATGGTATTTTTACAAAATAATATAACTAATAATTGTCAATTACTAATTTATAGTAACTTTAGAGCTATAGCTTATTTTTACTTCTCTTCAGATGAGAAAGAAGATGATGAAGACGATTTTACACCAGATGTTGACCCTTATGAGTTGCTTGATCCCGTCGATATTCTTTCAAAGCTTCCTAAAGATTTCTTCGAGAAGGCGGAATCCAAGAAATGGCAGGACCGAAAAGAAGGTCTCGAAAGCCTACAGAATCTCATAGCTAATCCAAAATTGGAAAGCGGTGATTACGGAGATGTTGTACGAGTTTTGAAAAAGGTATATGTACAAATATAAATTATTTTAAATATCGTCGGGTTCCTGCGTTGTTTTTGTCCCTTAAGATTTAATTGATAATGAATCAACGGATTATAAACCTGGAATTATAAGCTAATTTTTTTTTCTCTTTACAGTTAATAGCAAAGGACTCAAACGTATTAATAGTCGCACTCGCGGCAAAATGTCTAACCGGTTTAGCAAATGGTCTCAAGAAATCCTTTACACCTTATGCCTCTGCTTGCCTTCCTACAATTCTCGAAAAGTTTCGAGAAAAGAAACAAAATGTAGTCCAGGCACTACGCGAATGTTCTGATGCAATTTTCTTCAGTATCGCCATCGACGTTATTTTAGAAGATGTAATTGCTGCCTTGGAGAACAAAAATCCTGCAGTGAAGGCAGAGACCGCAGCATTTTTGGCGCGATGCTTTACCAAAATCTCGCCAGCGAGTTTGAACAAAAAGCTTCTGAAGGCCTACACAGTTAGCCTCTTAAAAACCCTAAACGAACCAGATCCCCTGGTTAGAGACAATTCTGGAGAAGCTCTCGGCACAGCTATGAAACTTGTTGGAGAAAAAGCTCTTTTACCTTTCCTCTCAGATCTCGATAATCTAAAAATGGCAAAGATCAAAGAATACGCTGAAAAAGCAGTAATTGTAGTCAAAATCCAGTCTGTGAAAAAGACACAGCGACCTCAGACTGCGCCTTCTAAAATTGAATCTCCTGTTAAGGATAAGGAACCATCAAAAGCCAGGCGACCAAACTCTACAACTACCAAAAAACCTGCAGCCAAAAAATCATCCGATTCTTCAGCCAACTCCGGAGCGAAGAAATCTCAAACAAAACTCCAATCAGAGAGAAACCTAACGCTTGAAGAAGTAGACGAAATCGCAGCTCAGGTTCTTCCTAACGACGTGATCTCTGGCCTTGTTGATACGAATTGGAAGACTCGCTTGGCAGCTGTTGAACAGCTTTCCGAAATCGTTAAAGGCATGGACTCTGAAATAACATCCCAAGTTGTCGTGCGCATTTTGGCAAAGAAACCTGGCTTTAAGGACACAAATTTCCAGGTTCTTAAGCTCCGGCTAGAGATTGTAAAGTTTCTCGCAGAAAATTACCCATTTACAAGCACTGTCACCGAATATTGCGTAATGGACATTACAGAAAAACTTGGTGATGTAAAAAATAGTTCAATCGCTGGGGAAACTTTGACAGTGATTGCAGAGGCGACAAGTTTTGATCAAGTTGCGACCGAAGTCATCACTTTCGCCTTTAATCAAAAGAATCCGAAGGTTCAACAAGAGAGTCTCGCTTGGATGTCCAAAGCCTTGTTGGAATTTGGTTGTCCAAATAACTCTAGCGCTCTGCTGGACAGTGCAAAGAAAGCAGTTGCAGCCACAAACCCAGCAGTTCGTAGTGCAGCGATTAATTTAGTTGGTAGCATGTACTTATTTATGGGAAGGAATCTTCTTAACTATTTTGACAGTGAAAAACCAGCATTGAAGCAGCAAATCGAACAGGAATGTGAGAAGCGAAGTGGGGAGTCGGCACCGATTCCAACTCGAGGAGTTAAAGGGAAGAGAGGTAAAGTCTCTGAACCAGTGGATGAGGAAGTTGATGAGAAAGAAAAATTGACTGGAAATCAAGATCTTGATCACATGCCTCGAGTTGATATTAGTGGCCACATAACTGAGAGTCTCTTTAACGAGTTGTCTGACAAAAACTGGAAAGTTCGCAACGAAGGGTTGCAGAAGATCACAAATATTTTAAATGAGGTGAAATCTATTAAGTCAACGATTGGTGAACTTCCTCAGTGGCTCGCTCTAAGGTTGGTGGATAGCAACAGCAAAATCGCTCAGACGGCTTTGGGTGTTTGTGAGCTTTTGGCCACATCCATGGGTCCTCCAATTAAACAACATATTCGGGCTTTGTTCCCTGCATTCATCCAGTGTCTTGGAGATTCGAAAAATTGGATTAGAACAGCTGCCATTTCTTGCATAAACGCTTGGTCTGATCAGTGTGGATACAAGGAATTTTTTGATGGAGAAATTGTTGGAGATGCTTTGAAATCTGGATCTCCTGCTCTTCGTTCTGAATTGTGGACGTGGTTGGCCCAAGCGTTGCCTGGAGTACCTGTTAAACAAATTCCGAAAGAAGAATTGACTGTATGCTTGCCGATTTTATTTAGTAATTTAGAGGATCGAAATTCAGATGTAAGGAAAAACGCACAAGAGGCTGCTTTGGGTTTCATGATACATCTTTCGTATGAGCTGATGGCGAGACAAACAGAGAAATTAAAGCCGGGATCGAAGACTGTGGTGTTGACGATTTTGGATAAGGCTAGGTCTAATATGCCGATCAAACCATTGCCGACAAAGAAAGCGCCGGAAGAAAATTCTCAGAAGACGGTTAAGAGTGGAGGAGCGACTAAGGCAGCAAAGGCGATTGTGAAGCCGAAAGGAGGAGCTTCGTCAAAGCCGAGCAGTGCGAGGAAGAAGGAGGAGGAAATTGATTCTAGCCCGCTTTTGGCGGTAAATAATCTGAAGCACCAACGGGTGATTGACGAACAAAAACTGAAGGTCTTGAAGTGGAACTTCACCACTCCGAGGGAGGAATTCGTAGATTTGTTGAAAGAACTCATGACGACTGCTAATGTTAATAAGACTCTGATGGCTAACATGTTCCATGCGGACTTTCGGTATCATCTGAAGGCTATTGAGTCACTGACGGAGGTATTTGGGAATGTATTCTATTGATTTTTTAAACTTAGTTCTTCAACTTATTTTTTCTAACTCTTGATTTTTTCAGGATCTTCCGGGAAATAACAAGGCTCTGGTATCCAATTTGGACTTAATACTCAAATGGCTGACACTGAGATTTTTCGATACTAACCCTTCAGTATTATTAAAGGGATTGGAATATTTACAAGCTGTATTTAATCTTCTTATAGATGATCAGTATCATATGCAGGAGCACGAGGCAGCTTCTTTCATTCCGTACCTCATTATTAAGGTACTTCTCAAAATCTAAAAACTCTTCACAAACTACTCAAAGTTCAAGGTTGGAACATATCTATAAATTACATTTTTTTAACAGATAGGAGACCCAAAAGACACTGTTCGCAATGGTGTTCGAGCACTATTTAAGCAAATAGCCTTAGTCTACCCAGTAAGCAAACTATTCATGTATACGATGGAGGGCCTAAAGTCCAAAAATGCTCGACAGAGAACAGAGTGTCTCGATCAGTTAGGCTCTTTGATAGAAAACTATGGAGTCTCGGTTTGTCAGCCTTCGCCATCCATGGCCTTAAAGGAAGTCGCAAAACAAATAGCAGATCGAGACAATTCGGTTCGTAACGCAGCCTTGAACTGTATTGTTCAAGCTTATTTTCTCGAAGGAGAGAAAGTCTACAAACTTGTTGGGCATATTTCTGAAAAGGATCAATCTTTGCTGGATGAGAGGATAAAGAGGGCTTCTAAGAATCGACCTGTCAAATCAGCTTCAGCTACTCAAATAGCTCCACTCAGAGAAAAAGATCCTGTCCCTCCTATTCCTGTCGTAGAAGTGATTGACGACGAGTATGACGAAGAAATTGAAGAAGAGCAGGAGAATGAAGTTCCAAATGAACGGTAAGATCTTTTTAAAAAATATCTTAATGTCAAATTGAAATGGAATTTGTATTCTAATTAAACACATATACTTATAATTCGTTTCTTATTATTTCAGAATGTTTATAAGAAGTTCTCCACCTCAAATGCCAACTAAGGCTCAAATTCAGATGAAAACAGGTCCATTTGGACTCGATATGGAGCTTCTTCAGAGAATAGAATCAAGCGCACCGGTAAAATGTCGAAATCCTAAACTCCTGGAACCAAGTCTCGACGATTTAAATGATCCAGTTCATAACATCAGTTTACCTCCCAATCAGTAAGTATAAAACTACAATTTATTTTTATGGTTTTTTTTTCTTCAAGGTTCCATTTTTCATTTATAAGTCTTATACTTTTTTTCAGAATAATTCCTATTTCACCACCAAAATTATTAAACCCTATTTCATCGAATATACAGAACTTGGCTCGTCCAAAAGTCGATGAACTGGATAGAAAAATAGAAGCTATGACTAGTCTCGATCCTCCAGTGGCTATACAAGCGATGAATAACATGGAATCTGTAGGCATTTACATATCTTAAACCTTTAAAAGATATAATTGTTTAATTTTAAAAGTGAAATTTTGAGAAAAAAAAACTGAATTTTTGTTTTTATTTCGATTTTCAGTTCCTGAGGTCCCACCAATTTATGACTTTGCAGTTAAAGGAGGATAAATTTATAAGTGCTGTGAATCTTCAATTGAAGCTTTTGCAAACTTACTCACTGAGTGCAGATCGTAATACCGAAATTTCGAAGGCTTTCCGGACTTGTTTCATGGTCATTTTGGCGGTAAGGATTTATCTTAACTGAAGTCATTTACTTTAATTTTAATTCTTTAAGAAATAGATCTAATTTTTTATTTTTCATTCTATAGTTCTACGAGTCAGGTTTGTTAGGAAAAAATGTACCGACAAATCATCTGAAAGAACTGGTTCACCAAATGATCAATTTGTTGGCTGAAAACAAACTCGATCAGTTGAATGAGGCCGAGGCATACAATCGCGTTATAAACAACGTTGTTATTAAAACAATTGACAATTCTAATCATACTACTATTATATGGTAAGTTAAAATTTTCAAATACCACAACAGAAGTATATATTTTCTTAAGATAAATCGAAAATTTATTTTACTTTTCAGTGTGCTCATAAAATTGTTACACGATTGTACAGAATCGGACGCTCTTCCGAAGTACGAGGAATTGGTTATGAAATGTTTGTGGAAAATAGTGAAGACGATTCCAAATTGGGCATCTGAATTAGACTACGACGCTATTCTTCTTGAAGTGCATAACTTTTTCAAAGTAAGTTTATTATTTTCATAGTGCAGTTTAAAATAAATAAATTTAATAATTTTGAGATTTTTTTAATTTACAACACCGTGTTAATTTTTAAATTATAGGATTATCCATCAACATGGTGGAAGAAAAGGAAATCAGATACACCCTTGAGAACTATTAAAACGATCCTTCATAGTATGACCAGGATAAAAGGCGACAGTATTTTGAACCATCTAACTCAAATTAATAACACGAATGAGTCTGAGTTACATTCATATTTAATGAGGCTTATCACGGTGCGTAATTTTAAAAAAATATGTCTATGAATTTAATAAAAACAGTGAATGTAAACAAATAATTCGCTTACAATCTCTTTACAGACCCTCAAGCCAGACGAGGTAAATGCAGGATCACGAAATAATGTAAAATCAAGCAACCAACCAAAGTCTCAAAAGCACCTTTGTAAATACACGCATCAGCAACTTTCCGAAATATTTAAGAAAATAGGATCAAAAACCCAGACTCAAGAGGTGAGAGCGCGCTCTTAAAAAAAATTATTCTCTCATCTGCGTATTTATAATTTAGTGGACATCCTGTTTCGAGTTTTTAGAAGCTCATATCGTTCTCTATACAATATAATATTAATTTCTTACGTGTTTTTAGGGCTTGACACAGTTATACGACTTTAAACAACAGCATCCAGAAGCTGACGTGCAACCTTTCCTGGTGAAATCACATCAATTCTTTCAAGATTTTATAGAACAGGGTCTCAAAAATATAGATCAGGCTCGAAAGAGTCAGACTCACATTTCTCAAATTAATAAACAGTATATCGCAGGTAATTTTTTTTTTTTGTATTAAATATTGAAAATTTTTAATCTAGAAATTATAATTTAATGGAATATATTTCGTAGAAACTCCACAAGTCGCTGATGCAGTTCCGGAATCGAGGGGCCTTATCGACCCGGTGGACAGACTTTTAAAGCTGCGAAACCTGGAAGCTCAGTGTCGAAAGGGCGCTTCGAAGCCGTCAAACGACTAAGTGATTGAGGCAGTCTCATACTCTTAATTATCACTATAAGTGAGTGTTAGCGTGATTATACTAAGTTTGTCCCTGATAATTGCGATTAAATGTAGATAAGACGATTGACAAATTAAGCATATTAATAACTATTATAATATAAACAAAAAAAAAGGTTGAGCTCGAGCATTGCTAGATCCGTTAGTCGCCTCAGACTAGATTATCGCTAGGTAATTAGATTTTTTTTACATTTGTTTCGTCCAATAAAATAAACTTTGTTTCTTATTATTTACAATCTGTAAATTTTTTAAATCCTTTTTTCAATCAAAGTACTGAATTTAAGAATTTTAAAAAATATAGTGAATCATGTATCATTATACGATCAAACGAACTTACCTTAGTGTGAAGTTCGATCGTAATTATACCATGTGTCTCGTCCTCAAGATCACTTGTAGTTGTTTAAAGTTTTCGGGGTGATATTTCGGTTACTTTCTTGAAAACTAGCTCAAGGAAACAGAATTTTTTGATTTCAAAAACACTGAAACAATGCGTTTATTGATAAGCTTTAAGACATAACGATCTTCAGAATTGAATAAGGAAAAATGAGCAAAAGAAACTTATTGTAATCGTTTAAGTGTGGAACAAAAAAGGTACAAAAATTAAATTTTTTTTTTTTTTGTGTAATAAGAATCATATCGGTATCAGTTCAAAACCTTTTGAGCAAAATTTCTTTTCTCTGAAATTGGGCGCTTATAGAATAAGGCAAAGACCTTTGACGAGTCCGACTAACACGCCGTCTTTCGAATAACATCGAGGGAAACGCCGTTATGTAAAGCCGCCGATCTAGCGGCGTGTTTAATGCTGTAAGACGAAAAAACTTTAGTATCTATCCCGCTTCTTGAGAGGATCGTAATTATCCATTTACTTAGAGTTTGGGCAGAGCAGGGCTATTGAGGCTTTTTGAAGGAGATTAATATTTGATTTGTACCATCTGGCCTTATTTGGACGTTGCCTCAATGTAGTCCAAAAGCGTTGAAGCCGCGCACAGAGCTGGATGGTCCTTGAAAAAGGAAGTCAGTAAAGACTGTTTTCTTTTGACCCCTGAAGTCTTTACTCTGTCAGTTATTTTAATGTGAATAACATTCTCTTGTTGTACAATGTTGCTTAATTTCATTTATGCCATTTTCTGTTGTCTTTGAGCCGTTGCAAGGGCCAATAATGTAGAGGCAAGCTTGAATGAAAGGTTTTTAAGCGAAATTTTATTATTAGGATAAAGCGACTTTAAATAGGTGAATACTGGGGTTGGGTTCCATGTAAAATCATAACGTGGACTTTGAGGCTTTAACTTGGATGCGCTCTTGCAAAATCTTTTAATTATAGGACCCTTCCCAATATTTTGATTAACAATTAATGCGATAGCAGATCTGTATGAGTTGAATGTCCCGTATGCGTTAATTCCTTCCAACGACAATATAAGAAAATTCAGTAGCGACTATGTTGGGGGTTCAAAGGGTGAAATATCCTTCTTCTGGCAGAATTCCCACAACAGCTTAATTGGCCTCGCGTTACTTGCGCAATCTTGCGTTGCGCATTGCCTCAATGTTGCTCAATGTCGCGGGAGCGAGACACCAGGATAACCCGTAAAGATGGAGTGGAGATTCCTTCTACTCCGTAGGTGTATGCTTGCCCGATAGTTTCGCTAAAACCAGGGTAAGGTTTCTCCACAGGGATGGGTTTCGCTAAAAGGAAAGGAGAGCAATTTTTTATTTGGTCCGAGGATAATTGGTTCTGAAATTCCCAATTGGATGAAGAAGGGAAACAGCGCTTGAGAAGCCCAATACGGGAGAACTACTTCATCTTTTTTAGGGTTCTCAGATCTAACGCAAACGGAGGAAAAGCATATATATATAGCTCAGAGCTGTCGTATTGTCGAGTATCAACAAGATTTCGCACGACTTAGAAC
>JAUESI010000029.1:2674444-2686132 GCA_032275145.1 Synergus laeviventris
CTTAGAACTCACTGCAAAACCTTTTAGAGCGTTAAAAGCAGCTGTAATAAGTTCTAAAAAATGTATGCTTTCGTCTTTGTGGTCGAAGCTCCACTGGCCCCGTGTCGACTGTCGATCTTCCTTCGCAAAAAGCGCCCTAACCTGTCTTGGAGGAATCTGAAAAAATCTCGGAAGAATATTTTTCGTCTCTGATTCGATTACAGATTGAAGGATCAGTAATTCTTAATCCATCTTCACTTAAGTCTTCATAGAATTCCGTAGGTAAATGTGTGGATGCATCAAAGCCGTCTTTATTGGCTTAACAAGAACTTGCATCTTTTCAAGCCTTTAACATAAACTAGACCGAATTTCACGGCTGGACACCCTGAAACCAAGATTCCAATAAGATAACCCAGATCTCTGATCCTGCGACAGCGCTTTTTCCTGAAAGAACTAGCTAATTTGAGAATCCTTTGTCTTTTTTCGTCTGGAAGACTCGTGGTAAAACATCGAGAGTCTAGTATGAAGCCTAAAAATTTTATTGATTGAACTGGAACCAAGTGAGATTTTTTTGTGTTGATAATAAACCTAGGAGACTCTAGCAACGACTTAGTCTCCTCAACATTTCTTTCGCATTCAGCTTTCGAATCTCCGAACTCGTAGAGTTGTTGCTGAAATTGAAAGCGAAGGTACTTCCTGTGGTCCGGATGCACAGGAACTAGGAAATAAGCGTCCTCGAGACCTATAGAAGCTAGAAAACAACCTGGAGACATGGCGAATTACGGTTTTCCAATCTTCTAATTTAAAATGATTTGTTACAACAAAGAATTAGATCTATCAACTAAGAAAAAGGAAGAAAGGAATTGGTCTTTGCATGGTTTAACCTTCGCAATTGCCCGCTTTTCTTTATGTACTTGTCAATCTGCTGTAAACAATATTTTTGGTCGGAGAGTGATAATACAGTTTGGGGTAAAGACTCACATCCTGTAGGTTTTCTTGCAAAAGGAATTTTATATCCTTCTACAGTTCGAAGGACAAGCCCATTCGTGGTGGTATCTTGCCACAAGGGTAGGAAATATCTTAATCATCCTGCTACGTACGCTTACATTTAACGACCATAATTTTTGCTTGCTTCTGTGACTGTTGCTGCTGCTGTTGTTTCGATTTCAAGGTTTTCCCGCCCCAATCCTCTGAATCGATTTGGTGTAAATCTTCTTGGCTGGGGCCCGCCAGTTTAAATCCCTCCGGATGTCAGATTTCGGCTAAACATGGGACCCTTTGAAGGGACCTATTTGGTTCTATTTGGTTCCTAGTTTGGTTGCTCTCAATTTTTCGCCGAAATCTTTACCCAAGAGGAAGGCTTTCCTCTATTAGGGTCTTCGCCGCATCAGACATGTTGCTGCCGATTAAACTAATCACGCGATTGATATCAAAGACCGAGGCGCCGCAGCCTCGTTCTTATTTCCTGACATTAGTTCCGACAAAGCGAGACCAATTGCGCTCGAGATTGACGCAATCTGTGACGCAAAGGTGGGCCTTCTACCTTTTGGTCCGGAACATCGCCCAAGAAACCCACAATATCGGGGTCAACAAGATCCTCTTTGATCTTTACTAGCTTGTCGGGTTAATTTTCTGTTGGAGAAGGTTCCTTAGAGGGCTTGTAAAACCTGTGCATTTGAGCAAGTAGTAACTGAGCCTAAGTCGGTGAACTCGGCTGTTCAGCGATTTTTTGGGATGGCAATGCGGCCATTCTAGAGAAATCGCGAACACAAAATAATAAACATTTTTTGGAAAAAACGATAACGCGTTTTGATCCACATAACCGCACTACAAAAACGAATGAAGATCGGGGTGGATCGGGGCATGGTTTGGTTATAGAGGATACAGCCACCGTATGGCGGCAAGATATATATTTCTTAAATTTTTATCCTTTAAAATTTGTGGTCATAACCGAGTAGCTGGCGCTACTACAAGTGATCTTGACAACGAGACACTTAAGTATAATTTAAATTATTACAATCTATTAAATCGGTGTTATTGAGGCTTTAATCTCTTAAATTACAGGAAATATTAAGTTGTACACAATATCTTATTTACACAGAATTTAATCTAGCTTTCTAGGGGAGTTCCTCGAAGTCCCTCGACAATCGATATACGCGATTCCAAGCCAAAGTTGAAGCTCCATTCAAAGTTTCAAGTGAAAGCGGTTTAACAGGGCATAAAGCAATAAAATATATTTTTCCTCTATTATGAAGGATATTCTGCGAACCGATCGTCCTTTAAATCGATCAAAAATCTTTGAATTGCATCTCGTGTAGAAGAATTAGAGTCTGAAATTAGTATGGCTCACAAGTCAATCACACATATCACTTTGATATTGCACGTCTCACTAAGCTGTCTTTTCGAATTTATTTAATATTTGGAATTTGGATTAATCAGGCGTGTGAGGTGGTTCTTTGCTAAAGTATGGAGCCGTGTCACGAACCAGCAAAGTGTGGCATACAACACAAACTCGAGAGGGCCTTCGTTTTGGTCCACTAAGAACTTGATGCTTTAAGCAAGGCTGACAGAAAATGTGACCGCAATGGCGACAGTGCACCTAAAAAAAAAGATAGAGTATACAAAATTAGTATACATAGATAAAGAAATTACTAATAATAAATGTTTTTTGTAGAAGGTTCAAAAAGCATTATTTATACATACATACCTTTTTTTTTGTGCCTGTAAAAGCTGTATGACAAGTAGGGCATTCCTCGACATCCTCGTCGTGCTGCCACCTCACTTCGATATCCCCTTCCCTAATTCTTTCCAATTGAATCTGCAAATTAATATTTTGTTTTTCTTTAAATAAAAACAATTTCTAAATGTATACGCTTTTAAATTATAAATAAGAAACGGTTTATACTTATTGTATATAAGAGAGAATTGAAAAAAATTAGATTATACCTGTAAAGATTGAGATAGCCTAACAAAATCTTTTTGAACTTCCTCGCTAGTATCCAGATCCTGTTGTAGGCTTGACAACCTCTGTCTGAGTTCATTCATTGTAGATTCAATCTTTTCTTTCTCTTTTAATACCTCATCCAATCTCTTTTCCACCTGTTCAAGTCTTTGTACTTTCCCGATACTCGATTCGCATTCCCTTTCGCAAGTTGCAAGCTGAGATCTGTGGTAATGAAAACCAGTTTGTTTTTTATTATAGCTTATAAAAGTAAAAAATATGTTTCTGAATTCTTTAAACTTACTTAAGCTCCATATTTTCACTCAAAAGCATTGCTTCCTGTTGTTCCCTCATCCTAGTATCCTGCTCAATTTGTTCATGTAACAAACTAACTTCACATCGCAAAGTTTCTTCTTTTTCCTGAGCAACTTCCTGCGATACTTTCGCGATAATTAAATCTTCTCGAACCTTCAATAAGGTAACATGTAATTCTTCAACACAATTCGGCATATTGATATTTTCATTTTGCAACAATTGCGAATGTTTGCTGTGTTTTCCGCTCAAGTACTCGTTTCGTTTCTGCAAACTAATTGATCCATTATTATTTTTAATCCCCCAGAGTAACAATACAATCCCAAAGACAATATTTATGAAAAGAATATTTTTTGAAGATATCAAATCATTAAGGGCATGTGTTGCTTACCATATGAGCACATTTAGGTAACCCGGGTTTTTGTCCACAATTTTTAATTTGTCAAAAAAATAATAGTGCACAGCCGTCAAGAACATGAGCACGGACAACTGTACACTATTACTTTCTTTTAAAGTAAAAATTGTAGACAAAAACCCGGGTAACCTAAATGTGCTGACATGGTAAGTAACACAAGTCCTTAAATACTCTTAAAAAATACTGCATCGACTCTCTAATTCAACTTTCAACTTTCAAAACTTAATAAAAAATATCTTCTTTTTTTAAAATAATTTTCCATTTAAATTTGTAAGGTTCCATACTCGTCAAGATGTTTTTGGACTTTCTCTCTTCCAGCAATAAGCTTAGCCAATTCTTTCTTCGCCCCTTCGAAAGTTTGAGTATAGGTTTGTTTCAAATCGTTCAAGGTCAGCTGAGAAACTTGAAGACGAGTTGTGAGTTCTTCCATTTTAACCTTAGTTTCGTCTTTTTTCTCATTCCATTTTTCTTCCATCCCCTTTCGAAAGTCGACTTCTTTGTGCAAATCGTCCTTCTGAGATTGAAGCAAACGACTAGATTCCTGCAGTTGCTTCTCAAGCTCCTTAGCAGCTTCCTGCATCTTAACTAATTGCACCTCGTAGTTGACGCACATTGTGCAGACGCAATCAGAACCTGATGCAGAATCTATAGCAGGCCTTAGGATTTGAACTTCTTTACATTTTTGTAATTCGTCGTCTGTAGCTCGTAATTTCTCTTTTAAGGCTTTAATTTCTTCTTCCAGGGGTACAACCAGTGAGCGTAATACTTCTGCGTCTTCTTGAGCCTGGAATTGAATTTATTAGTAATTTATGTAATAATTTAGTTTAATAATAACTTATTAATAAGGTTCAAACTTGATAAGGAAATTTCACCTAATTTCTTTTTCTTAATTCCAAACTGAAAATATCGAATAAAAAATACATTATTTTATAATTATATAAAATGATATAAAAAAGGCCGTGTAATACAATAAATAATTGGTAATCCTCTTAAAAATATTTGGCTAAATTGTACTAAAATCTGTTGTGTTAAAATTTAATTGCCTGTTATATGAACTAATAATAAAGCAAATATGGGCTTAAATTAGGCAATTTAAGGCCATGTATTACTTATTTGATTTCTATCTTACCGGCTTTCATTTTTTTAGGCACCTTATTTGAAAACAAATAGAGTAAATGAATTTTAGCCAGTAGATAAACGTTTCTTATCGTTTTCTTTGCGCTTATCTGCTACGAATAATAAACTTTAATTATTAGGTTTTTAATGTGCTGTCAGAAAACCTGAAATATGGTTACAGGAGTTACGTCACGTTGTTACGTACAAGAGTTGCGTTATACATGACCTTAAAAGAAAATAAAGCAATGCATTCTTAAAAGTTTACGTACATATTTGTTTACCTTCCGCATGCTTTCTTCCAAATTATCGGAAACTAAGGAAAGGCTATCAGCGCCTAACTGAGAGGCGACCTTTCGAGCAAAACTTTTTGTCACAGTGGACAAAGAAATTGGTCCATCCGTGGGAGGATCTCGAGGAATTTGCATTCGTAGTGAAGAATTTTCCTCTTCCAGTCTCAGAATTGCAGATTTCAATTTACGGACTTCATTATCTAATTGCTTGCAAGAAGAAGAGGATTCTTCAACTGTTTCGTTAATAACTTGCTGTAAAGAAGCTATTTCTTCTTGTGCTTTTCGTTTCTCGAATTGGATGTCATTTTGAGTTTTTAGATCTACAATGATCAATTGACTTTTTGCGTCGTCCAAATCGTTTTTCAGTTTCGTATTCTCTTTGTGTAAAAGTTGATTTTCTTCTTGCTTTTGTTTCAACTCGACTGCAAACAAAGTTTCAATCAATTTCGCAAAATTTTTTAAAAGTATTACTTCAATTAAAATAAAAAAAACATGTATATATATCACTATTATTTTCCGGAAATTTGTGGTTTCTTCTCGTTTCGTAATCGAGAATTAACAAATTTATGGCAGTATTTACTATATCTAGAACCAATTTTTGGTAAAACAATAATTTCCTTTTTTTTGGAAACTTTTGAAGACAATAAATTGGAAAATTCTTGATCAGAGTAAGAAGCTTTAACCATTGTAAAGATAATTCTTATTTAATGATGACAATATGAGCAGAATATGAGTCAAGACTAATAAATTCCTTTTTAATAATCGTTTGAAGGAAATTCAAGGAAATTGAAACCGAAAATGAATAAAATAATAGAATCAATAATTTTAAATTTCATACATAAAATATATTGACACAAACCTTCCTTCTGAAGAAACAATTCTTTCATTTTTGCTCTTTGAACGTTGAATTGCTCCTGCATTTTAAGATTTTCCTCTTTAAGGTTCAGTATTGTTGACTGGAGGTCGTCTGCAAAAAAAATAAACAAATTGGATTTAATCAACATTAGAGGGCAGACGTCGATTAGCAATATTTAGAGGTAGGATTGAACATATCATTGAATGTGAAAATCAAAAGAGAGTAATTTAGTAATTGAAACTAAATTCTACCCCCACCTTCCTTAACTTCTCTCTGGATTCCTTGCCCTTGTTCTGCACTATTATCCATCACTGAAAAATTATACTTATTCTAAAATCGTATTTCAAGTTGGAATTTATTTACTTGATTTCTGAATGGCTCACATGCAAATCACGCAAACAGTAATCAGCAAAACGAACAGCTGAGAGCAAATTAGAGCTTAGAGGAGAAAACCATGAAAACTGACAATTTTCGATGACAGCGCCGTCTGTATATTCTTCACACTGACAGTTTTTTAACTATATTTGTATTTTTAAGATTTTTAACGTTTTACATTATTTTTGCTATACCATTTGCCGTAATTTTGGGGTCAAAGATTCAAATTTGATATTATTTTTAATCGAGTTTCGTATTTTATAATTTAGTAAATAAAACTCTAAACTGTCATCAAATCCAGCCGAAAACTTGAACAATTAATCGAAAAACATTAGAAATCATTCTTTTTTAACACCATAAATCAACATAACCTCAATATTTTATTGGATTATAAATGTCTGAAACTTAAGTATACAATTTTCAATATATAAAATTACATTAATGCCAAATAGATCTGAATTACATTTAGTATTGGAATTGAATTTCGCGCCCTTTTTAAGCAACTGCGCCGTCTGATCTTGACATTCTTGACAGCTAACTCTAACCTGAAAAATTAGGAGCAATTCAGCAATTAGGAATTAGGATTGCTCGGAGAGCTATTAAATATCAATAAATATGATAAATATATAGCGAATATAGCTAAATAGCTTATCCTTTTCTGAAAAATCGATTATATTTGTATACCATGATACCATGCACATACCGTATGCTTAATCAGCAGTCAGTACGTCACGTCAGACGTCAGAGTTTTGACTTTACGGTTACGGCACTGGTAAAAAGCGTCTACTCTCAACATTTTTATTTATAATTATTTGGTTTATATTAGAAAATTTAATCTTCATAAATATAAAGATAGTAAAGGAACATTGAATAACATATAGGTAAAAAATTAGAAACCCGTTCTTCAATTACCGAAAATGCCATTAGGTTATGTTTCTAGTTTATGGAGTTTTATCCGTTTATCTTTGAATAATGTTTTCAATGCTTTCAATTAAAGTTTCAAGCCTCCTTTAACAAAGTATATGAATAATATAAAAGAATCCAGCATTCGTAAACGCACACCTAATTTCATTACTGTCATTGTGATCAAGTGTTAAGTGTTCTATGTGATTAATATTGGGTAAACAATACGCGAGAAGTATATATAAGCATTAAAGTTTGAAGAAACTCCTCAAACCTCATTGTGTTCAGTATGGATGATGTATTTTATAAAATCATCACAGGAAATCCTGAGGAAGTTCGCAGAAGTTTAGAAAGATTTTCTACTAATGTGAGTGCTTTAATAATACTAAATTTCCTTCGTATTTTGTATTATAGTCGAATTAATTGAATTAATATATATTAGATTAATAATTAGTGTCGAAATTTCAATTTCTGGACTTAAAACAAATCTCGTTTGTCGCATATACTTATTTAGATTTAATATTCAGAAGGTAATTTAGTATTATAGAAAAATACAAAAATAAGAAAGGGGTTTAGCTATTACTGAAATTTGTACTTATCTGAACAATTAATTATGAATTGAACTAACAGTATGGGAACAAATCAAAATTTGATGAGTTGAACAAAGAAAATATTCGTTTGGACGTTTGGGAAGCATTATTTCGACAACTCTCAGATGAAACTTATTCCTCAGTTCATAGTCAGTGTCTAGCAACTCTCCGCATACTCAGGTAGTAAATCATTCTTAAATGTATATACTTATTAAAAGGCCGAAAATAATTACTTTATTAATTAAGGGTATGTGATATAATTACTATAAGAGCCATTTTAGTTTCCCTAATTTTATATTCCTGATAATAACTATTATTCTCTAAAATGAGGCTATTTACTAAATTTGCTCGTATGTTAAGTAACAAATGCACTTAATTATACATTTTAATTCGTTTTATCCTTGGCTGAGACAAATTTGTTCATCTATTAAATCAAAATTGATCCTTATGAATAAAAAAAATATTTTTCAGTCGCGATAAAACCAATTTGGACGATATAATCACCAAATATAAATTGAATGTTGTCTTAAGAAACGCAGGACTCACAGAAACTCAAAACAAGTATAATATTCCTGGTGTGACAGGTAAATTATTGAATTAGTGTAATTGTTAATTATATCGTCAATTTAATTATTATTGTACATACATCGATATATTTTTATTATCCTTCGTTTTATTTATTGTTATAATGATTAATTTACTTGCATCTTATTAGGTACTATCGAAGCACAAAAGCTGCTCTGTAATTTATTATTCAACAGTGTAAACGTACAAAAAATGATAGTGGATACAGCTTACTTAACTCATCTTATAAAACGATTCAGTAGACACAATGAAAGTCTTCCCCAAGAAATGAAATTATTCGACATTCGAATTCTTTTTCTAACAACAGCTTTAAACGTTCCAACAAGAAGTATTGTTAGGGATCAATTTCTCGGAGATACGTACCTTATAAAAATGCTACAAGAAATATCTGCTTGTCACCAAAATATTCCAATAAAGGTACAAATTCAATTAATCTTATACCTAATTTTAAGGTACTATTTTATTAATCTGGTTATGGAAAGAATGTTTTATCTTAATTGAATTTCTTCAGTAAAGCAATTATGATTGTTTATTGAAGAAATTCAATTAGAATATATTATTTTCGCGTTTAATACTTGACTTTATTGTCATGCATTAAATACGTCAATCACAGTCTCGTGAGTGTTAATTAAAAATATTACTTTACGTTAATTTCTCAACGATTGGCAATGATGTAAAAAAGTTACAATTAAAATTTACAGTATATATTATAGCAAAAATTATATTAAAAATAATATTAAATAAAAAAATGTATTTTTTGCACAGGAAGATGATGTAAATCTTGCTTGTGAAATATTAAAAACTCTTTTTAATTTATATATGCAAGTCGATGATTTTATTGGTGGAGCTGAAGAAAAATTTAAAAATCTAGTCTCAATTTCACGCAGATTAATTCTGAATCAATGTGAAATAAGAAAGGAAGAACTTTGCAGGTAATGTTTTAAACAGTATAGAAGATAGTGAAGAACTTTTTATCAAATAAGATTTAATACGTTTAAGTTACTTGATTGTTTAATTACTTTGTCACATTTTGTAGTAATGTGGTCAATTTAATGACAGTAATTCCGCCAATATGTTATTCGCCACTCATTCAATCAGTGCAAGAGAATAATTGCACTCATGTCTATGAAAATATGGACATGTTAGCCATTTCAGTTTTATTGCAATTCTTGGATACGAGATTAAATAGCAAAACTGACTTGATAGAAAGTCTTTCTCCGATCGTCTCTTGCCTAATAAAACTTGCGAAATCTGCGAGCCTGATGCGAAAATTTATGCGTCTTCAGGTACTATACATAATCAATTTGCCAAATTACTTTTTTTTTAGTTTTTGTTTGTTGTTTCTTCTTCTTATACTATTCTTAGATATTACCGCCTCTGAAGGATGTAATGAACAGACCGGAAGAGGGAAATAGTCTCAAAGCAAAACTCTGTCAATTACTAACATCGCCAATAACAGATTTACGTGATCTGGTTGCAGAATTCTTATTTATTCTCTGCAAAGAAAATGGTACTTGGCATAACGATGACATTATTTGCTTTCTTTTTCATTTCATAAAAATTCTAACTATTTATAATGGTTAACAGTTAGTCGGATGATTAAATATACGGGGTATGGTAACGCAGCAGGAATGTTTGCAAATAAAGGATTACTCGGTCGCCAACAGCCAAAAACGGAATACTCCTCAGAATCTGAAGATAGTGAAACTGAGGAATATACGAAATATAAAGAACAGTATATTTTTTGTTGTATTTTTTTAATTAAATGCAATTATATAAACATATTTCCAAATGCTTTAAAATTTTTTTAAATCGGCTCTCAATAGTAAAAAATATTTTTCCTCGATCTCCAGATTCTGACTCTAATCTAAGTTTATTAATACAGGATTAATCCAGTTACTGGATGCTACGAAAAACCAAAGACAAATCCTCTCGAAGGGATGAGTGAAGATCAGAAAGAATATGAAGCCATGCAGTTAGTTGGTCTTGTTGATAAATTGACAAGGTAAAAAAATGTGTATAGTAAATAATAAAATACTAATTAAAAAAGGTGAATAAGAAAAAAAAATAATGACATTTATTTTTAGGGAAGGAGTAGTACACCCTTGTACAATAGGTGAAGACGGAAAGCCAAAGCCAATAGGACACGTCCTCGAATTGCAAAACGAACTACCTCAGCAACATATTATTCGCGATAATTCAGATTCTGATTAGGCAATTTCCAAAATCCAATTCAATCATAAACTCTTCATTTGTGTGTATTTATGTATTTTAATCTCTATTTATTTTTGTAAATCAAAAATTAAGTTACACATATAAAGTATTATGTTAAAGTATAGTATGTTTATTTTATTTATAAACTTAAACTCTAGTGCAACAACGCATTCCAGAGTTACATAAAGCTATCATGAAGCGTTATGACCGTTGATAATAGATTAAAATTTAATTTTTAATAACAATGTGGTTTTATTGAACACTCCTAGATATTAAAATTTTGGGCAAAATAAAGACTACCTATAATACCAGATAAGTTATGAATTTCCTTTATTGATTTTATTGATTATGGAACATCTCTACTTTATTCTATTTGTAAATATTTTTTTATTGCATGGTTCTATCTTTTATTTTTCTTCCTTCGGCGTCGGTGGGAAAGCGTTGAAGAAGAAGTTATCCGAAACTACTATCTGTAGAAAAAGAAAAATGTATATACATATTCTACAGTCAAAAGTACATAGAATTTAGAGCTTTTGATAAATTTAGAGCAATTCTCAATGGGCAGAATATAAATTTAAACTTCTATACAATTTTCTGTGGTTTGTTCCTATTTATTTTGAAAGTGAAGAAAATATACTCACGTAGCTCACGGTGGAAATTAGCATAGCGAGCCCTACTGCTAATTGAATATTATACGTTTTTTGCTTCGAATCATAATCTTTCTTCCAGCTTCCTTGTGGCACTGGAACTTCATCCATCGTCTGGGGTTTGAAGTCTGATGATGGACCATGATATCTGCGGATTCCTATTAACATAAAAAATATCAAAGTAATGAATTAAAGAGATGAAATTTATTTAATTTAACAATATTTCTGTTTCTGGTTTTCCGATTGAAAAAATGGCTTTCTTTTCCACGAAATGTATTTTTTTTTCATTAGACCAGGACAAAGCTTTTAACAAAGAAAAAATTTCCTTTACAAAAAAAAATCATTTTTACTACTTTCGAAAAGCCATTTAATTTTTATTTTAATGTACGACTAAAAGTAAAGAAACTGTAGGTTGCCTTAAGGTTCATTTCGAATAGTGAAAAGGCTTTTATGTTTATTACTGCA
>JAUESI010000029.1:2696045-2710167 GCA_032275145.1 Synergus laeviventris
AAAATTTATTTGGAAAATGTTGAAAATTGGCAAGGTTGCTCCAAAAATAATAAAGTAATTTCAACCATTGAACTCCTGAAAATGTTTTCTCTATAAAAATACTTCATAAAATAATTTAATTTTTATTTTGTCATGATAATTCAGAGCAGGAATCGACTTAGAGGCATTCAAGTAAATTGTTATAAACCGTTGTTAAAAAAAAACTGTAGTGAACAACAAATTACACAGACGAAAAATAAACGCCAAAGAAAATGTTCAACCATAAAATTATTATTGATACAACATTTGATCAGATGTTTAACATAAATCGGAAATTCGTGAATCATGCCCTTTTATGGCATTGAAGAATGAACGAGGCATAGCATGCATAGCACCATGGCACTCCATAGAAGTGTATAACCTCACCGGCGACGATGACGAAAATCGAACATAAAAAGAATCATTACGGATATTAAAATCAGTTTTATACTCACTCGTGCACCATCTTTCATCATCTGGGACATGCCAGGGGCCTTCGGAACGTGTAAAGCCATTTTTCTGTTTAAATAATAATTATTTACTTGAAAACGTAGCACGCCTTTTTTCACAAATGACGAAGACAAAGAAGAATGAAGTTAGCTCTGCAATGTACTTCCTTTTGCCAGATTTTTCGATCATTTATTTTTTTTTTTCCTCTCGAATCTCAATATCGTTATTGACACTATTGAATAATCGAATAAATTTTACCTGGAGCGCACTTCAGAGCATATCAAACGTCAGCTGTCAAATTACCAAAAAAATAAAATAATTTTTTTTTCCTATTTATTGTGTATAATTTAATATAATTTTAAGAGTGTAATTAGGAAAGCTACTGATTCAGGGTAATTACTATTTGATAAATCGTGGAGAAAATTATTTTAGTCCAAATAGGTTATGTTGCAAAAAATATTTCTTTGAGTACTTGGAGTTTTATGCTTTTATAAGTAAATTATACCAGATGATACGTAACAATACTTAATAATTTTTTAATAATTGCAAGGTGACACCCTTTTTCAATTTTTTCTTAATGAAAACTGAACTTCGTGATTATTGTCATAGTTTTCCTTTTCAACCTGTTTAAACTACATATTTTCGAAAAGTCATTGTCATGTCTTTAAGATGTCGTAAAAATGTCGCAATGATATCTTAAAAAACGTGGCCAAATTTTGTGCCCACAGGGTTTAGATGACATAATTTGTTTTATTTTCAGATCATACCGATGATACTAACCAAATCGATCTACTTTTGATGAAAATATACACAGAATCCTCAGTTTTAGTATAAAAAGGATATAAACAAAGTAACAATGCCAGCTATACGAAACACACTTCAAAGAGAAATTTTTACCCCTAACGATGAAAAAATATTGAGCGTTTGTAGTGTGAGAAAAGCATATAAAAAAAAGAAAACGAGTTTTCTTTGCCTCACTTCTGTCAACGATACTCCAGGATCCTTCTTTTTACACCAAGTAAAAAAGAGCGACAAGAATGTTTTTAAAAAGAAACAGACGTGGTCTTTGGGTGATATTCGAACAGTCGATGGTGTCGGTGGAAATTCAATGGACCTGGAACTACACATCGACAAAATTTATAAATGGTCTGTGATGTCTGCTCAAGAAAGACAGAGTTTTGTTGTCAATTTGTATACCTGCTCTTTTAATCTAACTCAGAGGCCAGAATTTAAAAATTTACCTAAGGAGTGGCTCATTGATCCCTCATGTGTAACCGATGGAAGGCTGGATGAGAGTAACAAATTCAGTGCTGGTATAAGAATCTATATGAAATGTATTTTCGTATCTTTTAATTTTTGAATTTTTTCCACAACAGAATACTCAAGTCTCTATTTTTTAAAAATATTCATCATCCACAGGTTTGTTAGAATCTTCCTTGCCATTGGATTATCAACCAATTACCGAGAAGGAAGCAAAAGATCTCGCAAAGTTAATGGAATCTTGTGATAATGCAGTTTCAAATGCCGAATATTTTATGGAAACTCTCTCTAAAGATCTTTCAGTTTTAGATGGGGTAAATTATGATTCAATTATATAATTATTTTAAAAGTAACAGTCACTCAAGTATATTTTTATTTCTTGACAGGAAAACGTACAGTCAGTCTTGGCGTCGGAACCTCAAGTTACACTTTTAATGAATGGAATAGAGGCAGCGATTTCCGAAGCTTCCCTGGTTGAGGCACGTTTAAGTGCCTATGATGAAGCATTAGGAAGAATTAGAGAAGCTATGGCAAGAGTTGGTCAAAAAAATCAAGCTATACACACTGCTAATCTCAATGCAAGACAACTTCTTGAGCAACTTGATGCAGTAATTGTAAGAGATTTTAATTGTAACTTTAAATTCAAGAGCTAGAATTTTCTGAATTATATTCTAGTTTTAATTTTCTAAATAATTTTATTTAAAATTACTTACTCCAGACACAGTTGAAAATTCCCGCAAATCACCAGGCGACATTAAATGAAGCCGAGCTTCCTGGAAATCGAGAAGAGCTTCGACTCGCTGGTGTCGCTCTTTTAAAAGCGATAACGGCTCCTCTGCCTCCAGGTCTAGAGAGATTGAGTGCTGTTGTTGAGCAAAGGAGACGGCTTGATAAAATGAAAGCGAAATTCTCGCAGATCGTTGCAAGGCATTTGAACAATCTTTTTATTCACTTGGTATGCAGCTTACTACAAGACAATTTTTTTAACTTGTTTAATTTATTATTTCTGTCGCACTTATTTTATTTATTAAATTTGTATTTTTAATATAGGGCAATGACGTGGGAGAAATTCAAATGTTAACAGAATTAACTCTACCAACTCATCAAGCAGTTCATCGAGAGTTAGAACCTTATACAGAATTAATGAAGTTACTCAGAGCCTTAGATAATAGAGCTTTTGTTCAACTGACGAAGGTTTACACTGATACGATGAGTAAATTATATCAGAGAGATTTCAAGTTCTTTTTTGAAGAAGCGAGAAGTCGGTTGATCAGTAAACGCTCTCATGGTAACATATAAATCATTGAACAACTATTTGTTTTTGGGAGGGCAGTAATTTCATAATTAAATGGAATATTTATTATGTTTTTGCAGCAAGTACATCCAAGTCAAAGGATCCAAAAGCAGAGGATTTAATCAGTGCAGCTCCAATTTGTCTTTTAAGTGGTGATGTTTGGGCTCCACAAGGAGATGGAGCGTTACTGGATTCAGTTTTAGAATGTGTTCTATCTCAACTACAGCCAGTTTGTTTTGCTGAACAAGCTTTCTGCATCTCTTTTCTGCAATTGAGTTCTGTACATGCACCCTCAAAGGTATTTATATTTTAAATAATTTTTTAGTGAATTTATTTTTAAACTTGATAACGCAATGTAATTTAGAAGCAATTATCGTTGGAACTTAAAATTTTATGTAATTTACTTAATTTAAAAAATTTAATTCAAGGTATTATATATTTTTGTTCATTTCTTTTATTTTACATTTGTCAATTACTTCTCAAGATTGAATTTTGGAATTCTGCTTTCCAGGGTTCGGACATAGAAGACAGTGACAGTGTCAGTAATGGAGCTGTGAGTCCCGGATCTGTAAGTTCAACAACGAGCAAAAAACTAGAGCGTCAAGTGAACGAAGAAGTAAGAGCTACAATGGCTGTTATCTTTCCTTCATTGGAGACTGAATTAAATAACTTTATCTCTTTTCTGGACAAGATAGACAGCTTGTAAGCACATCACTTCAATTAAAAATGTCTCAAAAATTAGAATTAATTTAATTTCTACAATCTATTATATAATTTCTGAATAATCTTTCCACAAACTTTTACAACATATTCATTGTAAATAAATATTTTCTACATTTTTCTTCTTTAGCTGGTGCATGTATGTCTTGGTTCGTCTTTCTCAACATGTAATGTCTGCTCAAGACACAGGATCATTTCTCTCCATGACTTTTGCATCCGCCCTCGTCCAAGTTAAACGTTCTTTTGATAAATTTATGCAAGTTCAACAACAATCTATTCTTCGAGACACTAAAGTTAACCGAAAACACAAATGCGGAATTTTACCCTACGTAGAAAACTTAGGTCCTTTCGCTAGAATCACAGAAAATATTTTCCGCAATTCGGACAGGAAAGTAGATTTGGAAAAGTGGTATACAAAATTAATTGGCACGATGTTTGAAGCCATTATAATTCACAGTGTTCAACATCACAAAACTCCACAAGAAGTTATCAAAATGGGTAATTAAATCTACTGTTAGCCATGCCTTCTCTTTTTTTAATATGATTATTTATGTTTAATTTTTATTTTTTTGCAGAAAATTTCCATCATTTGTACGATCTTTTCTCACAGTTAAAAATCTCTGTTCTGGATCAAGAACGCAAAGAAGCAAAACAAAAATATCAGGATGCACTCAGAGCATATGTTGTTCAATATTTCGGTAGACCCCTCGAAAAACTGAATGTAATCATTAACTATAATTATAAATTAATGTACTGAACTCCCTTTTTCCCTATACAGTAGACTAACAATATTAAATATAAAAAATACTTTTTCAGTTCTTTTTCGAGGGAGTTCAGGCTAAAGTGAGCACAGGAGTAAAAGAATCTGAAATAAGTTATCAGATGGCCTTCAGCAAACAGGAACTGAAGAGAGTTTTAAAAGAATACCCGGCAAGAGAAGTGAAAAAAGGACTGGAGCATCTTTATAGAAAAGTGGAAAAGCACCTATGTGAGGAAGAAAACTTACTTCAGGTAAAACTCAGAAAAAAAGACTTGTAACTTTAAATATAAAGAGAATGTTATTACATAAAAAATTCTTAAAACAATATTAAAAAATTTGTTTTCCAGGTTGTCTGGCGTGAAATGCAAAGCGAGTTTATAACGCAGTACACTTACATTGAGGAGAGAATTCATCGATGCTATCCAGATAGTATGGTGACGTTAGAGTTCACAGTACAAGATATATTAGACTTCTTTTCGGAAATAGCACAGTCTCATTAAAACAAGTGATAACCAACGCAAGAGAGAGTAATAAACAAAAGTAATTTTTATCCCTGCCAAGTCAGTCTTTTCTTACTTTAAAGTCTTTATCTTTATCTTTATCTTGGATTAGACAGTGTATCTTATTCCATACAAAATTATAGGTAGTTGTAACTTTAAATTATAGATGGTCTATAAATCTGTAAAAATATCTTAACATGCTAGGCAAATCGCAACTTCTGGTTTAAAATGAACAATCATTATGCACTAGAAATTAATTTCGTCCGAAATCAGCTCAAGGTTACTTGTTTGCACGAGGGTTTATGATGATGAGCTTTGAAGCATCATTTTGGTTCTTTTGACAGTGCCAGTTTTACAATTATTTACATTACTGGCGAACCTCAAAGAATTAAGTGTTTCGCTGTAGCAGTCGTCCAGAGGTGAAATGTTGAGAAGCATAAGAGTTTTAGAATTACCTCCCAAAGACGGCATGAGAAGATGCGTCAACTTGGAATTTCTGTAGGGTACGTGATCCTGCTTTTTCAGAAGAGCCAGGATCACGTTTCCAAGATTCGAGAGAGACTTGTTGATGTTTTTCGTTTCAGCTGTTCGAGCAGCTTCCTCCCCTTTCAATCGCTCAGAACCAGCTAAATCGACCAAATTGAGGTTGCCTATTGATATCTCGTCTTTTCTGGTGTGTTTACCGATTAATCGAATTCGTGCAACTGAATGCGATCTTGAAGATCTAAAATAAATTTGTATTTCGTTATTTTTTTTATTGCAAAAAAGATATTTATTTAAATTTGTAATTGAAAACTGGAGAAATAAAACCCAGTGAATAAAATTCTTACTCTTTAACATTTTAGTTTCTATTGTAAAAGAATATTAAACTACTTTTTAGGCCATACAAAACAAAAAATATGTAAGATGATTAATAAATATGTTACAAATTAATTTCAATTGAATCAATTACCTTTCATTGGATTGCGTGGCTGCGACGGCTCGATTTTGTTGGGCGATTAGAAGAAACTTGTGTAATTCCTCAGGGCTGTGGATTTCCTCGACTCGAAGATTGCTAACGTACAAATCATTTCCTTTGCTATCAGCCATTCGTATCTCTAGCAGCTTAGGCTGGGAGTCCAATAAATCCACTATATGCTCATTATAAATTTCAAGGAAGCTCGCTTCGATTCTATATTGCCAACCAAGCAATTCAAATTGTTTCATTTCATTGAAAATATGTCTTACCTAAAAAACCAGATAGTTTCAAAATTTGAATGATGATTTATTAATAGAGTGATGAAATTAAATCAATTAAAACTAAATTAAAGTGAATGCCATTCACAATGTAAAAGTAAAACTTACAGTTCTTGGTATCATTCCTTCCATTTCCGACCCAGGGTAGCCTTCCATTGTATAAGTTTTTCCAGACCCTGTTTGGCCGTAGGCGAAAACGCAAACATTATAGCCATCCAAAGCTGATTGCACAAGCAAGGACAATTCTTGAAAAACATCTTCCTGAGTTGCATTGGGAGGGAAGACTTTATCAAATTGAAATTCTTGTCGAGACTGGCGTATTTTACCACCACATCCTATTTCGCCACCTTCTCCACGTCCAACGTCTATGGTACATTCATCGAGGTAGTTTATAGAGCATAATCTGTAATTAGAAAAGGATAAAATTCAATATTAGTTGTTACATTTTTTATAACTATGGAGAACTATTTTTCTTAATTAAAAATGCAAAAGGAATAATTAAAAGCTTACAGTATTCAAAATTCTTAAAAATTCTGTAGCAACCTTGAAAAATAATTATATTAACTAATCAACTCACCCCTTGGAAGACTCTTTTGGAATCGTTGGTCGCACCCGACAGAAGACCCTAATATTACCCTTCATTTCTTGCATAGTGTTATGAAGAACTCTTCGATCTTTATCCATACTATGAACCAAAATTTGCAAATCTTCATTCGTCTTGGAGAGCTTGTCATTCCTCTCCCTCTCAAATTTAAGATTTTCGTCATACTCGTCCAATCTAACATTTTGATCCTTTAAAACTTCCTCCTGACGACTATACTTTTCTTTATATTCTCTCAAAGACGCAGACACATTATTGTACGTCTCCTCCATGTTCTGAAACTTTTTCGTCAAATCTTCATTCTTAGTACGATATTCATCAAGTTCTAACTTTAATATTGTCAAGTCTTCGTTCAATTTTACATTTGAACGTTCATATTCCTCAGCTTTGGCTTTGTTGAGACTTTCACTTTCCTGGAGACTTTGATAATTTTCTTGCATCTCATGAAATTTTGTGGACATTTCTTTATTTTGATTTTTAATGCTAGTTAGTTCCTCTGTGGTGTATGCTAATCGTCCTTTAAGATCCCATTTTGCAGGCATTTTAGCCGCTGCTTTGGGTGCTGGCTTGGCTACTGGTTTGGCTGCTGGTTTCGCATTATTCGTGGCAACCGTAGTTTTCACGAGCCGTTGAGCGATATTTGGTCGTTTTGCTTCGATGGCATTGACGGCTGTTCCAAGCCGTTTCAAAGGAGCTTTCTGGGTAGGCCTTTGTCGAAGAATAGTCGCCATAGTTTGGGAACGAGTCAATCCAGTTTCCTTAGGAGGATTATTCTCGGTGCCACTCCTGGTGCTTATGTTTGTCGTGCTCGCTGAGCTTTTAATATTAGTTGGCATTCTTTTTATACTCGATGTACTTTGTGATGCTAAACTGCTGTTGCTAGATGTCTTCGGGAGTAGTGAACCTCCTGCAGCTGTTAATGTACTATTAGCTTTTAATAATTTTATCTTTGGCTGTTGAATTCGAGATTCCATCTGGAAAAATATTTTTAAACAAATTTCAAACTACAATTCTTCACTAATTACAGACATCTTTATAAAAAAAGGTACCTAAACCGTTTCAGTGTAATTTAAAAATATTCTAAAGTTCTGGGAAATTGTTAGATCTACATAAATAATTCTATACATTTAGTATTACAAAATCAAAAAGGTTACAAAAACACTTTTATATTTCAATATTATTTATAAAATATAAACTCTTTCTTATAAGGAGATTAAGTAATATTTCAGCACTTTCTACAAAGCGGAAATGTTGAATTAAAAAAACTCAACTATTCGTCATGGAAGTTGGGCGCTCTTTCTACTTTTTTAAAAACTAAACATTTCCTGAATAAAAAATCTCTTCAAAATATCTAAACACAAATAAAACTTAATTTCCTTTTTAATTTTTTCCACTTATTTATATCTAATTACAAAAATTCATCAACTGTAAGAAAATCTAAACAGAATAGAAAACTAACCTTAAATTTCCGAAAAGAAAAAAAATTATTGACGGACAATTTTGAAGGATTTTAAAAGCACATCAATTTTATAAATAGAGAGAAGGATTAAATAGAGGCAATATAAATAAATAAAATACAAATTTGTACTACAGCTTGACGCAACGTAAACTGTCCATGCGAGTATCACGAGGTCGATTTTAGCATTCTTAAGGCGAAAACCGAAGCACTAAAGAGAATATTTTTTTAAATTAATACTTAAGACATATTTTTATGAATTACTAATGCGTATGCACTTGTTTTCTGAGATACAGAGCCGAAAAAAAACATTTTGGAACAGAATTGACATAGCTTACTTTCGTGCAACCGATCCCTTTCTCTCTTTTGTGTAAAAACCGCTACTGCCGTTCTGTGAAAAGTTCAATGTCCGTGATCGAAATTGATCGATGGCTACGTTAAATATGGCACTGTTTTTTCCTAAAACACATATCACGAGTCATTCACAAAACTGCACCAAACTATCCTAGAATATTGTTTAGAATAACAAACTAAATAACGTTCACTTTTCAAACTGAAAAGAACGGTCTGATGGCGTCTATAGCAATCTATAGTAAGCACTAGTACCAAACGCTCAAAACAAATTATTTTTTAGAAGTTAAGATCGTTAAGATTGTCTTTGAATTATTATTAAATTAAATGAAGTTTAGAAACTCTTTCGTTGGTTTCTTGCTTTACTAGTGTGCAATATTATGTAAATAAATCCGGTAAAGTCACGTTTTAGCTCATTTTTATAGGAAATTTAAAAAATTGATAAAATATAGGAACTTTTGGTGATATCACTCTTGGCTATAAATATGGCGGTACTGTAAGTTTGGCGGGAATTTTGAATAGCTAATAAAATGTTAATTTCAATATTTGTAATTGATGTACATAATTATATTGCTTCTATCAAATTGTTATGATAATAAATGTACATATTCTGACTACCTTTAGAATGTTGTAGAATTAATAATTGCAATTTACAATTTTTATTAGGACTATTATAAATTATAAAATTTTTAATTGAGAGAAGGAAAAGTGCTAAATTAATAATCTGCAAATTTAATATTCGTATATTAGAATCTAAGAAGCATCAAAGATAATATAAGATAATATCCTAAAGATTTAAATTCATTAAAATAAAAAAAATTTCAAACCAAAACTAAAATCCCTAACATAAACAGAGATGAAATAAATAAAACCAGAGAGAGAGAGAGCGAGAGAGAAAGAGGTGATATAATAAATAAAACCTCATCTCTGATAAAACTACCCTGTGCTCCAAGGGCTCCAAGCGAGTAACAGCACAACTAAAATTTGATCACAGTTACCAATGTACATGTTTTATGAATCTGGTTAAACACGCACACAGGCCGATCATAGTATCATTCTTACACGATACACGAGTGATACACGAACACGAGTGAGTGCGGCCAGCCATCTGGAGCAGAAGATTAGTTTAAACAGTATATAAATTTTTTCATCCCTTTAACTGTCAAAAATTTGTTTAAAAAGGGAAAGAATCAGGCAAAATGGTGTTAGCAGATTTAGGGCGTAAAATTACATCCGCTTTGCGTTCTCTAAATAATGCAACTGTGATAAATGAAGAAGTGAGTTTCCAATTCTTACATTTTCGAATTTGTAAACAGATGAATTCTATAACAGAAAGATACTTCTCCCTTACATTAGGCTTTTTGTCATGAATTACAACACGTTTCTCGTGTTTCTTTTCCAAAAAAATTTTTTCATATTATTTAATTTTGCACGTTCGTTTTTTGGAATTTAACCTTACTTTTTGTGTCACTGCTTTTTAATATATGTTTCGGAGCAAAGAAACTTCTTTTTTTGTTTTATATAGTTTCTAATAATAAGAAAACAATAATGACGACGTGTAATTTTATTTGTTTTATATGTATGAATTATAGGTCTATATTTATGTTTTTGTGGCAAATAACAAAAAATCATAAAGAAAAGTTTTTTTTGTATATTTATTTCTATTGTTATTTTTTTTGCCTTATACGTATTACAGCATTATAATTTGTTATATGTTAAAATTGTTTTCTGCATATACACTTCTTATTAAATTATTGAAAGTATTTATTATGTATTTTCTGGCTCATTAGCTTTACATTTACTAATATATATTCTTTCAAATCTTCCATTTTCTAGGTTTTGAATTCTATGCTAAAAGAAATATGCGCAGCATTACTTGAAGCAGATGTGAATATTAAGTTGGTGAAAAAATTGCGAGAAAATGTTCGACAAGTCATTGATTTTGACGACATGGCAGGAGGTCTCAATAAAAGACGAATGATCCAAAGTGCAGTCTTCAAAGAACTGGTTAAAGTAATATCTTCATAATTTAAAATCCTAAAATTCTTTTACTCTCCTGTTTTCGTGTAAATAATTGTTTAATTTTAATTAAAACAATATTAATTTATTCCAGTTGATTGATCCTGGAGTAAAAGCATATCAGCCTGTAAAAGGTCGGGCAAATGTAATCATGTTTGTCGGATTGCAAGGTTCTGGTAAAACGACATCCTGTACAAAACTTGCTTATCACTATCTTAAGAAAAACTGGAAAGCATGTCTAGTTTGCGCTGATACATTCCGGGCCGGTGCCTACGATCAAATAAAGCAGAATGCTACGAAAGCCAGAATACCATTCTATGGAAGGTAATTTTGAATTCTGAAAATTCGAAAGAATTAATTATCAATTCCTAAAATTCATACTGTTGCTTTCAGTTATACGGAAATCGATCCGGTAGTAATAGCTCAAGACGGTGTTGAAATGTTTAAGAAGGAAGGGTACGAAATTATAATTGTGGACACTAGTGGAAGGCACAAACAAGAAGAGTCGCTTTTTGAAGAAATGTTGCAAGTGTCTAACGCCGTTGTAAGTACTTTTGTACATATTATTTTTGTTTATAAATATAATAATCAATTATCTGTAAACTTATTAAGTTAATTCCTTTTAGTAAATTCGATTCTAATTAGGCATAATTATTTTAGAAACCGGACAATATAATTTTCGTGATGGACGCAACGATAGGTCAAGCTTGTGAAACACAAGCGAAAGCTTTCAAAGATCGCGTAAATATCGGCTCAATTATCATTACAAAGTTGGATGGTCACGCTAAAGGAGGTGGAGCTCTTTCTGCGTAAGTATATGTTTTCTAAAACGAATATAAAACATTTATTTTGCAATTTACGATTAAATTAATGTCAGTTTCTGCCCTTTTCTTTTGCAGAGTTGCAGCAACACAAAGTCCTGTGATTTTTGTTGGTACCGGAGAACACATCGACGATCTGGAACCTTTTAAAACGAAGCCCTTCATAAGTAAACTTTTGGGAATGGGAGATATAGAAGGTTTAATTGACAGAGTTAATGAATTAAACCTCGATGACAACGAGGAGTTATTGGAAAAGATTAAGCATGGCCATTTCACGTTACGAGATATGTACGAACAGTTCCAAAATATTATGAAAATGGGTCCCTTCTCACAAATCATGGTAATTTATTTTATACAAAATCAGGCCTGTTAAGAAGTTTAATACATTTAAAGAGTTCAGATAATTGAATTCAATATATTTTTGTATTTTCTATTAAAATATATTTATTTAATAAAATACATTTTTTATTGGTAGGGAATGATTCCTGGATTCAGTCAAGACTTCATGACAAAAGGAACAGAACAAGAATCAATGGCCAGGCTAAAAAGACTAATGACAATGATGGACAGCATGAACGACGCTGGTTCGTTTTCTATTCCGAATCTCTTAAGTTTTACGAGTGAAACTATAATATGTAAAATATCAAACGTAATGAATTCATAATTTATTGTAGAATTGGACGATAAAGATGGTGCAAAATTATTCAGTAAACAGCCAGGAAGGATTATTAGGGTAGCTCATGGATCAGGAGTAACTGAAAAAGAAGTGAAAGAATTAATCACACAATACACGAAGTTCGCTGCTGTCGTCAAAAAAATGGGAGGTATCAAAGGGCTTTTCAAGGGGGGCGACATGACGAAAAACGTCAATCCAACACAAATGGCGAAGCTTAATCAACAGATGGCAAAGATGATGGACCCTCGAGTTCTGCATCAGATGGGTAAGAAAAATGCTTCATACTTCATTCAGAATTGCTACCATATTTCAGGACTTTCAGGTCTTGTAAAATTATTAATCAATTCAAATTTACTAGGCGTTTTAATAATTTTTATTAATTTAAAAACTATTAACTATAGTATGTAATAAATATTAAGGTTGATAATATTTATTTTTTTAATTAATTTTGTATTATTTTAGGTGGTATGTCAGGTCTACAAAATATGATGAAACAATTGCAACAAGGAGCCGCAGGCGGTTTAGGAAACTTAATGGGTGGATTTGGAGGAAAATCTTGAGAAAAATTGATATGCAGAACAGCTGCTTGAGATTCTGAATTAAATAAATAATAGCGTAACGCGCTATACGGTCACGGGCTTGACTACCGTTTACTTTTATTAAATATTTGTTTACAGCAAATTAGCTTTCCTAGGGAAATGTTACTATAAAATTAATTGTAATAAAGTCTACTATATAATATTACTTTACTCTCACACTTCATCTAGTAAATGTCTTAATTGGTGTTTAGGTTTATAAATATGTTTACAGTATCTTACATTTTTATTTTTCCTTAAGTAATACAATTTTACTTTGGTCATTTTTTAATTTCAGGGTCATTTTTTGACGCTTCTTTCAAGTTTAATGAACTCAAATCTTTTGGATTTTTGATGGTATCATCCTTTTGAATTCTAACATCGGAAAAAGGATTACTGAAGGATCCCAACAAAATTTTATACGTTATGCTTTCGTTTCGCAAACGCTCATCGTTTACATAGCGATTGATTAAAATATCTTCTGTTTTTGTTGTCCTGAAATCAAATATTTAATTTACATTTATTCTGAATTATAAAATAAACTTCCGCAAAATGTTATATAAAATGAATTAAATGTAAAAAATGTAGACATATTTTTGAGGTTATGTTAGAAAATAAAATCAAAATCTACTTACCAATCAAGTTTCAAAAATTGATCCATATTTTATAAAGTATTTCTTTTTATGCTTTTTGCTATTTGAAAGTGTTTCTTAAATCTGTTTAATAAACAAAAGTTTCACAGAATTAATTGTTTTCTTTTATTTGGCCATAATAATATCAGAGACTCTGATAATATAATATCTCAAATGACAAAAACATTTACTTCAAAATGACCAGACCAGAGCATAGTAGCTGGTGCCTGCAGGTGCCTGGTAGCATACAAGAAGCTATTTTCAAACGTAATTACATGTAAATGACTAGGCACGTAAATTACATGTAAAAAAACTACGTCAATTACCTAAGGTAATTTACGTAAGCAACCCTGCCACTCACACAATAAGGTATATGGGGTATATACTATATCGGTATATGCGTGAAAGGTGGTGACTGGTGAAAGGCAATCTCACCGAACTAAGTCAGATATTTACAATATAAAATTCATGCATCCATACATACAATAGTCCGCAGAAGACTCATTCGAAAATGTCAGGAGAAAGGAAGGAAGTTTCTTTTTGGAAGGTTGATGCATGTTTGTTTTCTTTTCCGCTGTACTCGAAACTCTGTAAAATAGAGACAATAGGGGCGAAGAGCGCGCCCGGCCATGTTGGCCAGAATTTTTGTGCACTTGCTGTGCATTTTTTGTGTGTGTCAATCAGTTTGATTCGTTGCTTAAACGTAAAAGTATGACCTACTATATAGCTTGTTGCTATTGGGTGATGGCTTGG
>JAUESI010000029.1:2731846-2743465 GCA_032275145.1 Synergus laeviventris
TACCAATATACTTATTATATATCTGATTGTACCAGATTATACCTGACATAACGATTATTCGCTTCTGGACTCTGAAAAACCGGTTGTAGTCTGAAGCTTTCTTTTTTTCTAGGTTCTCAGACTCAAATAAAGTTTCGGGAATACACTTAAATTTAATTTAAAAGTGCATCAGTAATAATGCCACGTGCGGCAAGCAAGTTACACTCGTTTGGATTGGAGTGCTGCAATATCATTGTTTGTCCTTTGTAGACGTTATACATGATCGGCTTACAAAAGGCGTGTCGCATTCCTATTAGAAAGAAAAAAATCAATCTTTTCTCTAGAAAGAAATGTAATATTCTTATTTTCTTAAAAATCGTTAAAAAAATAAAGGGTTCGAAATTCAGGGGGGGCCACATTTCAGGGAAGTCATGGGAGCGAGGGAAATGTCAGGGAAATAGAAAAATTGGATCTTGTGGATAGCTAAGATTTGATATTGTACTTCGAATTTATGTTATAAAAAAAAATAATTTTTAAAATGAAACTAAAAATTTTGAAGTCGGTTATTCTGGTTGGGGTTCGAGGACGACTAATCGGCATACCACCGTAGCCACGTCAGACTTGGCCATTGGGGAGAATATTCGCAGAGTATATTAGTAGGCCATGACGAAAATACCGGCTAATAGTAATTCAGACGGCATTGACCGCACGAAATTTTGCGCGTTGGCCGGTCATTCGCACTCTTCCTCTCACAAATGAACCTTTAGGCCGACTTTTGAGGGTACTATATTATTTACACCCTAATAATTGGTCGTCAGGTAATAACATTAGATATGGCCAGTTGAAGATTTGCGAACACCTTGAAAAAATCGGTAAAACTGGCTACCCTCAAAGTTACCGTAATTGGTATAAAACGTCCTCCCTCGACTTTTTTCTCCTCTGAAAGCAAAAAAACTTTTTATTGATATGACTTTAAATCTTTACAATCGTTTTTCAATAAAAGAATTAAATTAATTTAAACTGTTTAAATTAAAGGAGTGAAATTAAAATCCGAATGTTTTTTAAAAGAAAAAGTCAGGAATTATAGAGGTCCAGAGTGTTCGAAAACACCAGCGAATAAGAGCCACACTGAAAGCTCAGGAACAGTTATTTTGGGCTGCTTTGTTCCTCCACGTTGACAGTCCAACATATATCTTATTCCTCAACAAGAATGTAGCATCCCAAGCTCATTAGTTTCTTGTATGTCGAATTTAGATTCTTTGCTGAGTTTCACTTTAGATTTTAAACTTCCTTCTCAGGATTTTCTTAAAATACCAAACAAGAATCTTATAAGAGCTTTATGGAAACATTCACAAAATAAATGAATTAAATAACTTTTAACCGAAATTTATTCAGATTAGTTTTCAGAACTTTCGTTAAATGATGTTCGGAATTACTTAATTAACGATTTTAATTGTATCGGTTTAAGAAGATAACTTCAAGCCACATGATTTGTCAAGATATTCATTAATTTATATCGTTTACGTAATCAGTTCATATTGTGACCAACGTCATTTATCTTATCCAGGGCAAGACCTTCTGACCTCATGTTTTCTCATATCCTAATTTTAAAAGCTATCAAGGAAAGAAGCTTAATAATTCCATATTACAAAACAGGCCATATTATTATCTACCATGTAATGATGTAATTAAAAATAATTCCTAATTAAAGCTAATTAAAGTAAACATTAATTTCTTTTAGCTTACCTAATTTTATGCTCGCAATTAATAATATGTATTCAGGGTAGCCAAATGTCATAGAAGTTAGGGAAATGTCAGGGAAAAAAAAGTTTGTCATGGAAATCAGCGAAATGTCAGAGAAATTGAAAAATTAGATTTTGTGGCCGCCATTTTTTATTTTTTTTTTTACTCAAACTAAGTCATATACCTCCATTTCGTACAGTCGGAGATGAATGGCCTAATTTTAATGAAAACTATTTATTATTAAAAACGTAAATTTGGCGAAACTAAATTGCCCTAATGGTAAAGACTAAAGTATCACACTCCCTTAAATTTTTTGAATTCTTCTGCCTTATAGTGGTTAACCCATCGTAAAAATTATACCTAGAGATGTGTTTCCAATAAGGATTGAAGATCTAGATTCTAGAGAATCCCGTTAGAAGAAATGTTTTATTTAGAACAGTTCTAATTGATTCGTTGGACAGTTTTAATTTTAACGAACTGTCCCCCTTATTTGACTCAATTGTTCCATACTGGTCCAAAAGGGTCAATGTACATCGAAAGAGCAATTCGATGACCTTTGATATTTGTAATCGACGTCATTCTCCTCGTTGTCGTCGACTTTATACTGTTTCGACCATCACATTGCAAATATAGACCGAGACTTTGGATTCAGGGACTGAATAAAGAATATTAAAATACCTAAATTAAAATTACTCCAGGAATTTTTCATCATGCTCTTTTATTATTATTATTTTTTAATTATTCTGACGTAAAGTGCAGGTATGGTACCTAACATGACTAGTCTTTTTAGTTTTAAACCTTTTGAATTTTAAATTTGACTGACTAGTAATTTTATTTCAAGCAATTCAACTTCAGTTGACTTCATTCGATTGAACTTGAGAAAAAATAAGAAGGTTGGGGGTGGGTCAAAGAATTCCAAGACGGCACCCCTCTTGAATTTGGAGAGAAGAAGGAAGGACAAATAGAGGGGCACGTGAGGAGAACTTGGATCTCAGGACACGCAAGCACATATGTGGCCCCTCCCTCCCCCATTTTCCCCTTTCATTCCCAAACCTCCAAAACTTGAACTACCCCTCTCGACGCCATGGGGCTTCTCCCACTTTCCTGTCTTTGCGTCGACTGCCTCGGTTCGGCGCGAACGCGGAACGCACTGCTGTCTGGTTCCAGTACACGACAGCCTCCGCGCAGTTTAGTTTGCGTCGTTTGCTTCTCTCGTGAGGTCATTCTTTCAGTTTATTCTAAATCTGTTCGTGTTCACATTCTCATTCCCAAATCTTTCAGTACCTCTCCACTCGTTCAGTTCATTAGCCACGAAGACGCGTTCAAAAAACCACGAACCGCCAAGTGATTTCCTCTTTGATTCGAAAAAATAGTTCCAAGAAAAAACGAGGCGTGCGTTCCGCCGGACGTTCCGCGTGTTAACTGTTCAGACTTCAGGTTGGCGGAAACGAGTTTCAAGTTTGCCAAATCCTTTTATGAATCTCTTTCATTCCTTCTTTCCGATATGGAATACTCAAATCCCCATCTTTTCTTCCTTTTCTCTTTTTCCCTTTTTAAAATGGATTTGGATTTCTTACAGCATGTGGTAATTACCATAAGCCCAAATTTAGTTTAATTTTTAAAACTAGGCCATTTACCTCCGTCTGTGCGAATCGGAATTTAATGGAGCGTAAAGTTGGGGAAACTAGATCACTCTTATGGAAAAGTATCACATGCTCTTAAGAAAACGTTCACATATTACGTAAAATTAAAAAAGGCAATGGAGCGCAATTTTGTTTTGTTGCTGACGATAATTTCAAAGGAAACGAAATTGCCACGTAGGAGGGGCTAAAACGGGCGGAAAAATGTTACGTAATATATGGATAGTCTCTCATTCCTTTTTCCCTGATTTTTTTTATCAGCCAGTAGCTAGTTGCTACCCAAGTTCTAAGTACATTCCCGATCCCCAACGTACAATTTCAAATCCGGTTGATATAAAAATGTGCTAGAGTGATTTTACCGACCAAGCGCGGTGAACAGTGGCGTGAGAAAAATTGGCAAATTCGTGATCATCTCGTCTCCTTCGTCTTCAGTTTTTCTCTCGAGGAAATTTACGTTTCTTCCATTCATCAAATAATTTTATAAGGTAATTCTACAAAAATTTTACATCAGGAATTTTGATCTTTGAATAATTTGAAGCCAACGTTTTTCGGAGTAATGAAGATGGACACGTGTTCAATCTTAATTCTTTCGAATTTCAAGGAACTTATTTTCTCTTATTTTTTTATTCTTTAGAATTTAAATTAATACTTTTTTCAACAACTTCTTAATTTATTGCAAATAGAGAAATATAAATTATTTATGATAATTTTCTTTGAAATACGAAAAAAAATTTGACCACGTGCTTAATTTAAAATCGATCCTTCGTTCGATTTTGTTTTATTGTGTTAATAATATTTATTCAAAAATATTATTTGAAAGTGAAATAATAAAAACTACACGCGAAATTTTCCCTTTTTACAGAACGGTAATGATTAATTCTGAGTTTATGCCTTGGTTCTGATTTTTCACTTCAGCCATTTTGAATCCAAAAATTTTAAGATTTGTAAGTTATATTTTCGAACATCCACTTAAGAAATTTTATAATTTTGTAGTCTCTCTATTTCATTGCTGAATCCTCAGTAAAGTGATTCTCTTCGAGTTTACGATATCCAGAGATATTCCAAGAAATAGAAGGTCAAAAATATTTTGAATTGAGTATATTTCTGAGACTAATAACTATTTTGTCCTGAACTTTAGTGTACCTTTTCAGGTGAAAGGACGGAAGAATACCACAAACTCGTATCGAAATTGATCAAGAATTCATAAAATTGATATTTTATTTCTTTTATTATGCGACTGGGTTTGAGTCGATCAAATTGTCGATATCTTTAAGAAAAGGTCGACATTGCCGAGGTGAGTGTGAGCCAAAGAGGCTAAAAATGCACTAACATGTTCGTTGCGACCTTTCTTATTCGCACCTGCCTCTCAGGCATGCCTTCCATCGCAACTCCGCCCTAGTGTGTTTTCTGCAAAGCTCACGTGTCGCGCAAATAAAGAGTATTATTAATAAATCTTGTTTAATCCAGTCATGATACAACTCATTCAGAAGCGAGATAATTTAGTTCAAAGTCTAAAAGATTATAATACTTCGAATAATAAGACCAGAAAATTGTTACAGGGCATTCATCTATTTTTAAATTTTATATATCAAATTCAATTTATATCAAGCACAAATAATCTTTTACAAAATTCAATTCTGTACAATTCTGTTCTTCTCAATTGATCAACTCTCAGTATTTTAGCATTTATTTCCCATTCGATAAAATTTATTTTTATTACCCAACTGTGGCTTTGGAATGAGAATACAGAATTTGAACCCATGGTTAAGAAACCGGCTCCGAACGAGCACATTTTCACTCAAGACTCATTTGCATACATTTTTTTCCTGCTCGCAGAGACTAGCAAAATCGATATTCAAATTCTAAACCTCATACTTCAGAATTTTTATTTTTTTGGACTCTGGACGAATCCCTTTTTGCATCTCGATTTAGGGCTTTTTCGTTAATTGAATGCGAGTGCCATAAGGTGCAGACAGTTAAATGATTATGAATTGGAAACCGCCCGATAAGTCGGTCTCCATCGTTGATGTTCACATTGCCGGGCCCAATTAAATGAAAGCTTCGCGCCATGGTTTCGTAAGGTCGTCTCATCGAGCCATATTTGGTCGGCGACAAACATCGCTACCCACCCTCTTACCGCCTTCGTCGATCCTGATGGGATATTCTGTTTGTCTGGGATGAAAAATGAGATCCTGACTTCCTCTCTTAATCAATAAACTATTTCAAGAAAGTAAATACCCAAATAGTATAATATTGTAAAAAGTTATTCAAATTTCGAGATAAAAGTGAAACAAAGTTTCATTAAATAATAAAAATCCCAAATTCAAAAATATTTTTGAGTTCGCGTATTTTTGGATCTGTAATTCGTAGATAGTCTTAGTTTTTTTTTAATCTTAATAGAGGATTTACCAATGTAGGAATATTCATTAAGAAAAGCGTGAGAAAAAACCCAGGAAATTTATATCTTATTTTTTATTGGCTTTCTATCTTACCCTCTTTTCGAATCTCTCTCACTCTCTCCTGCTGAGATCCCTCGAACGAACGATCCTACGGTCTACTGGTCAATTTGACCGCCACAGGGAGCTTCATTCGAAAATGCAGTAAATCAACATACTTTAGCTCTTTAGCTAATCGATCCACGAAAGCAGGGAGGAAAAACACTATTTCATCGAAGAGAACAAAATAAAACCCTCCTTTCGTTAATTATAATTAAATGAAGCACGCTGTTATTTCTGAAACTTAAAAGAAATTTTTTACGAAACTTTGAAGCAGTTATCAAATTATATCAGACTGATGAAGCACCTAATTATTTTAATACAACTAAAAAATTACTAATATTATATATATAAAATTATGTATATATTACACAGCTCATCAAGAAATTAAATAAAGTTTCATCAAAAACAAGGTTATCAGTTTGACCCCATCTTTCCAATTGAGGGTCAAAGTTTAGACTGCAATTTGCTTTAATCGATTTCAACCCACTCCCATGTACATCCTTTACGCTTCCTCAGTTCAATCTCCACAAAAATTTGTCTAAACGCTTTTTGCTTTCCAATTGAGGAACTATTTATTATTATTTTTCTAAAACTCTCTGAGGCAAGCCATTTGGCTTCGGCTGTCGCTAAGTTGGCAGTCTGCAGGGATCCCGGTACCTACATGTTCCGGACATTATTTTTATCTCGGTACGTGTAGGTGCCTAATGGGTAGCAGAAGCCCCTTTCTCACTTGCGCCGTTTCGTTGCCAAGTGTAATAATAATAAACAGCTTTTACATTTCTCCTTACTTCTCTCCAGGACCGAAGTCAGCTTATTTCTTTTTCCTTGTTTCACTTCCTTTTTATGAAAAACTTATAACGTTTCAAATTTATTATTTTAGCTTTTAGTTTGTTATGGGGATCTTTGTTTAATATTTTTTTATCTTCAGGGGTTCCAATTAATCAATTCTCAATTTTGAAATTAAAGTTCTGTTGGGTGACTCTACATCTGCCGCCCGTTGATTTCAAAAGATACACAAAGTTTTGTTAAAAAATATTAATGCTTTTTAAGAAAACTCAAGAAAAAGGATCGAGAACAAATTCTTGCCTCGGTTTGTTTCACTAAAAACGAGATTCTCGTTTCCTGTCAAGTTTTTACTCATCCCATATTTAATTTATAATTGAAATGAAAGTTTTTGCTTATAGAGTAACACTTCGAATATTGGAAATTGAAGGTAGAAGATTTTTTGTAATTTGTTTGACAGGAAAAAATGCACCTGCAGACTTGAAGATGCCTCAAAGCATAAAAGAACTTTACAACTTTAACGAGCAGCGTGCACTTAGTATCTATTTATCTATCTCATTGCGGTTATACGTTTGCCAACACTTGTGCTTATTTTCGCGTGGGAATACTAGTTCCACAGTGAGTTTAGTATTAACACGACCATTATAGTTTTGAAAATTTTCATTTTCATTACTTCCTTCTAAAATTGATTTGTTGCATTGTTAATAAATTGGTATTAAATTGTCAGTGGAATTATTCGCTGATATTTCTACGCAAAATACCGCATTATTCATAGAGATAGAATAATTTTATTCAAAATCTTTTTTCGTAATTCTTCTGGTCTTCGGATCATGGTGACGGCCCTGAACCTCTCCTACAAGTGAGCAAAGAAGACAGGCTGCAGCGGCTGCAGACACACGTGCGTTGCCGGTTCTCGTCACTCGCTTATGTATAACGACGATCTTTTTTTACCGGCAAGTCGTTAAAAAAACGCTAGCAAGATATAAAGTCGAGCGGCAGAAAGTGCGTCTGCTGGCATTTTGTTGGAGAAAAATATTTCCCAACGATCATTTCGCTATTCTACTCACGAGAATTATGCTGATGCTAGTTTTATGAATAGGATACGTGAACCTAGAACAGATTCAAAATTTGTTTTTTATTTTTTGATAAAGAATATTTTATTACTAGGTTAATTATTATGACGTATATATTGTGACAAGAAAATATACGACATACTACAGTCTTGTCCTCGACCAACGGGATTGAGCAGCGGCCATCTTTAGACAACGGATTAAATGTTCATTATGGATATTAGGCCTCAGTAATTTGCATAAAGGCGGAGTTCCCGCGATAACGAGGCACAGGAGACACGTCCGACTGGCGAATCATTTCTTATTCCCGCCTCACACTTCCAATTTTTCCTATTTTTAAACACACCCTCCATTTCTCTCTTGGATCTTTCATTTACGTTTTAAACTCACTAATTCTCGGTGAAACTCGTTCTTAAATTATTTTTCTTTATTTTAATATTTATTCCAAACTCTCGTTTCGTTTTGGCTAGACTTGAATGAAATATGCAGTAATTCTTTGAGTGAACTTTTTAAAAAGATCCCTACTAGTTTGTCATATTTACACAAATTCAAAACTCCGTGTGAGCCTTTTGTGTGACCTGTGAGGACTCAAAGCTGGTGAATTGTAATAGACGAGGGGATGCGATTTAGAAATGGTTGAATGGTTCATTGGTTCTTGCCTGAGTTTTTAGGCACCTGCATGTATTTGAGAGGCTCCCACGATGACACCTGCATGTAAATGCAGGCATTATTCCAGGGTTTGAATATTCAAGACTGTCACTTCAAGGGAGCTTGATAAAGAAGCCCTAGAAAAATAAATTAAAAAAGAATATTTTGAATTTTAATATCGAAGACTGGAATTGTTCCTTTCACTGACTTTAATAGAACCGCGAAGTTTCATTAAAATATATTAATTAGTTTCACAGATATAGACGATCCAAAATAAAATTTCCAATTTCAAAATGTTTTTGAGTTTCTACTTCCCCGCATTTCTCTCCATCTATTGGTCCTACAGAGTTCTAGTTTTTTGCAAAATCCTAATAGGAGGTCTCCCCTTGAATTTAGCGGTTTCATCATTTATAAGCATGGGTCATAATGTAAATGGAGAAGAATTCTAGGGCCGTCCCTGAGAAAGAGCCGAAGCCCGAAGCTAAAACGGCTATTGTAGATGCCGAAGGATCGAATCTCTCTCTTTCTCTCTTGTACTTCCCTTCCTTGGTCGCGCTTATTTATTGCCGGTATTAATACCAAGCTCGGAGAGTCGTTCGGTGATTACATAAAACTCGCTTGCCTCTCATTTCCTCGGCAATACGGCAGGCGGTTTTGCCCTCCCTCCCCCCTATGCCAGTTTCTCATCCCTCCCCAATGGATCTTATCTCCAACCGTAATGGGACCCGGTTAACTGGCACATCTATCCGTCTATCGAGACTCTCCTCTCATTGGAGGTCTTGGGGAAGAAAAGTAGATCCAAAAAATTATTAATTAGAAAAAAATCTAGAAAAAGGGATATCAGTGTCGAGTGCAACGAGCTGAATTCGAGAAAGGACCAGGACGAAGAGGAAGAGGATTTTTCATCGAGCGGAGTGTCTGTTCACATCTTACCGGGCAGCATTAGATTAAAGTTGAACCTTCTAATACTGTCAGGTAAAGATGTCGTCAGGATTCCGAAGTCAACGTGATCTCCGACAACGATGTTAAAAACAAACGATTGGAAAAGTTAATTAGAATTAATACTAAAACAATATTTATGTAAGACTATTTGACGAAGTAGTGATAAAAAAGCGTGTGACATTCTCTTATCTGATATTGTCGTCTTATCATAACCTCGTTTTATCACCTCAAGCTGAAAATTTAGAGCTCGTGACATTTTTAGCAGGCTTACAATATTCCATAGAAATTATTAATCTTATTGCCTCCAAATTTGACTTAAAAAAATTCATTATTTTAGGAGATGTACGTTTTTAAAAATAAAATTTTAGAATCCAAAATATTGTTTAATCATTCTATTTCTCTATATCTCTCGTTCTACATTTTACTTGCAAATAAGCAATTTTTTCAACTCGTCAACATATATTCAAATAAACAGGAAACACATTAAAATTCTTTCCTTCTCGAATTTTGATCAGGAGTATAAAATTACGAATGCTTAAAATCATATCCGCTATTCCCCCTATGGATTTTTTGCCTTGAATGGAGGCCGAATTATATTTTTTTGGACATTAAGATTGCCTAAATGGTTTTAAGCGTCGTCGAAGTGAATGCAAATCTCAACTGTAGTATGTATGTACATTGTACATGCGTGTACCGTAGCTGAGTATAGGAGGCATCTGGAAACGAAATTGCGAGACCCAGGAGCGAGTAGGCGCGTCAGGAATGTAACGTCTCGAAAACGGTGTCACGATCATAAAGCGCTGCGTGGGTCTCTTGACTCTGGCCCGACGAAAGAGGACACTCGGCGAGGGTCCCTTGGGACAAATCCAGAGATTCTGTGTTTTTTAGGTTTAATCTCCAATACCGAAAAGGAAACATTTTTCTTATTATTCTCAAAATTTAAGAGCCCCTTAGATAGATGGTATTTACTCTAAGGGGATTTTACGACCTTAAGCTTCTTTCCGGATATTTAGGCATCATCAGGTTTTGTCAAACATGTTGAAACTTGAATTAAAGTATCTTCCCAAATAACAGTCTATCAAGTATCTCATTCACAAGTAGTTTCCAAAAAACTAGAGTTCGCTACGATTGGGAGATCAAAAGATATACTGGAAAGAAGCAACTCAAAAATATTTTGGAAATTAAATTTTTTATTTCGGATCGATTATATCTTGGGACCTAATCGTTAATTTTAACTAAAATTTCGAGATATTTTTTTTCTTGATGGTTACAAGATAACCATTGAAAATTTAATACAAAATTTGACTTTTCTCGTGTTTAAATGAATTTTTGTGTATAAAAAATATTCAAGGAAATTTAAGGGTTGAGTAGGGTTTGGTCTCGTCATTCATGGGAGGGACAGACAAGTCTGATTATATTCTATTGGCGCGATTTGGCAACACTGTCTGGATCTGAGTTCAGACTTCAGACAGTGGAAGAAAGCTCTTGAACTTCTTGGTGGGGACGAGAACTGAACACCAACTCGGCCTTATCTTCACTGTAGCATGTCGCTGATTTATGAGTGCGTTAACTGCATGCCTTCTAAATATAAAATTCATCGGAGGGCGTCGTTGCACGGCTACCGAAACGAATGGGAAACGCTTATACGAGAAAGCACACATGAAAGAGAGAGAAAGAGAGAGAAACATAGTTGAAGAGAAAGAAAGAAAGAGATAGTGTGGAGGGAGGTCTACTTAGTTTGTATTGGTTCGTTGAGCATAGGTGGCCTCCAGGGCCAATTACAATCTCGAGAAAAAGGAACAAGATGCAAAACAGTGGACTTGTTCTTTCCACTAACACAAAAACGTACACAACTTTTGAAGCAAAAATATTAATTACTTTCAGAGATATATTCGTTTCAAAATAAAGTCTTCAAATTCAAAATCTTTTTGAGTTCATATCTCCTTAAATATCTTTGCTTCTGTAGACTTTAGAGAGCTGTAATTTTTTTTAATTTCTTAGTAAACGGTTCTAGAATGAAACAGGCCCTTATATATTTTAAGTTTAGGTATTTCATAATATTAGAGATGATATTGCGGTTTTGGTTGTTGGTACAAGTTAATGGACTGTCAGAGTAATATTGTAGATTTTTTATGAGAGATTTCTTTCACTGTGTCAATATATTGAGACATTATTGGAGGAGAGATAGTGCCTTATTAACTCGGCGGACATATAGTGAACTATTGGTAGGTCGTAAAACGTTAAACGGCTGTAAGGTTCTTCTTCACTCGCAGCGGGTAACTCGGCTGCACCAAAGTTTATGGTCTTCTCCTTATG
>JAUESI010000029.1:2743565-2769666 GCA_032275145.1 Synergus laeviventris
TCCTTATGGGATCCTTGTATCGTCACACTTTATCTATCCCAATTTTGTCTAACGAAATACCATTCGTTTTACCCCACATTTATCATCAACCTGATTTAAATATAAAAAAATGTTTACCTTAAAAAAAGCTTCAGAGTTCAATTTAAAGGAGTGGTTTTATTGCCGCTGTAGAGGTGAAGCTGGACTACAAATTTCAACTCAGCATATCTATTATTTATGCTGGAAGATATAACTGTTACAACATAAAGTTTTCAAAATACTTTTGAGTTTCTTCAAGAGTAATGTTTTTTTTTACTTTCAAAGAAGTTCTGTTTGAGATGCGGGATTAAAAAATTAAAAAATGTAGATACAGCTTTCTATTTGAATTTTATCAATTGGTATTAGGACTTAACGGCTTACTGCCAGACATTTTTAATCAAATCCACGCATGCCTATTAATAAAACACACCGTCGGAGTCTATATTACAGATCTCATTTGAATTTCGTGTTGATTTAATAACACGAAGTCTGGTGTCGTTATAAAATAAGTCGATTTTACACATGTAATCCCTCCGCGACTTACCAAGGATCTCTGGTGCTAATTACTGCTTAAAAAGTACCTTAAAGGAGAGTTGACACCTTTTTTGTTGAACATATATATATATGTAATCTATAGGTGACCAAGGTTAGCTCGTGGAAACAAATTTATTTTTATATTTTCAAAATAGTTTAATTTTTCATCACGATCCTATTTACTGAGCAGGGTAAAAGTAATTCTAATGATATATCGAAACTATGGAATACTTGCTACTCTTGATTGTAGTCTTTGAATTTCTGGTTGATTTCTCGGATTCGTTTCGTTCGATTTTTTTATTCGCTACAGATTGAGTTTAAATTTTCTTATTCTTTATCTTTCTTTGATTATTTTTTCATCTTCCCTTTCGACCATGTTCCATTCCTATCTCTCGCGCCAAGATTTAATTTTTTTCGCCTCTTTCTCATTCTTCCCTCCCACTCTGGTGGGATGACTATCTATAATTAACTCGAGTTGTACGCTTGAGTAAAAAACCACGAAACGCGCTAAAGAGGCTGGATGGCCCAGGAGGATTTTCTTCCTAATCGCGACTTCTAGAAGAAAACCGAAACCATGATGCGTTATAGTTATTTCCAGTAGCTCATTGCCACCTCTATAGTTTGTCTTCCCTCTTAATAGCTCTGTTGAAAAATTGATGAAGGAACAGAAAAAAAGGAACGAAGTTTCAGTGGTTTAAAATTACGACCGTTTAAATAAAGAGTTTTTTAAATTCAAGGTTCTTATGATTGCTTATGATTCATCGGTTTAAATGTAAAAATGGTGAATGTCATATATAGTATTTATACTTGTATCATTATTGAGACCACAAGCTTATGGATAAGATTTCACTGAAATGTTAGCAATTTCTCAAACTTCTCTCACGCTAAAAAAATTAGTAATCGAGTCAACTATATCAAACTTCCATGAGTTAATGTACGAGTAATTGGGCTAACAACTCATCTTTCACTAATATTTTCATTTTATTCTTACCATGAAATTTTCTTAAAAACATTTCACAAATGTATTCGCAATTGCAAATCTGTTATTGCATACTTAAAAAATATGTTCTTGTCTATATAATGTATTTAGGCTATAAAAATTCCACAAGATATTTTTCCACTTGAAGAATAAGAAACACTTGTAGACAAATTTCGTCAATTCTGTATCTCAAGAATGTTACTCTGAATTAATAAAATTTAATAAAATATATCACTTTTGATACTATGTTGTTGCCTCAGTTAACAATCTGAGAGCAGCACCCAAATAATAACCAGATCAGCAAAATTGAAAGATATTTTCAGTAATCAATGATAAAAAAAATTCGTATAAAATAATTCAGCAGCACAAACAATTATTCGACCTCAAGGCATTTTTATATTGAAAAAATTGCGTGGGATTTCATGATGCTTCGTATAAGTATGTCTGCTGCTTACTCGTGCGCGATAAGTTTTGTATCTTATCGTACCGGAATGGACTTGTGACACTACTGACACAAGTCCATTCCTCTTTTGGCGAATACTTGATAAAGGTTTATAAGTATTGTTATCTTCTAACTTCTGGCGTCGATTTTCGTCCCCCGTCCTATTTTCAGAGATTAATTCCCTCCTACGATACAAACATTGTGTGAGAAAAATGATAAATTATAATTTTAGAAATTTAATTAGAAAAAAATCGAATATTACTCTTTTTTATTATTAGGTGGTTCAGAAGCGCTCAAAAATTGATAACTGTGAAGTATATTAAGCCTTATTGCGAAATTTTGAACACATGTGTGACAAAATGTATGTACAGCTTGTTTGATAAATAATTCAAATAAGCTTCAAAATTTATGATATTTATTCCTATTTCTTATTATCCATTTTTGAGAAAGTTTCGCAGGGTGGCCACATGACAAGGAAGTCAGGAAAGTCAGGGAAACTGAAAAATTGGATCTTGTGCCCACCCTGAAGTATCACTTTTTTTTTTCCTTTCTTCCTTTATATTTGTTCTCCCCTTCCACCTTTCTCATTTTCTCATTTTTCACATTCCTTCCACTAATGCTGTAATGATTTTACTTTCGTACCTATAACGATAAAAGGAAAAGATATGTTTAGAGACGATTTAGATGAATACCGACTGCTTATCTTTGTCAGTGGGACCATGTTAACAATGTTGGTCTGAAAGGAAGTGAAGTAGTCTCGAGGTTCTTATCTCAACGACGATAGCAACCAAAATGCGGTATAAATAGTCTCTTTCAGGGACTAAAGACTCTAGAAATAGGAGAGTTCCAATAACGGTTTTTCTGCAAATGCAGTCGAGAGTGTCGCAAAGTGTTGCGCGATTTTTGGCGAATCCGGTCCGTCTGCGAATAAGGCGGCAATAAAGATTCCTTAGCTGAGAACATCAGTGTGTCATGCTCTAGACATAAAATCCTGAAAATAACGAGGCAGCTGCAAAGCATCCTGTCAGGACGAGCTTCGCAGTTTCTCCCTTCTTTCTTCTTCTACCCCTCTTTATTCTCCTTTCTTCCCTTCTTTATTTTTGTCCTTTTTTATTCCTTTCTTCCCTTCCTTATTTTTCCTTGCTTCTTTCTTTCTTTCTTTCCCTCCTTATTGATTTCCTTATATAGATCCTTTCTTCCCTTTTCATTTCTATAACTTCATCCCTTGCACTCTTTTCCTCTTTATTTCTACCACTTTTCTTTATACTTACGCTTTTATTTTTTTGTATTCTTTTAATTCTTCCTTTTCCCTCTTGCGCTCTTTATTATCAATCCCATCTCCATTATAACGTCGACTCTCCCCCTTCCCATAATTTTTACATTTGTATTCCCTCCCTTGGTACTCTTCCACCCATTGTAGTTAAGTTACTCTTCAAACATTTTCAGCCACAGAACTAATTACATGACATTAAAAGCCATTCAGACGTTATTCATGTTCTTTCCTCTCACTTTTTATTATCAATAGACGTATTTTGTGTCAATTAAACATTAGAGGAGTGTGTGAATGTCAGACTTTTTATTATGTATCTGTGATGCGATAATAATCCTAAATTGATAAATTCTCCTAGGAATTTATATATTTTTCTGCTTCTTTTTTATTATTACATTTATAAGTGTTATTTTTATCTCTTACTTTTCATAAAGTTATATATTTAATATCAGTTTAAATATAGCAACGATTGTAAATAATAGAACTTCATTTTCGAAGTGAATGAACAAGTTCTCAATTAAAATATGTAAATTATTAATAGTTGTTTTATTATTTTCCTGTATTGAACTGCAAATATATTTTTCATTAACATAACATGCAAATGCTGGAGAGAAGTCGCCGGTGAAGAAATATCCTCTGAGAATAAAAGTAAAGCCTTATCTTCAACGACCTCGATATTTGCGACTTCGATTCGCCAGCAACAAGAAATCGCTTTTTATCACATTTTGCTAGCAACATCCATAACGGATTTTTCCTATCTGTTGTATTTTTTATCCCTTTTTTATTCTTTTGTTTCTTTTATTTTAATTGCCGAGTTTCATTATGCTTCATTAACACGAAAACATGAAACGTGATGGAATTTTTTTAAAGCTAAGATAAATTCGTGCCATGTTTGATTGATACTATCATTTACTATGTATGAGGAGTGATAAAAGAATAATTATGAATTTTATTGTTACACTTGCTGTGTCATAACTTACTTCCTAATTATATATTATTTCATACGTATAATTAGTATAAATTAGACACGAATAAATATTTATTTAGTAAAGGCAATTATTTTAAGCGCACTATGATCATAAGGAGATTAATAAGTTTGAATATGATTTTTCGGCTAATATAGTCGATTAAAATCTTTTTAAATAAAATTCAACCATGATATAAATTATTTATTAAAAATGAAAAGTGCATAATGAAAGTATAAATTTTGAAGATTCATGTTTAGATCTAATCCTCAGTTTCTGAGAAAATTAGAAACAGTCCTCCGTATATTTTGTTTTCACGCACCCAAGCGTTTCTACCCACGCGCATACCGCATTTATTTATAGCGTTATTTATACGTACGAAACCATTGACGGTCAAAAAATATGATGCCAGAAGAAATCACAAGGATTTGTCTTTTTCAATTTTTTCCCTCGGATTTATAAATAATTACAAACATATAAATAATGATCCTAAAAGCCTCGGAATGATCGGGATTTTATTATTATTTTTTTCAAAATTGTTCACCTTTTTACATTTTTTCAATATTGATCAAGTTAAATTTGATGAATATTATATGACAATTCCAAGTCATTTCCGGTTTAAAAAATTTTATAAGCAATCAAAATATTTTTATTTGAAACTTCCAACTTTTGAAGTCTCTTTGAATCAAGCTCTTGAAATTTTTAAAACTATTTTAAACTCGAATCGATTGAAATCTCTTAAAATCCTTTGAATTGGCTGGCAATTTCGTGGGTAAAATTTAGTAGATACCCTGTTATAAAATCTATCTGACCTTATTTTTTCGTTCAAACAAATATTTTTAGAACTGTGAGCAACACTTGGCCTATATATTCTTAGGAGAGATGAAGAGGCAAAGTGGAAAAACTAGCGATATTTTATTTTAATCTGGAGGAAGGTGGAGAAAAATGCGTTAGCATAAAATTGATGTTCTGAGGACACTTTTCAGTGAAATAGATCCTGAATGCATAAACGTAACATAGTCTGTATAATGTATATGTATATTATATAATAAGTACCTACACAGCAGAAGGGAAATGTGCAACGTCTCTTATCGCATAAGATCAGGAGGGTTTGATAAATTATTGCTAATTAAAGAAAAAGCGTAATGATCTCTCCTCGATTTACACGCGAGGGACTCTATATATATTATGTATAAATGCGTACTATATATACCCGTAACCGTGTTACCAAGCACGGTTTAATTAGCACCTGCTTTAGCATTTTCTGCTGACCACCATCAGCATCTTGCCAAATGAGAATTTCGCGCTTCGTAACTCTCCTTACTGATAATTATATTATATTTTCAAAATAATATAATATATGTCGTTAATGTTCTTAGATTGTGTACATAAAATTTATATCATATTACTTTATTGAGATATTACCATTATTTTGGCTTTCAATTTTGTTTTTAGAAGTTAATTCTACATTCTTGAGGTCGTACATTTATCGTTCAATGATCTCACCTGGTGACAAGATCACGAAGATATCGATGCCAGCTACTAAAATCACGAGATCGTTTATGGTAGTACATTTGGAAAATAGAAATGTATAGATTATTAATTTGAAGTAAGCTAATCGATTAGAGGATTAGAAGATTACATGATTTATTGTATCAATTTCACCAATTATTTTATTCAGAATTCCTCTTACTTTTTAGATTTTTTATTTTTCTATCTTAGACCATAGATTTCTAAAACCATAAGAGCGGCATATATATAAATATTATAATACACCATACATTTAGAATTTAAAAGTGCTGGAGCAAAAATTACCACTTCCGTCGTGTCATTTTCGCTATCTTGACATTTCTCATACTCTGATTAAATACTTGCTTACGAAAGAGCGTTGCACAAGTTGTTGGTGCAATGTCAGCGAAAAAATATTCTGAACATGCTTAAACTCATAAAGCTTTGATATTTCAAAATAAGTGGAAACACATATATTTTTTAATGATACATTTTTTGTTCTTTCAGTATTATATCTCAGGAAAATTAATATTATACCTATAGACACAAGCATACAGCTTTACCAGCAGCCTGTGATACATGTCAGCCGGGATAAACGCACTCACGCAGATCATGCGTTTATATTGAGAGTATATATCCGTTATTTATATCTGGCTCGCCTCTGCAATAACTAATAAAGGCCCTCAGCTCCGGTGTACATTTAAAATTGCAGAACTATTAGACCAATCACCAGATACAAGCCACTAAAACTGGTATCGATGTTAATTGATCTTGTTTACTGATTTTTCTCCCATCCTAACTAATAATCATCCATCGGTAAGCTTGCAAAAAATTAATCTATAAAATGCGACTTTTAAATTCTACATTTTTACATCCAAAACACATGGAAATAATTTTGCACTGAAACCTCATCTGGATGTTGATAAAAAGTACGATATAATTTCAGAAGTCTCACAACTTTGGTAATATGTTGTGAATTTCAGGCACGATTGAACGTCCAGAGCTCGGTTTGTGCTTTAAAATATCTCATATTTCGTCTGCAGTGACTTGATACTGTGAGAGAGGATTTTGAAATAATTAGAAATCTATGAAGATATAAGAATATCAATTTCCCGGTTTCCCGCAGTCAAGTAGCCACCATGAATTTTATCTTGAATTTTCCTATTTATGAGACTCATGTAACAGTTTAAAAATATAATTATATCCTTTACAGCAGAAAATGTGGACTCAAAATGTGTAAATTCTTGGGAAGATCGCACAATTAAATAGAGTATTGGAGGTCGCTCTTTCAGTATTCGAGGCACATGGTATGATTGAGAGAAGACATAGTTTTTGTGGTGGAGGTCGAACCCATGGATTCCATGGACAAAACCAGGACACGTGCAAACCATATGTGACCTCTCAGTTTTCACTTGTCGATTTTCTGTCCATGATTCCACGATCCCTCTTCCCTGGGAACCTTGAATATTCAGAAGAAAAAGTTTACTGAATTTTCTCACGTGTAAGAAAACGCCTTAAAGTAATTTACTAAGAATTGGTGATATATATTATGTTATTATGCTTTTAGAACCTGGCCAAGATTCAAGAGTCCAAAAATCGTTTCCTGAAATATATATGCTTATTTTGTGCTGACAGCATACGTCTTTCTAGACTTTACAGAAAATCTTGCCGCTTAAGAGAAATTCAGTAAATATATATAAATATATATTTACACGATTTGAGAAAGCAGAGAAATTTGGTCTGGAAATCCAACTGTTGCTCAAACTTCAAAAGTTGAACGTGTAGATCATTTAATTCATTTACCAATTCGATTCTGTAAGAGTCGAACGTTTCTTTCTACATATAATCTTATCGAACTTGACCCATGATACCAAGTGATCGACACCTTGCATTTCTATAAAAACAGGTTTACTGGTAAGTATTAATGCATGCAATATTTGCGTGGTTTATTTATGAATATTTTCATGTTTCGTTCTAAAATTGTAGCTTTATTTTCTTTTACTGATTTCTATATAAACTTAATTTAATTTTAATTAAAATACAAAACTTTTCCCCATGGCATCCATATTTAAAACGTCGTGTTAGTTAAGCTGTTATATACTTGTTAATCAAATACAAGTGTTTTTTTCATAACATATTATCTTACGATATAATATGTGCAATGCATCAGCATTCAGCATACATAATAAATATATCTACTTGATTGGTTTAGAAAGTATAATCGTTTTGTCGAGAAAGAATAATTAAGAACTACAACAAAACAAGGTTAAATTAATTATACCATATCTTGCTTTACAATTATAGTTTCTGGAGACATCAAGATCGCAAACGAATGGCAAATGTGAATATAATTATAAGGATGACTGAAAATCGACACTATAAAATCTAAAGTGCTTTAAAGTATCGTTAACCCTTGAGTACTACTTTCTTAAAAAGAGGGCCCTACGAATCAAGACCAAGAGCCCAAGAACTCAGACCAGACCCAGCAGAACAGGCTTAAGAGTTGTTTGACCAGCTGCCACGCCATCGCCAAGAATCCCTTCCTTCTATCTCTCTCTGTCTCTTATTTTCTCTTTTTTATACCCCCCCTCCCCCCTCTCCCTTTCTTGAAGTCTTGAAGTCTTGACGACGCTTTTCCAATTCCACGTTTTCTAATGCCAATGTAAGGACACTTTATACATGTGAGACTTTCTGTTCATATGTGTGCACGTGCTACGTCACACACATACTGTTTTAAACCAGACGCAACACATTTTCGTCTTCGTCGACTCAAGAGGCTTCCTGTTGCCAGGCGAATGGAAACAATTTAGCCACACTTGACGATGTTATTCTCACATTTACTCGAGTAGGAAGAATTATCAAAGTTCTAGAGCAAAAACGGGCCTATAATTGTCTGATTGTATGATGTGGCCACTGAGTGCTTATCTTAAGGTTCATGACTAAACAAAATACTTTCTTATTTGCCTTCCTATTTGTCTTCTTTATTGTTCATTTCATTTTGCGGAAAATATATCCATAAATCTGTAATTTACAATTAGTATTATAATTCTTTTATACCTCCTTTACGCATTGTATTTCTTAGGAAAACAGTCTCTATGATATTGTAATAATTGACTTCAGCGTTGGTAAAATACATACTTGCAGTAATTACCAATTCTCCCTCCTCTTCCTATTGTCATTAAACTGATGTGCACGGAACACGCCTCAGGTGGTAGTTAAGTGCACTCTATAGTAATAGCAAACAATGAATTGAAAATTATCTTTTTACAGTCGTTTACTCATGTACGCGCTCAGATATATCAAGATTTAAATTAACAGTCTCGCAACGTTCATTAGAATTATTATAAGTGACTGATATGAATAGCAATCTGGATGAAAGTGTCTTGAAATTAGCGGCTGCGCTTACAACATATTCATTGCACGTACTACAATTATGGAATTAATTGGATCTGTTAAAAATGTTGTGTGGATTGGGAATTTTATATATAAAACACGTACTAAACGGATAAACAGTTTTATTTATTTTTGAAATATAAAAATTTGTAATTCTCTATGTCTAATGCTTAAAATTCTTGTATACTAGGATATATGATACTCTAAATAATTTGGAGTACTTAATTAAAATGGCTTTGTCACTTTCTTCAATCTTCATCCCCTCATTCTCGAATCAGCGCCTGCGTATAAAAATAAACGTTGCTGGTCTGGTAATTCGGCAAGCTTCCCTCGTATAAGGTTGATCAAGGGTGCGTTCGTGATGGGGTTGAGGCTTGACCCTTAGGTGGAAAGACTCTTTTAATGCCTTCGTGTCACACCATGTTGCGTGATGCTTTACTGTCATCATCACCACAGAGACTTTGCCGTCATCTTTTACCTCCATATAAAACCCCTTCCTCACCGCCCCTATTCAGACCCAAAGACGCATATATGAAACATGTAGGTACAAAATAGCGCCGCACTTACACAACTTGGCTTTTTGTGTAAGAATCGCCCACTCAGATCGAGCTGAGACATACTGATGGCTATATGTCAGAGATTGCAACTGATTAGGGAATAAAACCGGTTAACGACGTTATTTACGATACAGAATGATATGCCTTTTTTATTTACATGATCTACGAGCCATTGTCCGTTCTTGGTGGAAAAGGATTACCCTGAAAGGAACTTTGATCGACGCGACGTTCAAATGATTTGGATTTTTGAGATTCCTTTCATTTATACTTAATATTTTGGCAATTGTTATAGCGCAAATATACCCGTGTATAATAAATTTACAAGTGTAAATGAAGTATACTTTTATTTAATTTAATAATTTTCTAGCATCATTTCGGTTCAACATATTGCATCCACAAGAGTTGAAATTTGTTGAAGACGTAAAGTAGCAAGTGCCTCTCTCCACAGGTTGTTACCTACATAACTGAAATGCTGATCTTTTGGTAGGTTTGCTACACTTAATATTTGCATCCATTCACAATGTGTGTATTTGTGTTGCACAATAAAAGTGGGTATCTTAATTTCAGAAATAATTATCGTTGTGAATTTCTGGTTTTAAGGAAAGATGTTCATTCAGGGTTATATGAACTAACAATTCGAACCTACGCTTTTCGATTAATGCTTGCGATGAAAAAGATGAAAGCTCCCAGAGTGTCGTTGGAATCTTTGTAATGTTATTTATGAAAAAGAATGAAGTAAGAAGAATAATGGCGTATTTCCGTTCTTCTCTTTGGCGTCGAGTTGCTCCACCACGAGGCCGACGATTCTAAATATAATCGAGTGACACTTGTTTCGTGTAAATCAAGTCACATCGAGCATCCCTGTGTGAAAAAAGCTATTACAGCACGTAAGATAATTGATCAACACTTGTAGAAAAAATCTTTTAATTGGTCGAATTTTCAAAAATTCCTTGCTCTCAGGTACCAGATTTCAACCTTGCATTTAAAAAATTTTTTTGAGGGTGTAACCCTTTAAAACTTAATTGTTTAATTAATTACGAATTGATCAATTTCAATATATATATATTAGAAATTTATCACCGTTGCCCGCAATTTCAAAGAATTTCATACGATTTCAGTAGAGTTTAAAGGTTTTCAAAATTTCAAAATACTCTGTTATTCAGATTTATAATATATAGGTATATGAGACGTTTCATAATAATAATGTACTTAATAAATTAAAAATTCGTTGTGATGTTAAAAAAAATTCAACGCACTGAATGGGGAAAATGAAACATATAAAGAACGAAGACGGATGTTGACAGCAAAGACAGGGTGAGATCCTTTACAATCTGTTTACCTCATATGGTATAGTATAGGTGGAATAGTATAGTATATATATTATATACATATATATACATCAAAAAGGGGTTGGGGGTCAGACGTCCAGGGGGTTGTTGCCATGCCAGACGAGGCAAAGAACTCCTGGACGACCGCACCCTGGTCGTGGTAATTGATTGAGCCGCACCCTGTGGGGGTGTTAGCTTGCTACAGTAAAAGCTTATATATAATCACCGACAAAAAGTTCTCTTATTAAAAAAAATATGCTTTAAAATAATTTTTTTTTCCTTAAAATTTTGACGAAAAATGTATGGAGATAGGTATCAAGGGCATGTGGTAATTACTATTATTTTTTTGAGTAAATAAAAATTGTGGAAAAAAACCCAGGTTATCTAAATTACATATGATGAGGAACAAATGCCCTTGGGCATCCTGAACACATTTATTCTTGTTTTTCAAATTAAGTAAATAGATTTTATTGTTAGAATTGACTTGTAATACACATTCTTTTTTTCAAGAAAATATATGATTCCTTCCTCTCCGTTCTGAAATTTCATCAATCACGATCATTTTCCTATTGCTCTTTTAAAAACAAGGTGTCCACCCCTTTTTTCTTCTTCTCGGTCTTCATTCTTCGATCGAGACGCTTGTTAGGTATCTTGCCGAGTGACCTCCATGCGGTTTCGATATCGTATAAAGGTTAACGAACTTGAAAACAGGACCTTACTTCGATCCCGTCCTGGCTTGGGATCCCAAAAGAAGTTTCAAAGGAACTCAAAAGAAGAGCAAAAGATTTTAAATTGATAGCTGCAACATGCGGCGAATCAGAGGATGAAAAAAACTTGATACTTCTTTTTATTATAAATTTATGCTAATTTTTGACATTACTGTCAGAAGAGCAAAAAAAAGTTTAGTACAACAATTTCCGCGAGCACAATTCCGTAATTTCGTGGATTATTATATTTTTATTATATTATTATTACTTTTCTTTGGAGAGAATTCGGGCTTAAAAAAATTTTTATAAATCCTAAAATAGGATCTTTTGATAGGAATTAGGATTGGAGACATGGAGACATGTAAGAAAATTCATGACGTCGTGTCTGCAACCTTCGGAAAAATTCCATAATGTAAGAGAAGTGTTGCAGCAGATCCCTATTCGAGACATAAGTCGAGAACTTGTATGCACATTGGCGATTTCGATAAATGACATTCAGTAAATCCTGGTTGCGTAGAGCTTCACCGAAGGAAAATGCGTAGTGAGTTAAATTATTTATGGTCCATGAGCCTATACTCAAAAATATGGAAAACTTTCAGAAATCAGATTTGATTTATATAGACTCTTGATTATAAATTTAGATCCAGTATAAGGTACTCAAGTTTATTATCGTATCTTTTTTTGTACATAACTGAAGTCTCGACCTCTATATACAAGCGAGAAGATACGATTGGTATTATATGGAATTATATTATATGGAATTAAAACTGAATACCTTATAATGCTGTTATTTTGGTGCAGTTAAGCAATGAAATAGACGAGAATAATTTGTCGCATTGTAACGTATGTGAGTATGCAGTGGAGTGATGGATCATCGTGTTCAGCTTCGAATAATAATATATACCTACGCGTTGCGAGCGACAGCTAATTAGCATTGCATTTGTATTTATGGAAAATCAATGTCTCGACGTGAGATACAATCTCCAACCTCAGTTGCTACCAAGATCCTTGATAAGACCCACAAAGTCCGCATCATCCGAGAACCAAAGGCAAAACTCCTCCTTGAGTATTTATAGTTCATCTCCTTGCATCATCGATTGCCTCTCAATTTTATTTTTATTCATTTACATTCTAAAATTACTATTATTTCAATTCATGCCCGGGTGAATGTTTCGGATAGAAAATTTTTAATCCTTTTGAATCCATTTCATTCGGGAATTTTTATATCCGAAATTTCATGGGATTTTAAGTGATTTTAAGGAATTTGACGATATTTTGTGGAATTTCAAGTTCTCTGAAACAACAAAGTATTAATATTTCTTAAAATCTATAAAAACTGTAAAGCCTTGGTTATAAAGATAGAAATTTTTCTTCATTTTGAAAGACATGTTATTTTCTCATTCTTGTTGATTTGTCAGAGAAGTAACAATTTGTTAATCTTGACATGTCCAATTCATTTAATACAAATAATAATCCTTATATTATCGATATGCGTAGAAATAATTAATAAAGAGTAAATTTATCAAGATTGTTCGAATTACCGTATTGTCTGACCACACACCGTATTGTTCTACTAGGAACACTCATTGTCAACCCTATTATATAGTTACTTACTCTATAAAATTGAATTTGTAAGAATAAAGATTTCTCTGGACATTGCACTTTCTGTTAAATAAAGTTAATTTGTTTAAAAATTGTTTGATTAAAGAAAAACAAGACGGGAAAAGTCAAGGAAAGAAGATGATGAAATTAATAAGGGAGAGAAAAGGAGGAAAAGAGGATGAAGAAGATGAAGATGAATAAGAAGGAAAGGAAGAAGAAAATGATGGTGAAGGAGGAAAAGAAGACAAAAAGAAGTAGAAAAGCAAGTATAAAAATTAAAAAAGAAGAGGGAAGTCGATGGACGGAAAAGGGGAGAGAATTGAAGAGAAGAAACGAGAAAGACGAGGAAAGGAATGGCCGAGAGAAACTATACGAAGGGTAAGACGAAAGGGTGGGGTGGACCAACCGGTCCGAGGTTGGCACGACTTGCACAGTCAACGAACTCTGCGTGTTCACGACGTGACACTGACCCCTCTAGACGACGTAACGCTTTATCAGGGCATGTCACTCGTTATAAAAAATATTCGCTCTTCAATATTTTCATAGTAATAATTATCATTCATCTTAATTTTCAAATTCCTTAAAAATATTCCACGACAAGCTTTAAAATCCATTAAAATTCGAAGAAAATATTTAAAGTTGTAAAAATGTAAGGAAATAAAACGTTATTTATGAAGTGAAAAAATGATGTATGACATATTTTTATGTACTGTGTTGAAGGTAACTGAATAAATCTCGGTATTAGTATTATGAGTAAGCATTATATGAAAAAGTAATGTGGATGAGGTGTTCATGAAAAATACATAAACAGGCAGGATGGAAAAAAGTTTACGTAAGCAGGGAGGCCTGCAACCATTGGAGATGTTGCAGTCTTGCAGCAGCAGGAAGCAAAGGTTAATCGAGGGAGGACTATTACAATACATATATAAGTATGTATAATGTATATGTGATCGTGGCGACCCCGATAAAGACTTATGTTGTAACATGTATGTTCATCAAAATACGCACCGTATGCACTCACACCAACAATCAATACAAATTATTTTATACGGGGTGATTTTTCTCAAAATTTAATTTCTTTTCTTTTATTTAAATTTGATTAATTAGTCCAACAATGTTACAGGGTGTCTACTTAATTCCTGACTTTTCTACGTTTTTCCATGTATAATTATGTAAATTGGAAAAAATATAACGGATAATACGTAACACGGTAAAATTATTATTAAATAAATTCTCTTTCGTTTATGAAAGAAAGAGCGTTTATAAATAAATACCGTTTATAAAAAAACATTAAAATATTTTGCATAAACTCTGTTATGATTAATTTTTTATCTTTGTAATTAAGCATATGCTCGAAAAAAGTCCCTGACATTTCCAGATTTTCCAGGTATAAAATATTCCCTGCCAATTCAGGAAATTCAATGATTCATTTAAAGATTCATCTGCAATTCAATTTTTGTGTGCTCAAGCTACAAGGATGAAAAAAATGTAGCTGGCACACCACTTTTAATTTGAAAATATTGAGGTTTGAAAGCTTAATTTTAGAATCATTCAATATAGCAAGACTGATGTAATTCAAAGGCGATGAAAATATCTTCAAGCCAACTGATACGATTTTCTTAAAAATTTTAAATTTCAAATTTTTCAAATAACATGTTAACGAAATACTTTTATATTATATATTTAATTAAACTAATGAATACATATATAAGGAATAAGATAATGCAAATTAAATAAAGCAATTTCTGTAATTGAAACTTTTAATTAACGAAATTATTCTTTCTCCTCTAGGAATTCACACAAACGGAAATAATTGCTGAAAGCTTCTCTTGAATTCACATAGCGAGGTATTTGTTTAAAATTGAATTTTATTTTTATTTCAGGCGTTTACCATATCTTGAAACAGAAACTCAGTCATGAATTTGAAATTCAAAAATAGTCGTTCACTAGTTAAGACTGTCATTGAATAGTGAAAGTCATTCAGCTTGTTTAGTCGTCGACCAAAATTAATTATACATAGAGTCCTCCGTGTTTCTCAGTGTAAAATGAGACACCCCGTAGATATATATGTACATTGTAGATTCATACATACATCCGAAAACGTGAATATGTATGTCCGCGAAAGGTCGAGGGCCAACTATACATATTCATTGACAACGCGCCACTTGCTTCCGCCGAAGTGCAGCTCTGCCGCCTATTCGTGTGCAAATGGCTCTACATTCAAAGAATAAATGGGCTAGGTCCACTAAATTTTGCCTAAGAAATTGCCGGACATGTCTCACATTTTTTCCGCTTATAAAAAATAGGAGTATATATGCTCCCTCTTACTATAGAATCATCATAAAATGCATAGTGGGTTTCGAAGTATTACAATTTATTTCACAAATAAATTAAAAAACTTTTTAATAATTTCAAGGAGTTTCAATTTTAAGTAGATTAAAAAAAAAAAGTAGTGTAGTTTATTTGTAAAGAATGCGTAAAAATTAATTAATATCAGTCATCACAGTACCTATTATTAAAAAATGTGAAAAGGTGATTCTTTTAATAAAAATAGATGAGAAATAAGTTTCAAAAGTGTTTAAAGATTTTCGGAAGATTTCAAGGCATTTGAATGTTTTTAAAGAATTGCAAGCGATTTATACCCATTTAAAAATATTTCAATGATTTGAAAGAGAATTTGAAGAGACAGGAAATTATTTTTAGATTATTTTAAAACTTTATAGTTAAGCAATTATTTAAAAAAAATTGTTTTCCTTTTTAATAAATATCACCATTTTACTCACAATCAAATGAGATCATAAAGTAGGTGGAGTTTTCTCCGATCAAGAGCGCAGCATCCCTTCATGGACCACCCCTCAGATAAGGAAAATGGTGGAAATACCGAGAACGCTCAATCATTGAAGTCTCCAAGTTTCCTATACAAAATGTTTCTTTCTGATAAATAAGATTTCAATAATTAAAAACTACATTTTTTACTGAGAAAACTTCGCTTGAAAGCGTGAGACAATTGAAATTTTCAAATAAGAATCTTTAAACGCTTTTTTTCCAATTTCAAATTAAGTTTCTAGAACTTATACGTGTCTGGAATCATGTTTATAAGTTGATGAGAATACAGAATGTGCTACATTATATATATATATTTATATATACAAGTCCGTTTACGTAAAGCAACGGCTCGTTATCTTTTCTTTAATTCCATCGAGGTCGGGAGATAGGGTGTTTACGTGGTTGTTCGCAGCGACCCGGGGCACCCTATTCCGAGGCGACGATAACCCCTGGGGTTCGGAAGGTTCTTCAGAGTCTCGCACCAAGTATAAATATAACCCCGAGATCAAGATTATGCGATCACGATTGTCGAAAACGAAGTCCAGAGGCGACAGTCGTGTGACGGCTTGAATATTTTCCTACCATGAAACTTTTAAATTAGCCTGGGTGGGCCAATCAACTTTTATTTTCTAATTTTTCAAAATTAGAAAATATATCTGTAATATTAAATACAGTTCAATTCAATTAAATTCCTCGTGGCTGATCACGGCTTTTTCATCTTGCAGTCAAAAAGTTTCAGGTTCCAATTTTGCTACCGTGACTGTTTATAGCGATTCTGAAATTCTAAAACAGACAAATAATCAATTGTAGAGAAACATTAGAAAAAGCGAACAATTTGAAGCAAATTAATTCGAAAAAATTAATAAATAATATTGTGAAAATCTAAGAATAATTTTAAAATATAAAGAAAAAAATGTATTCTAGTATAATAGGATAATGGCCCTTTTTGTGTGTTTGGTCACGTATCTGGTATGATGTCTGGTATGTTGAACGGTCGACGGTCTTGAAAGGCAAAAGGCCAAGCAGGGCGCGGTCTTCTGAATCGATATAACCGTCGCGTTTTCTTCTCTCAACTCGCTCTTTCTTTCTGCTAGCTACATTGTCAAGGGGATGAGGAAACGCTCTCGTTCCCTCAGAGTTCATATGGCTCCACTCCCTCAATGCCAAATTTTCTACTTTGCGTGGGTCACTTAAAGATTCAAACCGATGGTATATCCTCCGCCTTCCTCTAAAGTCTAAAATTCCGTGACCATCTCAAAGCAGAAAGACCGAAAAAATATTCTCCGCATCCAAATCCTCCTATCTGACTTGAAATCTGTTGACGCTTCCCTTCTGACTCTAACAGAAATGTCTTTTTTTTCTATCTCCTTCAGGCACGACAGAATGATAGTTTCTAAATTTATAAAACCTGTATTTTTGACTTCGATTAACTCTATCGAAGAGACAGTTCATCTATAAGAAATTCTTTTAAGTAGAATAGACAAGGACTCGAAAATATTGAAAAAAGATATGTTATAACTATTAAATTAATAATTATTGTAATCAAATTTAGCTCTTTGAGAGTATTAAATTAAAGAGTTAATTCAAAAAATATAAATCTTAAAGAAACCTACATGACTGCCAATAAGAATATAAACAATTCTCTAAAATTCTTAAAAATATTATACCATAATAAAACACTATCTAATCTAGGTGCGTTTGGATTTGAGATAATATATAGGTATCTTATCTTAGTATAATTTTCCCTCTTCTTGTCCACATCTTTATCCGAAGACGAAGTCATCTTTACTAGAAGGTTTCTGGTTATCTAATCTTCAAAAATCATTATTCAAACTGAAGACTACCGATTGTGGAAGGACTTTAAAATAAGTTTTTTTATTACTGTCTAACAATTTAGGGACGAGGACTGCGAAAGTTCTTTAGTTTTGTTCTCTCTTCTATGTGTTCAGACTTTCCGAGTGTTCAGACTTGAGTAAGTTAGCCACTCATTGGTGGAGTGGGACACGGGGCTCGGCATTTTCAAGGCTTCGTATACGCGCTCAGCTTTTTTGTCATGCTAAACGCATACATATTCCATTTATTCCTCGCGAGTAGGAGTTAATTTCTTTGCAAACATACACAGACAGGAATGCACGTATGTGACATAGGAGCTCCCTCGTTTCCTCCTCGGTGCTGAAAACTGAAACTCCCCTGCGAAACAAAAGGTTTAATGAATATTTTAAGATTTAAACTTACAGCATTTCAAAAGCACGAAGCAAAATTCACTAATACATAATTTTAATTTATTATTATGAAAAGGAAGATAAAGGAGCTGAAATTATTTTTCCATGTACCCTGGCTTTTCCTATATTTGTTGGAATGGAATCTTTTTTTTTTTCAATTTTGTTTAAATTATTTTGAAGTTTCATTTGAAATTTTAAGAACCCAGGTGTATGGAATTGTAAATTTCAATGCTGTAAATTTATAGCGTACTGGATATTTAAAAACAATTAAAAAATTTACAAAAGTATATTGAACTTTATCTACTATGCGCTTCAAATTTTCGAGAACTTAGATCAAAGATTCCAGGACGTTAGCTTGAAAGTTAGCTTAATTCTAAATTAACTTATATTAAGACCTTCAGGTGATTCTCCTTTGTGAATAGGTCGAAATAAAATACCAAAGATTTATACTATTTTCTTGTTTATTCATAAAATATGGTATATTCGAAGTAATTTATATCGTTGATAATCTAATTTATAAGTAGATATCACTAATTAACGAAAAAATGATATTTTGGTATCAAAATTATAATCCGATTCTGCGGTATTTCTATTAAAAAAAATTATTATCGAGATGAATCCAACCAATCGAAAATAGATCAACTTTATAGTAAATATTCCTTAAAACTAAAAAGAAACGAATTCTCTAATTGCTGTTGTACAATTTTCCAACCGGCGTATGTTTCACTCGTTCTATGACTTTAAGTACAATTTCCATTAGCTTCTTGTGGACATCCTCGACATCCTGATTAGCATTGATCACTTCCCAATTGTCCTCTTTAAGTGCCTGAAAATTGATGCCTACCTTTCTCTGCATATCTTGTTTCTCGAACCTTTCCTGACCCCATTCACTTCGAAGTATTTGGTTTTTTTCGTCAACGTGCAGGTAAGCCACGAGATCTGGACGAGGGAGACCTCTGTCTGGTTCCTTACAAGAATTCACATCTTTGCCGGTATTCGCAGCAGCATATGCTGCTCCAGAAGCAGCGTATCTGTTTTAATCAAAAGGAATTTTATAAACAGCTGTTTTTTTAATTTAGTTTTTAAAAAACCAACAGTCACCCGATAGGGCCAAATAAATAATTCATTTTTACCTGTCTACTACTAAAGTTTTTCCAGAGATCAGAGTTTTAAGTATGTCACTGGAACGTTCCCAACGATTTTGGGAGAAAAGCTCGTGAATTACTCCTGGATCTAATTCTTTTTTGTTTAGTAAATATTCATTGATCGTTGAACCTATCGCCGTTGTTCTGTCTGAAAAAAAAGCAGGAATTAGTTTATACCTTTTTCACCTTGTTTTCTAACGCCAAACGCTTGTATAGCTTGTATAGATGACTAATTTCTTTTTAAATGGTAAAAGACTAAAAGGATTAGACAATTAAAATAAGAGAAATTATCGATGTCAACATAAATATTATTAAATATAATATTTATTGTAGAAATTATATTGAAACAAAATCAGCTTCCAAAATTGAAGTAAAACCCACTCATTTTACTTTAATTTCTCTTTCTGTTGTAAAATGCTTTATGAAATAAGAATATAATTAATAATAACAAGGTGATGGGTGACATAACCTCAAAGTTAATAACTCAAAAATTGCAGGCGGCATTAGTACTAAATTCGAAAGAAATTCGATCATAAATTATTTTTGGGAAAGAAGAATGGTTTTAATTATGAAAAACATCAAACTTGATTGTAAATACCGGGAAAAGACATTGTTTCTGTAGGAATAAAAAGATCGTTCAATGCTCGAACGAGCATTTTCACTTGAGTTGATTTTCCTGCACGATCGCATCCTTCTAAAACTAATAATGCACCTCTTTCTATTGACATAATTCATTAAGAAGTATAATAAACACTTATAATTAAATGCCCAAGATTTACGGTTTACCAATATAAGTTCTTTTGCAGAAACCTTATGAACTGTTATGAACCTCAAAGAAAACCGCGCTGGCTTCTTGATTCTTTTTTTTGACGCTAGTGCAAACCCGCCAATTTCAAATTTTGTACCTTTAATCAGGGAGGTGAGACACCAGGGGCCTTATACTAAATAAGGAGTCCAAAAACACTTTTTTTTTTTCATTTTAACAGGTGTCGATTTTGTCTTGAAGTTTCCCACATAAATTGTATGGGAAAAAATCAGACATGTGGGTCTAGGACCTCTATGGTGCCATCAAAATGTCAATTTTTTATACACAGTGTAGAGTTAAGTAGTAAAGAAGACTTATATATTATGTACTTACTATTTTGTTTGATATAGAAAAAAATGGAATAATTGACACAGCTAAAAAAATAATTGCTAGAATATTCGGGACTTATACAAGAAAAAAAATGCTGAAAATATAAATTATTAAATTACAAAATTTCCAAATTTATGCAATTTCCTAATTTTTAAACTGAAAATTATAGCTAATTAATTATTAATTTATTAGCTATTTATAATCCTATAAATAAAACAAAACATTTAATTATTTACGGCAAAAATCTTAATTTTAGGAATTTTTTGGAATTTAACCATTTTTTTCGTTAATGGTTTTGTTATTCATTCTGTGTTAGTTCCGAATGTGTTGAAACACTTTTAAATATTATACTCTAATAACGCAAAACGTTCCAGGTGCTACAAACAAATTCGTATTTGTGCTTTTTCGGCCATATAACGGTTTAGTCTGAAATGAGGTGTGCTTATATATTTCGTCGTGTTTAACTCTATTTATCTTAATACACGCAGTAACATTTAGAGACCCCCCTCTCCACCCTAAAATGCGTTACATAATTCTTGAGTATTATTGAGGGTTATAATTATAAAATATTCTGTAAATCTTTTCAAAACTCTTGCAAATTCTTAAAATCACTTACAATATATATGTATTAAAATCCTTTAAAATCATACTAAATTTCTTGAAACCGTTGGAAACCTTTAAAATCCCTTGGAATTTTTTAACATCTCTTGCAATTCCTTGAAATACTTTTCAAATTCTTTGAAATTTTATAAAATTACGGACAGCGCCGGATTAAATTTCTGCTAGTATAATATAATACATATATAATATACAGACTAGAATATATTAATAAAAACATTTTTTTAACTAAATACTTATTTCATTTTCATTATGTGCATTCATTCATTATGTACATTTATTCATTCAACAATTCATTATCTATTTCAAGATTATTTTGGTGTCTCTGGTCTGCTACGTCTATACAATAAGGTTTGCTGTGACTTTTCGATCTCTCTTTTTCTAGACTTCTTCGCATTCTTCAGCCACTGTATGTAATATGGTTTCAGGTCGCTTTCACGAATTTTTTCATTACACTGCTTCCTCACAACTTCTAAACAATTGCAAATTTCAATTTTTATTATTTATTTAAACTTATGCCCTACTACGACGACTTAGACATTTGTACTCACTCAATATCATCATAGCGATGTATTGCCGCGTGCTGAGGGCCAATTTACTCTTATACCGGGCACTCCAGATGCAATTTGCAACTAGGCGTTTGGAAATGATCTTCTTTAGTATTCGGTAAACACAATCCTTTGGATCCTTTCCTCCGATAGTGTCAAATGCATTAAGCTATGAGAAATAACAAATGTTGACATAGGCTTATAGAAATGGATTGTTAATTCAGTAAGGAATATTGCAAAGCGCTATTGTTTGTACGTACCGCTATCTTTTGAAACTTTTCATTTGCCAGCTTAGAATTTAAAGTATCTACATCTGCAACTGTTTCGCAAGGTAGTCTTCTTAAGATAGGTTCCGCGAAGAGGTCTTCCTTCCACGACACTCCCTGGGTTTTGAGATTTCTGTCATTCTTCAATTGGATAATTTCCCATTTGATCTCCTCCTGGTTCGTTAAGAGTTGCTCCAGCAACCCTGTAGAATAATATAAAAAATCCATACAAATAATATCATTATCTATGTTATTATAAAAGGAAAACAAACAACATTTCTGAAACGTACTTTGAAGCTGCTGCTCATTAACGTATGCTGGTAGAGCATCGTCATTTCCGGATGACGGAGTTTCCACATTGATTTTTTGAATGATAGGTTGATGTACTTCACTTTCATTCATAGGAGGGCCTCTATTTCCGTCGACAACCAAATTTGTTTGATTCATAGCCTGTCATGTTTCACAAAATAATGAAAAAATGAATAACAAAACCACAAATTAACGAACAAAAATTGCCGAAAGTATAAACTAACCAATTATAAAATTTACCGAATTATAAAAAATAAATGAATTGTTAAATTCTCATAAATTCCTAAAATTTAAGTTTACCGTAAATAATTAATAGTGTATTAATTAATCAATGATTCCATTTTTCGTTTTATTTATATTTTATATTTCGGTAATTGTAGCATTCGGCAATTTTATAATATATCCATGAAATTTCTGGTTTTTTAAAATTATATCAATTATGCCGCTTTTTCCTATATTAAACAAAATAATAAGTAAATACATAAGTCTTCTTTACTACCTGACTCTACTCTGTGTATAAAAAAATGATTTTAAATGGTTTATCATATTTATGTTGTAATCTTTATGCTTTTTTCCTATAGAATTGCATAGTTTTGTATAATATGTTTGGTTTTGTAGAGCAAAGTTACTACTGGCGACGCCACACGAACGTTGTCAACACATGGACCATTTTCAACTCGTGTTGTCACCATCCTAATAGACAATTTTATTTAGAAATTAGACTTTAAAAATAAAATTTAATATTTCTCATAGCTTACGAATTATTTATCTACTGAGACGGAAATCGAAAAAATAGTCAAATTAAATCTATTTGTAAGAAAACCTTTATTTAACCTTATTCGCTCCAACCAAAAACTGTCTCTTGATTTCAAATGCGATGATGCCCAAAGCCATTCCATTATTTAAACTCTCGACCTTATTATTCAATGGTATATTAACACGAACTCCATCAGAATTATCAACCAACCGCAATGATTCTTCACTTAAACCTTCAGTCTCTCCGCCAATGATGATTACAGTTTCGCCTTGCGTGTAATTTATAGAAAAATAGGGAACGACGGGAATTTCGTTACTTAAGGCTATCTTTTCGTTGTTGCTGAGATTATTCTGGAGCTTTCCATCTTCTTCGATATTTTCTTTCTCGATATTTGAAATTTGTTCAATCTCTTCGGACTCGTTTTCATTTTCAAGTGATTTCTCTACTGCGCTTTTATTATCAGCGACAATTATTTGCGCATTATTGCTGATTAATGACCTGATTTCCTCCCATTCTTTGTCACCGTGAATGGACAAGCGAAAATGGGCACCTGCTGCACTTCTCATCACTTTTGTTTCCCAGAGATCGACACAACCTAGAGAAAACATTATATTAAGTTTCGAAAATTATTTACGAGTATTTTTCAAGCTAGAAAAATGATTAAAGTTCGTGCTTAAAACCTTTTGTCAGAATAACTTTTTCGCAACCAGCTCCAGCTGCAGCTCTCAGAATAGCTCCCATGTTTCCTGGATCTCTAATGTTATCACATATTACAGTGATGGGAATTGCATCCAGAGGCAAGTAATTTTCAACACTTGGTGTTTGAAAAACACCTAAAACAATGTATTAATAAAAAATTCAATTAACTTTTAGTAATTAAGACTTTCAAACTGTTTATATATATATATATATTCAATTTTTACCCATTATTCCTGGAGGAGTTGTGAGACTCGACCACAGTTGAATTGACCGGTAAGGAACTTTATACACTTTTACTTTTTCCGTGAGTAAAGATAATTTCTTTAATTCAGCAGAACTACTGAAAATTACTATTTCCGGAAGTAATCCAGCTTGAATTGCATCTGAAATAAGACGAGTTCCCTCCAAAAGAATTTTATTGTGACCCTTCCTCTTTTTTTTGGACTTGATTTGCATCATGAAAGTTCTAAAACATAAATAATTATAAATTTAATATTGTCCTTGGTTAATAAATCATTTCTATATGATTTAAAAAAATGGATATGTTTACCAGATCCTATTAAAAAAAGTGATGGTACCATGTATCTCGAAAATATCGAACACATGGTTGTCAAAAACCTGATTCGTTTTTTGAAAATTTTGCGCGAATTGTGTGAATGTGCCGAATTTGAAAAATATCTTCAGATTGTTTTCGTTGTAAAAACAATTGATGTTAAACAGGTTTTATTAAGATCGAGAATACGAATTTAATAACATTTATTGAAATCTTAGAAATATTAAAGGATTTCACGGTATTTCAAAGAATTTAGGAAATTTATTGTGTTTGTCAGACTTTTTAAGAGATTTTCTCAGTTATTGGAATTTTATAGAATCTAAAGAGATTTAAAGGGATTTGGCGAGATTTCATTGAATTTTCAGAAATTTAAAAGTATTTGATGATATTTTATGGCATTCTAACTAACATTAAGAGATTTTATGGTATTTAATGGGATATTAAGTAACATTAAGGACTTTTAAGCAATTCAAGGGATTTTACGAAAGTTCATTAAACTGTTTAGAATCCTCTAAATCTTTTTAATAAAAGGAGTACTAAAACGAGAAATTAATAGCGCGCAGATCATAGTTGCTACTATTTAAAAATAAATATTTATACTCACGATAAATGTTTTTCATTTTCGAACAATTTTGTGGATAAATTCATATTATTAGTTTCACATTTTGGTAGTGAGTGAGCATTACGTCTTTTCATAGAAGGTTTTCGAGTAGCTTGACTTCGTTTGCCTTCAGAATAATCAAGTCCCTCTTGTTCTTCTTCGTTTCTACGATATAATACAAAAAATGAAAGTAATAGAAATCTAATGGTCATAAAATAATCAAAATAATCAAAATTATACTCACAAGTTTTTGTGATTATTCTTTGAAATTCTTTCATTACGGGAAAATTTGTCCTTCTTTCTTTTAGGATTTGCATTTTCTACTGGATAAGCAGCTTCCTCAGCATCAAAAAGCTCATCCTCATTGACGATTCCTATAGGTTTTCGACTGGTAAATCTGGAGTATTTTTGAATCTGAACGTACGAATTCCTACTTGTCACTTTTGCAACTTCAAGTCCTCGGAAACACCTCACCGAAAGTTGAATGCAACTTAATAACATTTTAGATCCGTGTTTTAAGTACTTGTAAAAGTAAAATCAATTAAAATTATTCGTAAAAGAATAAACACGAATAATTTTTGTACAGGTTAGTTCCACATCGTGGTGATTGACAAAAATTGATTTAATGCGGTTGACAACACTTATCTACGTTAATCAATAATCAATCAAGATTTAAAGTAACAAAACATAGTTTAACTCCCTCTTTCAAAAGTTTAATTTTAATTTCTCGAAATTTTTAGATTTTTTAAAACAACTTTAAGGTTATCGAGGTTAACCATGCGCTATGCCACGAAATGTAAAGCGTTAAAGAAAGACGCAGACGTGAGACGTTGCAGACCCGGTGCAACGCCAGAAACGCAACTCGGCGCAGGTTTCCTCTGGTGGCGATTTCCTAAACTCTTATGTCGTCTCGTCGTCTGCTAGAGTTTTAACTTTTCTTTTAATAGAAGATAAAAGCAAATCTTTATCTTTATCTTTGACACATTCAAATTTCAGATATATTTACGTAAATATCGTACGTAGCGTACTGTAGTGTACCAAAGTGTACATACAAGTCAAGTTAGTCAAGCTCACTGATGACTGATCAGCTCAGCTGAGCAGCAATCAGCATTCGATTC
>JAUESI010000029.1:2769766-2789409 GCA_032275145.1 Synergus laeviventris
CATTCGATTCGAAGTTTCGGACTGGTTGACTCTTCGGAGTTCGGATTTCGGCTCATTAGGCTCAGTAAAAATTACGTACTTCAACATTCAATTTAAAAAACAAATTTAATTGACATAAATCATGTGCGGGGAAAGCAGAAAATGTAAAAAATAGAATTTAGAACCAAATATTCAAAAATGTTTTGAAAATATAGTTTTATTACATAAAGACTTATCTATATAATATCAGTGACGTGACTTTTGTCAAGTGTTACAAAATTTTAAGTGTACATTTTCTATTAATCCGTAAAATAACGTATATTATTATTTTCCTAAAAAAACAGAAGGCATCAAGATTTTTATTGAAGATAAAACTCCCAAATCTGGATATCAAAAGGTGATTAATTTATTGTAGCATAATTTGACCCTTAAATTTTGAGGTTATCCCTGGAAAAACCCTGCAATATTGGAAAGAAAGAAAGAATGCAATGAAAGTCTCTAGATTTAAATGATTTCTTCTAATTATTGGAATGATCTTAATTTAAATACTTTTTTCACTCTACGGAGGTGCATTTTTTAATTAAAGTTTTTGTTATACAATAATGTTCTCTAATACAAATCCAACATTTAATTTTTTTATTCTGATAATATATATATTTGCTTGGGTCAAAAATTATATTTACAAGATATATAATTATATAATCTAATTTAACAATAAGGATTTATAACAATGCAAAAGTTTATTTTGAAGAGAAAGACTTGTCTTTATTAAACAGTATAAATAAATTTTTGTATCAAATAATATGTATAATGTATATAAGTTGTGTACGCTCCTGACAATTTAACATTGAGTTTTCTTGCATCAAAATCTGATGCAAGTTTGAAATTTTTGACCAAATGACGAAATAAATAAATGGCAATTTCAAAGTTTCTGAAATAGAAATATCAGTCAAGGCTAAGTGTTGAGGAATAATTTATTTTATTAAAATAATATATTTGAATGATACAAAAGTTAGCTCGTGTCTATTAAGTTTTTAGCACTCTCGGACGTGCAAGAAGAGGGTGTTCAGATCCAAGGCCGTGACACTCTCATCCTAATCATGATTTGTTGTTTTATTAATACAATAATTGGATATGACAACCACTAAATCATTCAGCTTTTGCTTAAGGGAAGGAGGCCAGGGTCGTCTAATTGGATAAAGTAATTTGCAAAAGCAAGGAGTAAATCGAGAGGTGTGAAAAAATCTAGAATACAACAATGTGAACCTGCACTAAGAAAACATTGTACTCAACAAAATATTATTCTTTATAAGTACTTAGATGTTCATCAATTAACATATTTTATTCTTCTAACTAAATAACTTGAGGCAATTTCCATTTCACTGCTATGGAGGTATTCATTTGTAAACATAATAAGTATTCTGCTTGCGTTCATTTAGAGAAATCCAAATGACTGCAGGTGACTTTCCTGTCGTCACAGATTATTCATTGCGCCAGAGCATTTTTTCGATCGCTCTTCCGCACGTAGGATACAAAATAATATTTTCGATTTTTAATAGGAAAAATATTACGCCAGGAGAATTTGCAAACAAGAATTTTTTTGATGTATAATGTTTTATGGTCGTAAAAGCAAATACTAACTTGATGTTTAAAATTATAATATTTTTTTAATTGGAATATGCCAGAAGGATTGTAGTAAATTTAAAAGGAGGTCCCCTCCTTATAATATTTAAGAAACCTTTTCCATAAATTATAAATAATCTTGGGCATGTAAAACACGTCTGGACTTTACTTCTTTGTTTGCATTGTTGTAAAAAAGGGATTCAAGGTGAACTTCAAACTTTAGTAAATTAACATAAGGATGTGAAGCATTTTTTAACTATAATTTTCCTTCTGAATATTAAACTGTGTAGTTTCCTTCACTTTTAAACTTTGAGAAATCTTTGTTGAAGTAATTTTTAAGTTTATCATTAAAAAGTATAAAATTTTTAATAAATTATGAACAAAGGAAATTCTTTTTCTAGTTCAAGAATTTTTTCTTTACATATATAATTAAGAAAAATATTTTTATTAGTAAAATAAATAATTTCTTTTGTTATTGATTTAAATGCGAGAATAAAAAATAAAATAGTAAGATTTTTAGTATCGAATGAATTAAGATTATTTTTGTAGATTCACTTTGATACCACCTGTATAGCTTGTTCCGGTCTTTACTTTCACTCTCAAGGTTCATGGACAAATTTCATTTCACTCAAGATGAAAGAATTCTCATTAATCCTAATCCCGTTCGTTCTACTTGAGGATTATTATTAATTTTAAAAACCAAATTATTTTTATTAAATCACTTGGCAGAACAACAGGTTTGGAATTTTATAATTGGGTGTTCAATTTGAACTCTGGACTTTATAATTCGCAATTTAATAAATTAAGAATAAATTTCGTTCTAGTAGAATGACGGAGCAGTTTAAAAATATTAAAAACAGATCTAGAATTGACGAAAAAAACCTATCAAGTAAATAACGCACACTCTACATTTCTAAAAACGATTAAATTTGCGTTATCTATTTCGCAAACGATTTTGTATCCCTTGATAAAATCTTTTACTTTATTGTTTTAAAACAGTTCCCATAAAAGTTTTTCAGATGCTTTAACATTTAATTTATGGTTGTAGCTTACTCTTTGACAATTTAAAAATCGTTTTGACATGATCAAATCAATGACTAAGTCAGTATCCTCAAGGTTATTGCTCGCACTCATCATTATAGTTCACTATTCTCGTCTTCTTTCAATTTACCTACTTTTATCATGGCCGAATCAATACTTATAATATTTAAATAGTTTTATTTGGAACTTCGAATTATTATAATTTCGAGCAAAGATTTATTTTAAACACCTGGTTTATAATACAATTTTTACTGGTTTTCAGTTCATTACCGTCTTGTAAATATTTTCTCCTTCGTACACATAAGCTGAAATTATCACTATCAATAATTTACAGAATTTAAAAAAAAAATCTTCTGGATCAAAATGTATTATTCCTTTAAAAGTAGTTTAATCATCTACATGGGTTTCCCTGACGATGTCATGAAAATAACAAATCGAAGCTTCTCCATAGAAAATGACGTTAATGTTTTATATTTTCGGTTTAGAATCATATAAGAGTACTTCTTTTGTTAGATTTTTAGATGAGTGTGTGCTTTTTAGCAAATATTCTGAGGAATGCGTTAAATATAGAATGGATGTGTTTTCACTCACTTCGAAATCTTATATACATAACGACATAATATTTCGTAAGGATGAGAAGTCTTATGTCAGATGAAAGTTTAATCGAGTGAAGAAAGTAGAATGATCTTGTTTCGGTCATGAAGAAGCCCTTAAATATTAAATAAGAATTATATGCACTTAATTTAATGCTGGGTATAAGAAATTCTTTTAAAAGAAATATTACTAAAAGTTAAACATAAGTATATTCCAAATAATATGAAATTATTTCAAATTGATCTAAAATCTTCAAAGATTATTAAGCGCTTATAAATTGCAATATTATGGAGCTGTTTTTTCAATTTGAAATAGAATTATAATTTCTCAAAAGTCTCACCAAATTTCCAATTTTTAAGAATCTTGCATATAACTTAAAGGATCTATTTAATAAAGGAAATAGAAATACTAAAACCTTAACTTGCTTCCTAAATACCTACCAAAAAAATGTCTTTTAAATTATCATAAATCTTAAAAAAAATGTCAAACTGCGACATTTCATCTATTGATCTAAACATATTTTTTTAAACTTGAATTTGGCCTGAAATATTATTTTGGCACAAATTTTTAGCTATCGAAAAATCAATCATCGGTCAATTGATTTCTGATCTCATAGATACGAAAAATGTTCGTTCAATTAAACATGCACAAAAATGAATAGAAAGTCATGAGGTACTTGAGACTCTCAGCTTTTGCTCTCTTTTTGCAAATTAGAGATGATGCCATTCTCTGATCTATATCCTTCTTTCAAGAGCAATTTATTAATAGTTTTTTTTTCTCTTTCTAGGTGAGATTGAGGAAGGTACCACAAATCAAGTACCCTATTTTCATCAATAAACAAAGTCTGATGGTAGACGTGAAAGAACGAACTCTTCCGGACCTTGACGATCGGCCTTTCGCGGTGGGATCAAGAGACTGACATGAAACGTGGTCTAACTCAGAAAAGTCAGTTGAGACGCGACTCCGCAACTGAGCGGTTCGTGTCTGATTGTTACCTTTCCAATCAGTCATAAAAAAATTCCTTCAAGTGTTTTTTTAAGACCCTTTTATTATCACGGAGCGAACTGCTCTCGCAGACTTCTCATTTTCTCTTTCCCCATCGCGAAGTGCATTCAAATTTTTTTAAATTCATTTTTTTTCTTTATTTTTCTTATCTTTGGCAGAGAGAGAGAGAGAGAGAAGTATTGGGAAACCCCGTGTTTAAAATCTGCTCACTTGGATCATGAAACACAGCCTCTATCTGTAAAATCGTGCTTCTAGTCGATGGATATTTCGGGTTGAAGGTTTACATAATAGGTATGTAAATGAAGAAAGTCTCACTCGCCAAACTTCCAATGACCGCATACTTCCTACACTGTTTTACATCGATATTACCTCTCTTTTTTATTGCCCTCTTGCTTCAGCATTTTCCCTACACTTTCATTTTTCAATAAACCACAACAAATCGCTGTAAATATAACTTCGATTTCACTCTTCATTTTTCTCTAATGAAGATGGAAATAAGAAAGTATGAGAGAAATTGTTAGAATTTAAGAATCTTAAAATGTAAATTAGGAGATTAATAGAAACTTGTGCAGAACGATAGATTTTTTTAGTAATCGGTCTTTTCTGAAATTAGCATACAAATTAAATCTGATAAAGAATCTATTTATTGTCCATGTAACACGTGATCTGATTGTGATTTCTATACCATTCAACGTCAGAGTGCGTGATGCGCCTAGAGAACAATTGAAAATCTCTATTCGTCTCTGGGTAATCTGAATTTCAAAGATTCGAGTAAAAAGCTTCCGCGAACAAACGAAAATATGTCACAATGGCTTCAATGATAAATTCAGAAAATAGTACCTTAAATCTTCTCAGAAACGTGTTTTAGTTTCAAAGAGAAGAGACTATTGTCATTTTCATCTACTATCTAATTTCCATCTATCAAGTCAAAATGTAGCAACGTGGGAGCCTTTCTCCTTTTTAAAAATAGTTTATTTGTACTTTCATATTCTCGAGGTATTTCACTGCTGAAAAGTCGTTTGATATTTGCTTAGAAGTTATTAATTAAATGTCTTTATATAAATTAAATTGTTAAATTTAAATATTAATAACTACAAAATACTCGTGGACATAATTTTATATGAAATTACTTAATCTAGTTTTTTATTAAAAATAATATAAAGCAAGATCCTGTGATTTAATGCTGATATTAATTTTGTGGGTCACTCTACCACGTGTTCATGAATATAGAAGACAAAATTAGCCACAGTCAAAGTCAGGGCCAAGTACAAACCTCTATTTTACCGGCAAGTCGTAGAAATTCTAAGTACAAAGAACTTTGCAAAGTAAAAATATAAATTTATAAAATGAAATTTTAAAAATAAAAGTGAATTTACTTTGAGGGTTAAATTGATCAATAGTTACCAGTAGATTAAGACGACTTTTGTCAGCCAGGCGATCAAGAGTGACGTGTGGAGATAATAAGAATCTCCCTCTTATCTCATGCATTTTTCCAGTCGCTGTATGTATTTTCTTTTACAAGTCATTGGCTGACTAAACTCGCTGGTATCTACTGTGCGCAAGCACTTATTAGAAACCATTTTTGCTCACTTTTATTTTAAAAATATATATACTAAAAGAACACAAAATTAAATTTAAAAATCACTTTCTAATAATCAAATAAAAAATCATTTCAAATTAGCATTTTTATAGTCAAAATATTTTACCGTTATTCCGAAAGATACATTTTCTTAAGTAATGTAATTTTTTGATTTGCAGACTTCTAAAACTTCAACTCTATTTTGGAGTATGTAGTTACATATTTGTATTACTTATAAAATATTTCACACTGGATAATGTTGTTGAAAAATATTTTAAATTGCTTCTTATCTTTTTACATTCTCATCATGTGGAAGAAGTGATTTTAGACATACATATTTTACCTGTTACACATAAAATGATAATTAAAAAAAATTCCATACCAGGTAGACGATCTTTATACATTTCCCTATGTCTCTTTGGTATGCAAATTTCTTTTTAATTATTACAAGAATAAATATGTGGAATATATTATATGAGAATAATTAGAGCTGAGCAACTATTTTAAAATAAATTCATTTTAAATAGGCATTTGAAATGCAAAATGCCATTTTCTATTTTGTATTTTAGATAGGAAAATCGAAAAAAGTTACCATTTTCTATTTTCCATTTTGAATAGATTTTTGATCGTTATAAAGTGTTTATTTGGACATCACCAACCTTTACCACTTACTCGTTATGAAGTGAAGTCCGAATTATGTACTAATTAATGACGTTTATAAAATGGTATCACTTTCTAAGTCGTAATAAAGTAGTAGATGTATAAGGTACGAATCTTCCTCCCAAAAAAAGATCGATAATTTTCAGATAAGAGATTGACACTTCACCTTGTGATTTAAGAATCGCCAATCGTTTTTTTTATCTTTTATCACTATGAAACAGTTTCTGAGTCGTTTAGTGTCAAAACTTTATTTACTTTTATTTTCACAGGGCGTATTAAAGTTGTCCCGCTTTTTGCAAAATATTTTGAAACTGTTTTCGAATTTTTTTTATCTAGTATTGACTAAGAAGTAGATTCTGAATCTTCTATTATTAATTATTTGTTTATTGTACGATTATTTAATAATCTTCAGAATCTAGAATTGTGAATATTTTATTTTCAAAATCAAATAATAGCTCTTAATTCATTATGACAATTAAGTTAAATCTATTAATTAAATTCTTCAAAATTGCGAAAACAGTTTTCAAGATAAAAGTATTGAATTAAGAAGTAGAATCGTTTGATTTTATTTAATTGAAAAGAGCGAAGACTAGAAATAAAATCGAAAGTGTGAATCCAATCAGAAGCGTAATATTAATGCGCATTAAATTATCCCATCGCTTTCGATATGCATGGTTGTGACACGAGTCAAGAAAAAGTCGAGGGTATATGGAAAAGATTTTTTGTTTCCTGATCACCATGCAATATGCGTTTAATGTGCAATGAATGTATGTACGTAGTCATCGTGTCAAGTAGCTTGCCTTGGACGATTAAAGGTGTTTTGTGTAATTTCGTGACATAGATTTATCAACTCTTAATAGAATGTAAAACCCTTCTAACTCTTGATGATATCGTTTTTAAAATTCATATTTATTCACAACAAGTTTCTGTAAAAGAAAATAATCAATCGTTCTTGTAATAAGCGTTCTATGCAACAAGCGAGAAATGTGGATGGCGAATTTATACTTTATTTTTAATATTTTTATCAACGGAATTATTGACATAAAATTAACGTGACGGTCTTTATCAATTTTTTTTTATATTGTATTCTACACAATATCAAAAAAATATTTAATATCTTGTCTCTAATTAAAATGTTATCTGCCGATATTTTTGAAAATTAATGAGAATTATATCTGTTGATTTTAAGAAACTGTGTCATCGTTAATTCATCAGAAGAAAAGATGTTGGGGCCAATATTTGGATCACATGGTCGCTTTTGTGCAAGCCATCCTCTCGAGGTGATAGTCGCTACATTCACCCTAACAGCATGCATTCTCAACATTGAAACCGGAAATAGTCACACGAAAGAGGAAAGTGTCCCCGCAACACATTGTTGGCATGATCGCTGTCCCATCGAGGTGAGAATACAATTTCAATAAAAGTAATTTTTAATTCGTAATTTAATGAAAGAGTAGTACTTTAGTTGATTTTTTAAATTGTAATGAACTAGGAAAGAAAATTAAAAGTCGAATTAGAATCCGTTTCTATTTCAAAAATAAAATTGTAATTGTTTCAAATCTAAATTTAAAGAAGAAGTAAGAGTAATTTGATTCAGTTCTCATTTCATAAAAATTTCTCGCACGCCAGGATTTAAGAATGTCAAGGTTTCACTATTTCCGAAAGTCTAAACATTGGACCGTAGCAAGTCCTAAAGAAATTATAACATTTTTTCCAGGAACAAAATGCAGCCGATGTGATATTAATGACGATAATTCGTTGTCTGGCGATCCTCTTTAGTTACCATCAATTACGTAATCTCCAAAACACAGGCTCCAAGTATATCCTTGGTAAGTAAAACACGTTTATCTTTCCAAGATTTCACGCTTTCACAGCACACGTGTGCCATAAACTCGTTGTAAAATTATAGATTTAAAATTCTTTCGCGTCTTAGCTAATTTAATCACCTTCATAAGAAAAAGAGTCAGTCTTGATAATCAGTCTTGTCAACATAACTGAGTGCTTGATAATTTATTGTTGATAACTTAATTTTTTTGTTATTTTATAGAGATAAAATAAATGAGTTATATTCCACTTGATATTTGATCGTTGTACTATTAAGATTTTTGCTGATGGGGCAAAGTCGAAGAGGATCGATTGTTGACTTGAGAATACTAATTATGCATGAATATTTGTGTAATTAGGGCATTTGTTTCCTTTAAAGTATCGAATCTAAGACAAAACATCAAGTTTTTCGGAGATGAGATTTTAAATCTAGTGCAAGGATTTGCTGTGTTTACTCTATGTTAGAAAATCTGTTTTGTCTGAAACAATGATCTAGGCGACAATGAATTTTAATTTAGAATTCAAGTATCTGTAAATGTGACATTGTCCGATAGAATATTTAACATTTGGGTAAAATTAAATTTGATAACACAATTTTATTAGACTCGACATTAAAATGAATTAATTTGGTTTATTTATTTGTAGATAATTTTGAAAATGTTTAGTTTCACATGTGTCTTTCACAAACTAAAATTTTAATTTGAGGGTTTTTTTAATGCAAATAGTCACGTGGGAAATTCATAATTGCGTGAAAAAACTAGGAGCAGAGCGATCATTGATAAGACTTCTCTTTGGAAGACGTGTGAAAGCCTTGAGCGCCGGTGAAAGTTCCATAGAAAGCGATAGCGTTTCATTCGAGGCCGTATGCGAGGTCATTGTCTATCAGGATTACCGAATTTCCTCATGAATTGCGTGCCGATCTGGAAATACTTTTTTAAAATTTGGAAATGAAAAGCAAATGATTATGATTCAAATTTCCTCAACTTTGATATTTTATACAAATGAAATCTTAAAAAATAAAGTTTTTTACAGGTGGTGCTGGACTTTTCACAGTCTTTTCAAGCATAGTCTTTACCTCAAGTGTTGTGAACTTTGGCCAGAGCGCAATCTCAGATTTAAAGTGAGTATAAATCAATTTTTTGAGCAAAAATTTCTACGTGATAAAATCAGAACAAGGAGATAAATTTAAAAATGAAAATATCTTCTTTTAGGGATGCCTTCTTTTTCTTCCTCCTTGTGATTGATTTGAACAAAGCGCGTTTGCTGGCCCAAATTGCCTTGAGTTCCAGAAATCAGGAAGAAGTTCGAACCAACATCGCTCAAGGAATGACCCTTTTGGGTCCAACAATTACCCTTGACACTCTCGTTGAGATCCTCCTCATCGGCATTGGTTCTCTTTCTGGAGTCCGAAGGCTCGAAATACTTTGTACTTTTGTTTGCCTCGGTGTCATTGTCAATTATTTCGTCTTCATGACTTTCTACCCTGCCTGTTTATCACTCATTCTCGAGGTAAGAATGAAATTTTCTTAAGACATTTTATTACAAATTTCATCGATATGTATTTCTGATCCAATTTGTAAATATAGTTTGAATTCTGTTGAAAGTCCATCAGGGGATTGAATAATGCATTCGCTTTCTCTGTTTTTTTTTCTTCAAAGTCTTTTGATTTGCAGCTATCACGGGGAAATCACGCGATGGGTGCGGAGAAAATACTAATGATGCATCCGCTCAACGAGGAGGACCGAAAACCAAATCCCGTCGTCGAAAGAGTCAAGCTCATCATGATTGCAGGTCTCTTCATCGTCCACGCTAACAGGTTCGTCCACAGCTTCCAAAAATCTTTTATCAATATTGCGCAAGTGATTCTACAATTTTTAAAATAAAATTCTCCTCGACTCTTGCAACGAGGGATTAAATCATGGGAGAAATTAGATCTAACACGTGACAATGAATTAAACAGTTTGGTAAGCTGTAAATTAATTTACATGAACGGTATAGTGTCGAATTACGAAGTTTGCAGGTGAAAGATGAAGAGGAACCGGTTCGCTTCTAAAATAATAACCACAGCGGATATTATCCTAATTTTATTACAACATGCTTATGAAACTGATGGCCTTTCGATGTGCCGAGTGATGAAATCGACGCCTCTTTGAGAGCCTCTGGAGACCGTTTAGCACGACCTACACCTAGAAATCCCACGTGGGATAGTACTAACGACAAGAGGGGGACTTCTTTAGAATCAGTTATTCTAATCTCTCAAGATTTCGTTTTTTTTAAATCTCTAAGTGACGTAATATAAGAAGATTATCATCACTTTCTTTCCCTGGATGGAATCGAACAAGGAAAAAAAGCGTCACCGCTGAAAAGCTATCTCTCAATCTGACCTCAGGATTTTTCAACCACTCTTGTGGCGAAAAAGTCTTTTTGTCACCGAGTTCACCGAGTCAGGGTCACTCGGCAAGACATTAACGTAGATGCGTGCACGATGCATATTCAGTAAATTATGCAAGTTCCGTGTAACGAGATCGTATCAGTAAACTACGGTAGTTTTCTTCCAAATAGGACATAGGTATGCAAATCAATCACGTGGTGAAAAGCCAAGATCTGTGGACGGTACGTCTTCTAAGAATTATTTTCGTCGGCGGTTTTCCAGCCAAGTTTCGGGTCTTGAGAGTCGGACTCCGAAATTATTTCGATCTTTGACGCCGAGTAAATCTTTGTTGGGTCCTTCTTATTCAAATCCGGGTATCTTTGCTGAAATGAATGGGACTCGGTACGACGTCGATAAAAATATGTGTCGGGTGGCGAGTTTAATATTACATGAGTACGATAACAATGCTTGGAAGAAAAATCTATGAAGTGACTAAAGTCGGAAACTAAAAATACAGATTTATGGAGTGGTGGAGCCTGAGTCTCAGTCTTCCTTGTTAGGATAGCGTCGGACCTTTCAGTTTGTGACAAGGTTTTCCTCCTCGCAGACGATCCCCACGGAATATTTGAATCTTAATCTAGAAATAGTGTCTTATTCATTATAATTCAGTTTAAATTCAGTCAAAAGGATTATAATGAAATTTTATTTTAAAATGTAATAGTGCAGTCTTTATCAGGTTACCACGCAAAGGTAACGCGTTCGAATTAGTCTTAGGCTTTTTGAATTAATTGGCGACGAATTAAATTTCAGTGAATTTCATCGGATTAAGAGCGAAAATAATTAAATACTACACCAAGAAATTTGGTAAATAAATACAGACTTGATTTTTTCCATCGGTATTTTTCTTTTCTTTAATTCAATAAACTTTTAAAACTGTTTTAACTGAAACTTTTCTTGTTGATTCAACTAAAATTTTTCTCATCCAATTGAGAATATTTTTCATTTAAGACAGTATATGTTTTAAAAGAATCTTTTTCAAGAATAATATCGAATTCTCTATTGTATGTTTCAGTCGATGGCCATTTAAACAAGGAGAAAATCAGGAAGTAATAAAGGAATCGGTATTGACGGTAAATCCGAATCTGATCTTGAACAACGAGAACATTACGGAGTCTCAGTTGGGTTTGCGAAAGTACTTTGAAAATTGGATGCCATTTAGCGCTGATAACGTCGTCATTGTGATTCTTCTTGTGGCGTTGGCGATCAAGTTCGTATTTTTTGAAGATAGGGGTGATATTGCGAAACAACTTAAGCTGAAAGAAGAGAGCGCAGACGCGCAGAAAAGCGTCGCTGAAGAAGAAACTGTGGAAACTATGCACGCGGCTGCAACCACTTTGGAGGCTCAGACCAGACGCAGATTTGAATCAGCGATGCCCACCATGCACTCGACAATCTTTCCGCTTTCCGGAATGGGTGGTGACTGGATTGAGGTTGAAGATGAGTCTTACTTGAAACTCATTGACAAAGAAGTTCAAACCGATGAAGTTAATATTATCAGTTCCACTAGCGAAAACAGCAAAGATACACCAGAAATCCCCCGAAACGTCGAAGAGTGTCTCGCGATCTACAGATCTGAGGTCAGTCAATATTTCAGTTTATATTTTAATTTCAATTCTCTAAAATCAATTTGGAAATCAATTTTCTGTTCCGAAAAACTTTTACTCAACAATTTAGTTTAGTCAATGTATTTAACAGATCCTCTAAAAACATTGATGTAACGGAATGTCTCTAAAATCTCGCATACATTGTTGTCACAAACATGATTTTCCAAGAAAATTGAAATTTATTCGCAAATATAAGTTATCAAAGAATGTTTAACAATTCTGTAATTTATTTTTTAAAGAAGCCTAAAAACAGTATAATCCTAGAAACATGTTTACTGCAAAAATATATTGGTTGTATTTTCGAATTTCACTACCGTGAAGATAAAGCACAAAAAAATGACAATGGCATTGAACTCAAAGAATTTCTGATCATTAGTGCTAAAGTGTGAAAATGTTATATTGTCAAAGAAAAAATTAAATATCATATAGTCGATAGAAATTTATGATCCTCGTTTAAAATCAAAGTTCAGAGTGGAGAGATCATAGAGATCAAAAATCAGATTGATGCTGATAGCAAATGTATGTGACACGTGACTCATATGAGGGAGAAAGAGTTTTTTTTATTATTTGAGTTAATATGTTGTTTTAAAAGATTGAGAGGCAGTTGGTTGACACATTTTTTTAAGAAACAGATTTTTGTGAAGACCACGTGATACTGAATGCATGACGTGTTCATATACATTCTCCGATGTCGTGGCTCTTGTACTTAAATTAGTTCTTTTTCGGTTTAGTTTAAATACTCTCTATTGTTAATATTTATTTAATGGGGATCGAAAGTCTTCTAAATATTAAATTTTCAATTAAAATATTTTTAAATTGGAAATGATACTGAAATGATCTCCAATTTTTCTAATTTTTTGTAGAGAAATCTGTCCAATCACGTCACAATTTAATTTTTAACGCTTACAATTGACATTTTTTAAATTTCAAACGCTTAAAAATTAAAGTTCTTCAATTTTTTCTTGTGTATATTTTTAAATTCAATTTTTTTTTAGTTGGGAGCGGATGCCTTGACAGACGAGGAAGTGATCACTCTCGTGAAGCAAAAGTACATCCAGCCCTACCAGCTAGAAAAAGCCGTCGAAAATATGGAGCGCGGTGTCGGAATTCGTCGTATGATTCTTGGAGATATAGGCAACTTTACCGAGTCTCTCACCGAACTTCCATACAAAAGCTATGACTACAGTTTAGTTCTTGGTTCCTGTTGTGAGAATGTAGTCGGTTATGTTCCAATACCAGTTGGAGTTGCTGGTCCTTTAAAAATCGATGGTGAATTGATCCACGTTCCAATGGCCACGACAGAGGGTTGCCTTGTAGCTTCAACAAATCGGGGAAGTCGAGCTCTTTTGAGCTGCGGAGTCACCAGTAGAATAGTCGCTGATGGAATGACAAGAGGTCCAGTTGTCAGATTTCCTAACGTTGTAAGAGCGAGTGAAGCAATGGCCTGGATGCAAGATACAGATAACTTCGCTGCCATGAAACAGAGCTTTGATCGAACTAGCAGATTTGCCAGATTGACGAAAGTCCATATTCGAATTGCAGGTAGACATCTATTTATAAGATTCGTCGCAAAAACTGGAGACGCTATGGGAATGAATATGCTTTCTAAAGGTACTGAAAAGTCCCTCCACACTGTCCAGGAACAATTCCCAGATATGGAGATTATTTCTTTGAGTGGAAACTTTTGCACGGATAAAAAACCAGCGGCCGTTAATTGGATCGAAGGCAGAGGAAAAAGCGTAGTCTGCGAAGCTATTGTACCTGCTAATGTTGTCACAACTATTTTGAAGACGACGGTTCCGGGATTAGTTGATGCGAATATTAGTAAGAACATGATTGGCTCAGCAGTAGCTGGAAGTATTGGCGGATTTAATGCTCATGCTGCAAACATTGTGACCGCGATATTTATTGCAACGGGGCAGGATCCTGCTCAGAATGTTGGAAGCAGCAATTGTATGACGTTGATGGAACCTTGGGGACCTGACGGGACGGATCTTTATATCTCATGCACGATGCCGAGCATTGAAGTTGGAACGGTTGGCGGTGGAACAGGACTTCCAGCTCAGGGAGCTTGTTTGGGAATGCTGGGAGTCAAGGGAGCACATTCTAATGATCCTGGACAAAACGCGAGTAAATTGGCGAGAATTGTTTGTGCCACGGTTCTCGCGGGAGAACTTTCGCTCATGGCTGCTCTCACCGCTGGGCATTTAGTCAAAAGCCATCTTAGACATAACAGGTGAGTTATTTAAAAAGAGCATGTTTAAGAAATTCAGGAACACAAATGTACTTAAATTGTACTTCTACATATGAATGCTTTCAACTTTGAGCGCATTTCAATGTAGAAGTTTTGAGATTCGAAGATTTTGAAGTAGAGATCTTCAACTTTTGAAGAATTATATTTACATTACTTGAATTTTCATTCTGTTCAAATTTAAAAGATGTGAATTACAATTTTCAGAGGTATGCTTTCGGTCTTTTCAAAATAAAATATAGTTAATCTTCATATAAAAATGTTGAAAATGATAATCCAAATTCTAACTTTTATTATTTTTATTTTAGGTCTTCCACAATGATAGGCAACCCATTACAAGTACCGCAAAGGGTCGCGTCGGAAAATTTATTAGTGTCAAGTGTCCTTCCTTCTCTTCAGGCAATGTGCACCGACTCAAATCGATCGTAGTATTAGTCGCAAACTTTCATTTACATTTTTCACATGGAATAAGGAGCTTTTTAAGTTGACCATCTTGCAAATTTAGACTGATTTTTGCTCGAACTTGCATGGAGAATGGTCAAAAGAATCAAAAATCTTTTAGAGAAATATTGTTGACTATCGTATATCGTATCTCGTAAGTTATCTTAGTCATAATTTCATTGGGTTTCACGTCATGATTTTGTCTCCAGAACCAATCGCACGATTTCGTCTAAATGGAATAAGAGAAAAAAGAGAAGAAATTCCTTTCCTTGATATGAATACTGTACAAATGAATTGCTTTTAATTATAATTATATATAGAGAATGTAAATCATTGCAAGGAACGTGCCACTGGCTCTAAGGAGAAAGTAATTTTATTCTCTTGGCTCTTATGGTCATAAGTAAACTAAGTTTATTTAACTATAAATGACTGCAATTAACCCTTTCTGTAAATACAATAATTTTTTAAGTGTAAGACAAGTCTAAACGATTTTTTGTTTCTAATGTATCGTGCCAAAGACAGAAAGGGTTAATTAATCTTGATCGACAATAAATTTTCCAGCATCGAGTTTTTAATAATTATGTGGTATTAGTTTAAATAAAAGCGCAGTCTAGTTTTAAAAGACTTTTCCGGTTTGTAATTTGGCGACATTAATTCTTTAAAATGAATATACTGCATGAGCGTATATTGAACTTTCTTTAATTATTCAAACATTTTTTGCAAGGTCCATTTTACTAACATTCGCGATTTGTAAAACTTCGTGTTTTAGGAATGAAGCACTTTTTCAAACGTTCTACATATCACAAGCACTCATCATTTTTGTTATATTGCCATTCATTTATTTATTAATTCAGAGGTTCTCTTCAGAAATATATTATGTAAATTGTGCATAGCAAATGTTGCTTTTGCATTCAAACTTCAGGTAGAGACGTGACCGTTCGTTCGTATAAATGTAAATTGAATTTAGTGTAGAATAGATAATTTAATTAAAATTATGGGATGTCGTTTACTTCGTAGATTTTTAGGAATTTCAAATATCATCGATTTCATTTGTGACTGAAATGGTGTTACGTTTAGAACGGCTCGCAATCAAAACCTCCAAATATTTTGAATAATTTAATCGAACTTTTAACTCTATTTTAGTCACAGTGAATACATTCATTTTCTCTGTTTCGTTAGCCTTTTTTATTTTAATTAGTCATTATTTATAAACGAAATTTGTAAACTTCGTACGTTTGGAAAAAGTTTTAATATAATTTTTTATTTAATTATTATTTGGGTACGCACAATCATTATTTAGGGTTTAATTACGGTTTAAGGAGATACGAAAAATTGTAAAACCCTTAATTCTCGCATTGTACATAATAGAATAAGATTAATTAGGTTTCTGTGAATTTTCTGAAAGCATTCGAAGAGGAGGCTAAGTCTTTCTAATAAAAAAGTCTCTTTAAATTTTAATCCTTAAGCAAAAGACTTGTCGAGTTATTATTGTTCCTTGGATTCAAAAGTATAAAGCAATGTTGGAAAAAAGGCAGAAGTGAAGTTTTTACAGCGGATTAGATAGGTTTAACGAGAGTAATATAAATAAAATGTATATTCTTGTCTTTATTGCCAAAGTATCCATACATAATCATCAGAAAGTTTGTCTTATCGAGAATAAAATCGGAAAGTCTCCCACCAGAATCCAATATAATCTGATACAATAAGCAGAACTTTTCAAGTTTCGAATCGTCGGTCGTTTGTGTTTGGTTTTCCATACAATACGAAGGTTGGGCTTTAGATCATTCCATTTTCTTCAAGGCAGGTGAGTCAATTTTAATTTTCTTATACTTTTATATTGAAATTTCTCCCTTGAATAGAAATGAATAATTAATAGTAATTTTGAAGATAACTTTGACTTTAAATGAATGTATTAGGAATTAAATACAAAAATATTTTCTTTTTTATTGTGACAATATAAATTGTAGGCTCTTTTAATAATAAAAGTAGAAGAATTATAAAATTTACATTTTTTGTTTTTAGGAAAAAAAATCTAATTCTAGATTTATTTTAATTTTGCAGATGTAAATTTATTTCTAGTACCGCTAATGCCTTTGATGACTAATGCTGTTTATAAACATTGAAATTTCGTACTTGAGTTTATGTAGGTAGATGTTAAGGAATGCACGAATATTTACTTAATAAAAGAACTTATATTTGAAGTCTTCTTGAATTCCTTTACAAATTTAAAGATTTATTAAACTTCTAAACTTTAATTTGGTTGATTGTTTCACTCGATGCCAGGAAATGCTTTGTTAGTTTTAATTTGAAAATGTCTAATAATAAAGTTTTCGGGAAATATTTTACAGGTCCAAAAAATGACTTCGATGGAAAAAAAATCAAAAACACGCCCTAAAAAAGTAGCAGAAGTAATCAGCAAATATTTAGATTTTACTTCAGATTCAGAAACGGATTCCTCCACTACTAGCAGTTCATTATCGAGTAGTTCATCATCGAGTAGTAGTAGTAGTAGTTCTTCATCGAGTAGTAGTAGCAGTTCATCGTCAACTTGTTGTTCATATAGGGTCAAGAAAAAAGTTCCCCCAAAAACTAAGAGGACTGTTAAGGGGTCCAAAGGGAAGAAAAAGAAAGCTTGCTGCAATGGTTAGTATTTTGAATACGTATAGTTTCGTTTGAAACTTTACAATTGAGTATAATATAAATAATTCTCTGATTTTTATACCTAGATTCGGATTCATTGGACTCTTCTAGCTGCTGCAGTGGGTCTTGCAGAATAAAGCCTAAAAAGACTCTAGGACAGCGGAAAAAGACTATAGGACAGCGTAAAAAGACTCGAAAACAGCCTAAAAAGAATCGAGGAAAAGTTTTTTTGCCAGACTGAGTTTGAAGAATAATTTTCTTAGGCTTAGAATTATTTTGAATCTATATTTTTTATAATTCTTACTTCTCTAGTTTCAAGTAAAAAATTGCATCAAACGAAAATTCAAATTAAAATATCGAGTGTCGTAATTTCTTCAAATCATTCTTCTCATTGCCGCTCGAGTTAATTTGTATAAGTTATAAATTTATCGTTAGAGAATTTGCAATTCTGTTACAAATGGTTCATTGAACAGCGAATTTACTAGTCAAACTATTTACATAATTTATCGACATTCCAAATGCAATTTTACACTAATTATACTTTCTGTAAATTTCCGACAACTCTCTATGAATTTTATATACAGTTATGTCTCTTTTAATGATTCTTATCTAAAATCTGAAAATCTAAAATGTACCAATATTTTATTACATGAATAAAAATGTTAAGAAAATATGTAGCATTTAATTAAAACGAAACTTTTTTCAATTCAATAAGAATAAATAATTTATTAATTGATGCTTGTAAAAAATAATAGATAAATCTTAGTTTAGAAATGTTAATGAGATTAGAAACTAAATTACATTTTTTCGTAGGTATTTTCGTAGCCGCAGGACGTGCAAGTTTGAGAGTACGTATCTTCATCCTCGTTGTATGATTCTAATCCGAATTTATGCACGTGAGAAGCTTTACGTGTTTTATCGTACAGGGAACTTCGCACCTCCATTCGTAGTTTTTTAATCTAGAATAAAAAATAAATCAATTTTTATTCAATACACGCATTTATAAAAAAATGTAATTAGAACACTGATTGATTAATATTAATTCATTAAAGCACATTTTAGAAGCTTCTAACTATAATTACAATTAATCAGAACCCTACCTTTTTGTTGAATTTTTTTATCTTTGTTTCCTCGCGTTTTTCGTCTCGTATTTGGCGTTCCATCAGTAAGTTTTCTTCTGATCCCCAAACTTCAAGTGCTCGTTTTTCCACTTGGAGTTGCAAATATAATTTCATGTCTCCCCAACGCGGGTTATGTGGATTTTGTCGAATTATAAACTTCAACGGTGGCTCTCTTCTGTCGAAATCGCAATCTTTTAAGAGATATTCTTGCTTTGCTTCCGTCCTTGTAATAAGCGTGTGTTTCTCATTATTGTCCCTACAAAAATTATATACATATATTCAGTGTTTTATTTAAAACTTGATTATAAGAAGAGTAGGAACCAAGTATTTGTCGACATTAAAATACCTGCAAGGGTCGCAAACTGGGTAGTCGAACTTTTGGAGTAGAAACGAATCTTTAAATTCCTCTTTACATTCTTCGCATTTAGGTAAACTACTGACTATTGGCGCTGGAATGTCCGCGAGCTTGAGCTAAAAGTAAAAAGAAAACAGAAAATTTATAGAATCCACAAGGGAGAAATGGAATTATATTCTTAGTGGTTAGCATGTAGAATTTCTGTATTTATTTATACCATTTCCTGTTCTAATTCATCGTTCTCATCGATAAGGAAACCAGCTCCACTATCGATTACTCGCTGACCTTGAACTTTAATAGATTTGCCGGTGGAAGAATCAGAATTGTCTCTGAAAAATTAAGACAATAAAGTAAGTAATCATAGAAAAACATACTCAATGTTTGTTGATATTTTTAATTAAAAAATAAGCATAAAAATCCTTTTACAAATATGTTCCAAAGGTAAAAGATAACCCTAATAGCACTGAACGTTCTTGGAACGTTCCAGGAACGTTC
>JAUESI010000029.1:2796639-2812441 GCA_032275145.1 Synergus laeviventris
AAATCCGGCAATTGACCTTGATTTTATTTATATTTTTAAAATCAATTGCAATACTACAAAATGGAGCAATGCTAATCATCTAATCTTTGATATATGATATAAAGGTAGAAAATATGTAGAAAATGAGGTATACCTGGAGCGTGAAAGAAGTAGCCGAAGGTAAAAGTTACTGGTAAATATTTGCAGTAAAAATACAGGGGTGAACGAGGAGTTTATGCTATTCAAAATTTTAGTTGCCTCTCGAGTGCCATATAACTTCGTGAGCCCCAGTTTTTCCTGTATCCATCCGGTCGTTTCTCTACTCGTCTTTCAGCCTCTACAACCTACACCTGCTCGAAACGACCGCGGGCCTATTATCCATGGTCGTGTATCGTGAAACGCATACGCCAGCACTCGTGAGCTCAATCCAGAATTTATATGTAGGTACACACAGAACTATTCCGGGACATTCATTCCTGTAGCTGTAGCACGTCCCGCCGAAATACCGTTCTCTATTCCTCATTGGCTCGATTCAGCGCCATATACTATATATTCCCCCAAATTATTTTCTATTTTATTCCAAGCCATCCGAGAAACCCCATTTTTATTGTAATTTTTACAATTACTTTCATTTTATACACATGTCAATATTGAAGCTTGAATCAATTCGTTTTGAAAGCTGAGAGTTTGGAATTTTCGATTTGGAATATTGCCAAATTTTCTATTATTCAGTTTTTAATTAGGAGTCCTTGAAGATTCTACAATTTTCTTCCACAACGAAGACGTAATAATTCTGAGCGTTTCTCTCATTCCATTTTCAAAAAATATTTCATTTTCTCATTTCATTTTCCTTAAGCAAGAATTTAACTAGTTCATAAAAATCAATCCTGTTGCTTTAGATTCTAAAGTAAACAAATTTGTAAGCAACTTCTAAAACAAGAGCATTCTCCATTTTTTCATTATTTTTAGAACCAGAACCCTTCCGATTTCTGAAAGGAATGCCAAAGCCATAGATTTAGATCTACATAGATCCAAACACTAATCTCGTAACTCTTATCTAAATTTAGAATTTGAATTTTCAATCTCTTTCCTTATTTCTAAAAAAGAAATGCTCATCACGTCTTGAAACATTCCTTGATGACATTTTTTCTCCATTTATTAGAAAAAGATGTTTGTAAATACAATATAAATTCTTGCTCCAGATTGGGTTTTGATAAAACATCAGATTTCGACTTTTAGGATCTTTTGTGGTCTCTTCCAAACATTTCTAGGTTCCATTTCTTCCGTGGAAGGTTTTCTCTATTCATAGAATTCATATAAGGGGAGTAAAAAGTAAAAACCAAGGTGATTCGTTTTGTGTATCACAAAGCCAATTTGATGTTTTTATGTAGTGTATAAACATAATGGGAGATGTTTCATCAAGATTATGTCTGAAGTATCAAGCATGTTATTCATTGTAACTACGTGACACACGTCACTAATGCAAAAATCGCTCTACGAGTTGGAAAAAATTCATGTTACTCTACTTTTATCTTACAACAAAATGCGGTTGCACTTTTGCAGCCACGTTTGAATTTTTTATCGGTACCCGTTCTCTCTGAGAATCTGAGATACAATGACGTGACACATAGAAAATATTTTCTAGCATTGTGTCAGAGATACAAATTCCGAAATGATTCGGATTGGTTCGGAATGAATTTCAATCCGAAACTTTCCCCAGAGGGGACTCTCCATTGCTCTTTCAAATATTCAACATACGAGGGTACTAAAAATACAAATTTTAGTTCAGCAATATTATTTTCTACTTGTGTGTCCATTGAAGAGTAAAACGATGACCCTCACAAGTGTAATGCAAGTGTGTTCGACAGTCGAAATTTAAAAAGTAATTTTCATTTCGTTAAACTCGGTTCTATTTCCTTTGATCATTCGCTTCAATTGCGAAACTGTCGTCGGGGCGTGTGCGCTCTCTTTATGTTCTTGGTGTTTAAATGGAAGTAAAGTTTCGGTCCAGACCTTCAGACCAGACGTAACCATCCGAATGCCAACGAAGGCATTCGCCCCAGCGCTCGTGATTTGAATTCCGGGCAAATTAGGTATCGTTTAAGCTGCGCACCCAGCTTTTGTATGCAGAAAACCTTTCTCCACGTTCTTCTCACAAAGATGAGTCAAGTGAGCGTTGACAGCGTCATTAATATCAACCTCGACTACGTGAATGTAGATCAGAGTCGAGGGATTAAATTCCAACTACGAGAGTACGAGAGACTCTTCTAGGATTTCGTACCAAGCAAGTCTGGGTCTCATTATCTTACAAATCTGGCGCAACTCGTGCTGCCTGTTGAAAAAAAAAACTCAAGCTCAGGAAGCTTGATGAAATTGGACCTTCAGAGCATTTCAATTTAACTTTTTCATGCAGTCGAGTTACGAGCTGTGAAATTTACCGATAATCGACGCCAAACTTTTTGAGTGGATCCTGGTGAATGATCGTTGGAAAAGGCAGAAGAAATTCAGCTCCAAAGATATATTTAAGTTGGAATTGAGGAAATTTCATTCAGAGGCTCTCAACATTTGGAAGGAAGAAAGAGCATTAACTTATTATCATAATTAAAATTTAACACGGCCATATAGTCACATAAAAATGAAATAATAGCCACTAATTCATAAAATGAACAAGCATGAATTTCCATACATATATCTTCATGAATAACAGAAATTTTTCTTTTTTTTTTGTTCCAGGTGAGTTCAACTTGCATTTATTCTCTCAACATTCCCGTGAGTACATAAAAAGTTTTACGAACCATAATATTTAAAATTATAATTACTTGAAAATTAATGTTTTTAAATTATAGATTTTTCAAAATAAACTAACTCTTAAAAAGATTCTTAATTTCTTACAATGAAAATCTTCAATCGTATAAATGGAAGTATTTCGACCACCATGAATGTTGTCGCGTAGTTTCTAAAGTACCAATTACTCAGAAGCTTGAATGGCTTTTATATAAAAATGGTTTGCTCTCTGATCATTCTTACCATATAGCGACTATAAAAATTCTTTTCATGCCAATTTCACTTGGCCACGTGCTTTAGAGGCTTAAGTGCTTTGAAAGCGCCCCTTCTCGACATTCGACATCCTACAAACGAAACCGCTATTTCTCAATACTCAGTACGTACCCGTTATATACTATACGTACTTATTGCCCAGCACGTTTGAAACTTTCAACCAGTGTTACCACTACCAGTGCGGAGGGAAGCTTCATTCGTTGAGCATCGATTACATGACACCTAAGAATCACAAAAATAACATCTGCGCCCATGAAAATTTATGTACCGTGAACTCGAATATCAGGGCCAATTCAAGACACATCGCCATATGGCCCAAGATTCATCTACCTTGTAATTTTTTTCTTTTCTGTCCACTATTTTCATGAATTAGGTTTTTGTTCGGCTATTTCCCCAATTTTGAAGCCTATAATAAAAACTAAAAAGCAATTATAAAAACTTCTAATATAATATAAATTTAGATGAATAAAAATCTAAATAAAATTTTTATTTTAATTGGTTCAAAGTTTTTACAAGATTTAAATTTAGATTGGTTAAAATTTGAAGTCATATTTTAAAACTCGCAAGTAAAAAAAGCTAGAAGTGTTTTTTGAAGGTGTTAACACGCAGATAAAAAAAAACACTTCTCCGTAATGACTTCACAGCATCTGCATGTCACCGAGTCAATTAATTCTGAACATATCCGAACGTAGGAGTGGATTTCCGTAATTTGCTCTTACACAGAGCTCGCTTTTATTCCTGAATGGTCGAGATCCTAACTGTCGACAGAAACATATTTCCGAGATATGTTAATGAGATTTAAGTAGAAGGATTATACTACTTTCATTATGACTTACATATATTTGAGATCTAACAAGAAATCCTTATCTCGGATATCTCTAATCTTCTATAATTAAAAAAAAACATGTTTTCGTTTTATTTCATAAACAAGTTCTGCTCTTCGAGTTGCTAAGAACATTTCTAAGCCTTTTTTCCTGCTGTTTTCATAAGAAGACGTTAATTAGTACAAGTTCTGAATTTTTCCATTTCTAATTTTAATTCAAACCATTTTAGGTTGTTCCTAAATCGATTTTAATAATCATATTAGAAATTATTCTGTAATGAAAAGTCCCCTTATTTGAATACTAATGAGTATTGTAAAAGCATTATAAATATTTAAAGGTTTGAAAAGCTATCATCAAATTTAGCTCAACCCAATTTGAAGCATTATTCAAACCAATTATTTTATGAATTTAAACTTTCATCTTTAAAATAATAATCAATATTTCCAAGTATTTATACCATTTTTTCATTTTATTTTAGATTCCCCTTTTCCAGAAGCTTATCTGTCAATCAAAGTCTCTAAAATATAAGCATATGAGCTTCTTGGAATTTTAAAAGCTAATCTTCAGGCACTGGGTGAAATCATTTCTTGTGTCTCAACGGAATGATCATGAAGCACGTTTTCTCCCTCATTTCTTCTTCTTCAAGGAAATATCGAGGTCGAAGGGGTTCGTTGTCGGGGGAGCCATTTGGTGTAATGCTGGTACCGGATGCTCCCCTATAATTTGTGTGACCTACGAGCTCGGGGTCTATGTGTTAATACGGCACTGCACGTACACAACCTATTCGTTTTCCCGAGAACAGAGAACAGTATCCTTGCAATCTTCAAGCACTCCAATTTCACTCGGTGTGAGGTCAGAGATAACGAATTTACACCATTCGTATTCTTTTTTAATAACATTTTTGTAAAATTAAAAAAATATTGCTCTTATAAATATCCATGATTTTAGAGGATATTAAAAAAACAAGGGCCTTACTTTCTTCGCATTTCTTGTCCATTTCATTCAGAGAAAAGTTGTACGAATTAATTACTTTTATCTATGATGTAAGAGTATTAAGAGATACAAAGGCGAAAAGTATTTGACTAATAGTTACTAAACCCAGATGCTCCTCTTCTGCCATCTCTACGATCCCTAGAGCCACTTTAATCCATGAACTAGTGAGGGTGCTAAAATTTATGGGGTGCATCTCAAAGAGAGTTGCTAGAAAGAGGGAAGAGATCTACTTGTACTTAATCTTACATTCTTACAAATTACATCGTCTCAAAGAGTGAATTTCATTGGCTTACGTTCCATTTTTCTTTTATCAAATCTTCTCCAAAAACATTCGTTTCAAAAAAGGTCAATAACAGTATTAGAAAATGAGAGATTAATAGAGTAAAAAAGTTATGAAGCACGTTGGTTTTTTATGTCATGTTTTGTATAATCCCGATGTAAAGATCATCGATCATTGGGATTAATCATCTGGGCACGTGCCCCGATGTTTGGTTTGCTGCTTATTTATTTAAGGCTCGAACGACTTGGCTCGTTAGGCAAGGTGCCTACTTCTTTCGGAAAGCAGGATCGATCCTCCCGATTCGGTTCCTTCCTTCCCCCTTTCACCTCAAGAGCAGGTTAGTTAGTATCTGCTCTACTCCTTTCTCCTTTCGTTCAACTTGTACCTGGTTAATCGATACTGAGCCCGATTCTGCCCTGGCTCGATTCAGTTCTGTCCTTTTTTTTTTCCTAGTCTCCTGGACATCCTTAACTCCTTATAAGGCAGTGATCAAGATTGCTCCTTTCCTGGATCCATGCACCCTCGTCAACAACCACTGACCAATTGAATCTTTCGTTGGATTTCAACACAAAAAATAGCAAGTCAACCCTGCCAGTTCTTTTTCGTCTTTTGTCTTTTGTTTTTGGTCTGTCGTCTCGGAAGACTTAAAAGGACAAAGAAACTACTTCTTGTAAAACAAGGAACAGTTTTCTTTAAGGAAATTGTTATACCAAGGAGAAAAGCTTTTTTTTGATTGCCCTCAATTTTAAAAAAGCATTCACTGAATACTGAAAAGAATGAGCAGAAGTCAACTCTTTTTAAAGTAATAATTTTAATATTTGATTCATTTTAACCACTGTTATCAAATTTATTAAATAATATTTTAGCTCTGAAGCGTTCAGAATGCAAGATAATTGACAGACTTTAGAAATCTGACTAACGGAGCGTTAAACTATAATTTCAGAAGCTATAATTACAATGATCTCCAAGTGAAACCAAATTAGAGATATTGACCTGTTCTATTTTTCTTCATATATATTGAGTGCATAAAAATGAAAAATTGCTTTACAGAGTTTCCTTTCACTCAACTACATTCAGAAACTTATCTCTTTATATTTACATTCAATTTTCAATAATTATATTTTATTTATTTTATCAGTACATGATCGGATAATAATATAAAATTATAATATAATTTTATGTAATTTATTACACGTACATAATAGTAGAAACCTGATTTATCAATACATTGTATCATTGTATGGACTATTTTTTGTATTGTTTGCAAGTTAACAATATTTTTGGATAAAATAGAATTATTTTCTTCTTCGTCAATAGAGCTGGCATTTTTAATTAACATTTATGGTACGTTTAGCTGGAGTTCATATTTTTAAATTTATTCTCTGAACGATTTACATAATGTGAAACTAACTTGATGTTTTTATTATGCTCCATATCTCTCGAAATGGAATCATCTGATGTACTTTAATAGACAATCGACATCTATTCCTTTTGACGATATTACAACTTGGTTCTGTGCCAAAAAATTTTCCCGATACCAACTTGTCACATCCTAAATATAAAGTGGATTGCTTTCACTTAGTTGTAGTTTCATAAAATCGATTTAACTTTTCTCTGTCCCTTAAATAAATTTCTAGTAAAAATGATTTCACAATTACCTTATAATAAGAAATTTTTGAGTCATTAGTATTCATTCATCAAGTTGATTATACAATTCAAATAGCAAGTGAGCGTATTAGTCGTAGCCTTGACATTGCCAATCGCTCACCTCTCTATTTAACCTCGAAACTTGCTCGAAAGTGACTGTCAACAGAGCTTGACGAACGTTGACTCTTTTACAACTCAAACTTGTCCCATTCGTTTTGCGAGCGAACGAGCTCTTAAATCTCTCAAATACCGGAAATATTAAAATGCCGGATCCGGTGGAGCACATGTACTGTGCTGAGCAGATAAACATACCAGTGAATTTTCCCTACATTTTGAAACTCTATGCAAAAGCTGCAATCCGAACTCAACCATACGATTTACTCAAGTGGACCTCTGCTTATTTTCGAGCTTTGGCTGATGGCAAAACTCCACCTGTTAAAGTTTGTTGCATCCAAATGACAAAATTAATTTTCAATTTGTATTATAATTTGTAGGAGTAGCTTCTATATGAAACACATAAAAAAAAGTCTTTGATGTAAAAGTTATAAGTTTCAATTTACAGGTTGGCGATTTGACCGGGAAAGACCGGGAAATGACAGAGAATTTGAAATTGCCCGCCGAATCGCCACCCTGAACACTTAGAAAATTAATGCAAAATGATACTGTGGTACATCAGTGAGTCATTTGTAACATTTCCCCTGTGGGAATTGCAGTGAAAAGCAGAATGACCATTTTAATCTCGTTCAGGAAATAAAATCTGTCACACTGAATAGGACTTAACGAGCAGAACAAAAAATCAATTGTAGGGGTGTTCTTTCACCATATGTATACACATACGAACGTATCCTTGCTGAGTAAAAGCAGGGCTTGTCATGTGTTTTACTCCAGGGATTCCTCTGGCATAATTCTTCATTAAAAGTTATTATTGAGAGCATTTCAACCAAATGAACAGACATGGAATTTCCATTTACTCTTTGAAGTTATTATCACATTCTGTTCTCTGTTTTGATATTTATAACTCTTAAAAAGGATAATTCGTTGAAATTCATAAAGTGTTGTTAATTGTAATGAATCCATTGGTATTTAAAATATGTATTATCAATTATTATTATTATTACTCAAATCTGTTTAATATAATTTTCATTGAGTGGGAATTCACTTCATAGAGGTATGCACGTATTCAGAAGGAAATATCAGAATATTTTATTGGTATTGATTTTCTCATCCTCTGACGATTTTAGCAGACAAAGTCCTTTTGGGTTGGTGTCTCAATTATAAGTTTTAGAAGCGGAATTATAGAAACTTTGGGGTCACGTTGTCCCTCGCGTAGAGTCCATTGTTCTCTGAAAGTTTATTTTACCTCCCTTGTAATTATCCGTGAAAAAATCTGGGGCTCTAGTTTGAAACTCGCTGAATAACACATGCTTGGCAGATCGCAGATTTTAGTCTAATTTCAATTACGTGGTTTCATTATATGAGCGGAAATCTGATTGCATGTGTTATTTCGATTACACATTCGTATTTTTAGGCCATTTCGTTCACTGGCACAAAAAGTACGAGAGATTTTTAATAGTTCAGATTAAATTTTTTCATTGTTTATTAGGTCACAGTTAAAAAAAATATAATCTAATTATATATAATTAATGAAAATATACTATGATTGACGTAGAGATATGGTAAATAAATGTATAAATAAACTGACAATGACAATCTTAATTAAGGAAAATACGCTTACTGCTACTTTATGAGGAAATTGATATCAAGTATGTATGCAGGGTTCTATTAATTTTGCGCTATTTTAAACAAAATATATTTGCTCACCACGGAGTTTAATAAGATTTTAATTAAATTTGCACCAATTCCCCTTAAAGCTTTATTGCGTCGTTTGAAAAGTTTTTTTTGGGTGTGAAGAGAAGTTGTTGTTTATTAAGTTGAAGGTGAAAAAGTTTCTTCGACTTGGCTGGCAAACTCATTTAATTTTTCAAATCTATTGCAAACCCCAAGGAACGATTGGAGTATCCACCTTACGAGCATCCCTCGAGAATCACCCCTGGATATCTTAAGGCACTACTGAATCAGTATGGTCACGTCGAAAGGGTAACCTTGGAATCAATTTTAACCAGCTGGCACGAAATCGGTTTCTCTGAGGCCAGTCTTTATCAGATATGGACGATTGGACAATTCCTGAAGGAGCAGGATGGCGATTTTTATCAGTTTCTGGCATTATCCTGCGGTCTCCTCGGAAATGTTTGTACCTTCCTTTGGTCAATGATTAGTGATCAGCTCTCTTCCTTAATGTTGTGATAAAGTACAAAAATAAGATTTAAAAAGATTTTTATTGATTTTAAGGAATTTAAAGGGATAAAAGTACTTTTAAAGTTTTCAAAAGTGAATCATTTTTTATTTTAATAGAGAACTTCTAATTAAATTGTTACTAAACAAAACTGTTTCCTTTTCCGTTTCAGGTGAGTGATAAATGAAAATTGAATGCGCTATTATTAGTTAGGTACCTCATAAGTAAGTAGACAAAGTTCATTGATTGAAAACAACCTGAAAGCAAAATAAAATCGTGTTTCGTGATCTCATACATTTCTGCTTTCTGATGCTGAATCTGTCGCGATTTTTTTCCGAAAAATTTACATCTCTCGGCAGTCCTTGAATATAAAATTGAATATAAAATAAAATTCTAGGTCCTAATTAATTCTTTCATATAGTAAAGTAGCGTTCAAGCATAAAATTTTAAGTCGTTCTTCAGAACCTTTTTGAGACGATGGTATTCGTGTGCGAACTCTTGACGGAGGAGCCTGAGGGTGGATCTGCGATGATACCACTGAAAACGTTTCTCAGCCTTTACGGATATCTCGCAAATCTCAATTGCTCGGGAGAACCGGAAGTCTCAAACGTTTGCTTCTGTGAAAGTGCATCCGAGATCGCAGAGGACGAAGAGGATGAATTTAAAGAAAAAGAACAAGTAGAAGAAGAGGAAGAGGAAGTCAAAAATAAAACCAGCAAAGAAACTGTCTCTGATCTTCCACTTTGTTATGCGGATCAAATAGCTGAGGAGACTGAGGTACTTACAATTCTTAAAGTTAAATCCTTAAAGTTAAATCTTTAAAGGCCTTTACGAAAGCAGAAAATTATAAATTCAGAATCAATTGGATGCAAGAAAGAGATTTAACTCTAAGCTTAGAATTGGACTAACTTGAGAATTGGTATGGGAGTTAAATCGTAATTAAATAGAGAAATTGAAATTCGAAGTTTCGTTGCTTCTGGAGTTTCGAAGTGCAATCAACATTATGCTCTAATCAATTCCATTTATCTTTAACCCACACAAGATTCATAGCTATTTATATGGTATCTGAGATACAAATCTCAAGTCGGCCTTCGATAGCTCTTTTGTTTCTATCCATAATCTAACTAGGAACAATGACCGGAATAATGATCGATTTTCGAACGTGAGGTGACTAAAACACATACATGCTTGGAATCTTACAGTCATATTCCCAAGTCGCAGACGCAGATGAGTTGAGTCAAGAGGTCGTCAAGGACGAGGTTACTCAAGTATCCGGAGAGGAAGATGACCTAGAACAGGTTCTAGAACTAGTAAATTAAGTTTTATATGAACTAAATACTTTATCGTAAAGAGACCAGGTTCCAATTTCATCAAATCATTTAATAATATCCTAGAATTTAGTAACTGTAAATCTTTATTTTATTTTAACTCTAACGATTCATACTCAGGTGGAAAATCAGACAGTAGATACAAGTACTCCTGCACTTGAAAGTGACGCTAAAGATGAACAAATTCTCAACGTAAAAGGAGGACCAGAAGATGAAAGAAAGCATCCTCAAATTGAAACCCTTTTCGATCACTCTGATCAAAGTCCTGGAATCAAACCCATTAATAATGAGCAAGAAGATCCCTTAACAGTACCGGGAACTCCTCGCGATTCCTTTGAGGTAATTCAGTGAATTCCAATTCCTAGATATAAAGGAAAGCTTCTCCGAGACGGATTATCAAATCAGTTGAAATAATTATTGAACTTCAAATTGGATTAGATTTTATTTTTGCATAATGTTTTGATATGCCAGAAAACTAATACGCGATACTTGAAGTTATGGGAAAAATTTGAAAGTTCTTTTATTCTCTATTCATGTTCCAATTTATAATATGCAATTGAATCCGGAGGGATGCATCATTCATAAAGTTTACGGATCGGGAGTAAATGCTTGGTAGTATCCAAGTAGAACTGGAAAATTCATCTTGGATATGGGAAGGTAGGAAAGACAGATCTCAAAGAAACGTAAATAAGCTGATAAAGATGCTAAGATACTGCAATCCGGATTTGTATTGCGGAGAAGCATTTGAAATTGCAGTAGAGCTTATTGCTAATCTAGAAACTCTGTTTCATTTCTTGAATAATTCATAGTGCTATTACTAAGGTCATAATTTGAAACCGTCCTTCATCACCTTGTCTCTTTTCCACCCAGGATCTGCGACTTTGCACTTCCTCTTTTCTGCTATCTAGATTATCCCAAGGAATTATTTATTACGATCGATAAAAGAGGTCTGGAGGTCTCATGCTTTATCGTTAAGCTCAGAGTAGCACAAACGATATTGTCTGTTGCAGACCACTTTCAGATGACCATCGATTCATCCCGATTATCTCTTTTCTTTCTTCTTCACTCGACTTTTTCCTTTTTCTTCGGAACAATCGTTCCTCGGTTTTAGATAACATCAGCATTGACGTCTAATCACTCTAATTTACGTCTTTCAAATGAGTTCGAGAAATATTTCAAACTCAATGCTTTCCAAATTCAAGTTTCAAATTAACTAGGGCAATCATTTTTCAAAATTGGATTACCAACTTAAAAATTGTATTTTCAATATTGTTTACCTAAAATTTCAGTATTGAAGTTGAAAGTAGAATTCAATGTTGGTACATTTTAAGGATAAATTATTGAAAATATAATAGGAGTTGTCAATTCAATTTATCTTCTAGGTATAAGAACAATAGAAAAATCTTCACAGGAAACTTTCCTTTAAATTTTTCAAGAAATATTCGAGAATTTTCCTGAGAAGTTTTCGTAAATTTACAGGAATCTGATTTATTTTTCATATAAATATCCTCGCTGAAAAATGTTTTTCCTTGAGTAAATGCAAGTTTATATTTTTAAGCATATGAATTATTAATCAAAGATGGTGAGAAATTAACATAACATCGCGTGTAGATTGTCGATGAACTAAAAATGGTGGATGAGGACGAAAAAGAGGGTAAGGAGGCAGAAGAAAAAAAAGAGGATTATTATAGTTATTCGTTTAAAGAAGAAGAAGAAGAAGAAGCAGAGGAGGAAGAAGAAGAAGAGACAGAAACCAGCAGCTTTGATGATGAATGCATTGAACATGAACCTTTAGGTTTCGAAAGACTTTTAGAAGGCAAGAGTCAATGTTCTCATATTTAAATCATTTATATTTACTTTTAATTAGAGAGCTTATTAATGAGATCTTTATCGTCTCTCTTTATGATCCTGTTTGTTACGCTATAATAAGCTTGTTACTCTTTGACCCTCCGAGTTTCAATCCAGGTGTGGAATCATTGATGCGTTCAGTAGCTTTCGCTCTTGTAAAAGTAATTAACTTGGCTGCAATCAACTCTAATTTGATTTGCAGCTTAATTGCTTGACTTGTACATTTCTGCACCTTCTTGATTTTTAATTAAGGTATCAAAAATTAATTGAAAACATCAAGACAACTAAAAAATAAAAGTAGTTTATCATTTTAAATTGTTAAGAGCAGACGGAAATTTTTTGTATTTTTTTAAACCTTTTCATGATTTACGAAATTTCAAATTTAACTAACATGGAGTGACAAGGTAGAGAATTCTTGACCCTGTTTTATAACAATTTAAATGAGTTTTTGCCTCGATGTGAACCATTTTCGGTAAAATAAAAGCAGTTTAGTCTGAAAATTGATTTGTCCACAGGTACTTTTTTTGCCCCACTGTGTGCCTTCCTGTGACAATCTTTTATCATTTTAAATAATTTAAATTCCTTCTTTGAAGGGACCTGTGAATGTCCTGAGTCGAAACGAGAGACCGAACTGCAAGAGGAAATCAAATCCCCTGTGAATCCTCTCGAGGAGTTTGTCAGCAGGATGAAGGTCCAATTTCCAAATCCATGTGAGCTTTTCAAAGTTCCTGGGATTGGGCCAAAGGTCTCTGAAGACAAAGTGACTGCAGTTGGGCTTTGGTTGGCTGAGTGTTCTCGTCGTCAAAACGGCGTCGTTGGACCCCGAAACATGAGACACTTTCTATGTCCAACTCTTGATGATCATCCAGCGTATGAGGATTACCAGAGGACAAAACTAAAGTGTCCTTAAGTCTAAAAGCCAAAAGTACGAAGCCAGAAAGTTTCTTTACTCACCTTTTGTTGGGCACCTCTCAACTCCTGAGGTGTGATCGATCTTTGTGCTGCAATTTTTTTTTTTTTCACATTGAAGTTCAAAGGCCTTCTCCGTGTTAAAGTGCCCTGCTGCGCAAGGCGAGGATAGAAGAGCTTTCTGCGAAATACTCACGTTTTTACTCCGTACATAAAATGTTATCGCTCAGGAAACAATGGGAGCTTTTTAATTTTTTTTTAATCGTTATGCATTACACATTCAAGAAAAGAGCGAATTTGATTTCGTTTTAAATTTTTAATTAGAGTAAAAAAAACTGTTACATAAGATTAAATTTCTGAATAAATAATGAAAGTAGTAATTATGTTGACCAACTTTCAAAATTACAATTTAAATTGTTGCTTTTGCATTAATTTTTTGATTAGACAAGATACGATTTCCTTTTTTGACTTATTTAAAACCCAACGCATGTCTTAAGATTGTAAAACTGGGTTATCCAGTTTGGAGTGGGAGATGCATAAAAAGCTGCGAATATCTTGGACGAGTTTATTTACTAGTTGAGCTGGCGTTAGCTTAAAAAAGTTTTGTTCTTAAAGTAAAACTTAATTTCTTTGTCATGTCGTCGCAGAGAACGATATATTTTTTCTTGATAATCCTGATTTTTGTCGAGTTTTCTATTTCTTGGAAAATCGCAGTCGATTTGGCTAATAATTCTCCAGATAATGATCTTAAGAGTAACAAAATTGGCCCAACTGTTGTTTATCCAGGTGAGAATTTAATATTAGACTCTCAATTTTGTTAGTAAATTTTCAAGTAGCTTTTTTGGAAATAATAAAGTTAGAGTTCTTTGGAAAATTGAGAATGAAGTCAAGTGTAAAGTATGAAAGTAAAAGAATCTGATTTTAATTTTAACTTTCAACATTCAGTGATCTTGCATGGAAAACTTCCGGCATAAATTTTACGCAATTTTATATTCGTACCTGTTAAAAGATGGGAAATAAGAATGAGATGAAGAGAGATAGATAGAAACAGGGGTTTCTAGTCTATAGCCATCATCGTGCATTGGAAACTTTTCGCAATAACAAAGTTTTGGAAAGTTTCCTTTTCAAAGACTTTGTTAAACTCAAGCAAACAGAAATAAGAGAAACTCAGTAAAAAGGACAATCAGAAGTCACATTTATAGTATGAAAGGTATCTTCGTTATATAAGTTTGTATACGTACAATGATATACAAAAATAACGAGATCTTCAAATTGCATCGTTCGTTCTGCTTCAAAGGAAAATACATAATTTTATTTTTTAATTGTTTCAACTTCACTATTTATTACACAAACTTTTGAAATATCACAAAAATATTTGAATTAAAGTCCTATCACAATTTAGTCTGATTTCGACAACCATTCAAAAATGTTTTCAATATATCAAAGAAATTCCGATATCAACTCTAAATTTGTAAAATTCTTGGAGAGGAATAGCAAGAAGGATTTTTATATCAAAAGAAATATTTGAAAGAGTCGGTTTCAATTGAAAATTCTTGAGAAGTGGAATTCCCAGGAGAAGGTCCGATAGGTCTGATGGCTGTCTGCTCGTAAAACGTGATCCACGAACTTGTTACGACTCGTTCGATGTACATGTGTATGTTCTTCAGGCACGAAATGGTGCGGAAACGGAAACGTCGCTGAAAACTATGATGACCTTGGAGAATATGCAGAAACAGACGCCTGCTGTCGAGAACACGATCATTGTGAAGATGTAATCGAAGCTATGGAGTCAAAATACAATCTCACCAATTCCGCTCTTTACACAAGGTTATATGCAAATTTCTTTTATTCACCACGGTGTCAAATTTTCCAGACACAAGTTCCTCGGAAAATAACTTCTCTCCTGTTTTCTCAAGCTTTGGGACGTTTGATATTGGAAACCTGTTAGAGTTGTCTAAATTTGAATCAGTGAGAAATGGGTCACTGAATCAAATGAATAATCAGTCAAATTGAATTTTTAGTATATGCTAGAATACCTATTTCTTACAACTTCAAGTCATTCAAAATCCAATCAGGTTTGAAACAATAATGTATGCGAGATTTTCTAGACATTTCGCTATACCACTTTTTTGTATGGTAGACGATTTTTAGAGAAGAAAATCCTTTGTTAGGATCGTTTAATTAAGATGAAAAAAAGAACTTTGAATCAGGTTGAAACCATCGATCGATCATCATTAAAAATCCATTTGTATTTAACGCTCCTGCTTTCTCATCACCGCCATTGTTGTACAATCACGCTGAGTTTTATCAATCATATAATGAAAATTTTACTTTTAGAAATATTTTGACAGGAAGATGTATCTAAATTTTGCTCAAATGGAGTAGCCTTTATTTCTTGAAACGTTTTTCATGTTGATGCGCATTAAATATATATTATATATAGTATATAGTACAATCTATAAAAAGCTGTCAAAAGTATGGGAAGGCTTTGTTTTTAAATAGTGATCGCAGAGAAAAAAAAATGAAATTTCACTGTATTAACATATTTGGTCAGAAAATAACTATTGAGGTAACGATACTTTTGAGTGGCACTGTAAGTACATAAAAAAAAGAGATAAAGGGAGGAATACAAAAGTGTGGCACT
>JAUESI010000029.1:2812541-2838157 GCA_032275145.1 Synergus laeviventris
CAGCACCCTAAGCTACTCAGTTACAATTCTCACGAGTCTCCATCTTGTCTTTCAATGACAGGGTGCATTGCTCCTGCGATGAGAAATTTCACGATTGTCTTCAAAGATCTGAGGATGGGGTTGGCAGCAGAATAGGAATTCTTTACTTTAGCATTCTGGATACTAAGTGCTTCCGCAAAGATCATCCGATACGAAACTGTAAGCGATACTCTAGGTAATGCTCCCCATTTCATCAAATTTATGTTTTTATATTTCTCTCTTTACCATTATAAAGTAGAAATGTGATCCCTCAAATTGAGAGATTCGAAATTTAAAAATTGGATCTGTAAATAAAATCATATTAAGACAAATTCCTATCATGAATGACATTGTGAAATGTTGATAAGACAGCAGCCTTCAAAACGAAATAAATGAGAAATGTGGGCTGAATTTGTCCACTTAGGGTCAATCTCTCCAAATCGAGATAATCTAGGTTCGACTTGAGGAGCAGCTATTTGTCACTCGAGTCGAATCCAGTTTTTTATCTTCAGCAACAGTAAAAAGACAAATAACAAGGGATCGGTCTTTGATCTTCTAGGGTCAGAATTGGTCAGAATTAAAAATACAAAATGCTTTCGGCAGATTTCCTAGGAGGTGTCTGGAGTATGAGTTGGACGAAGGCGGAGAAAAGGTGCATCAATGGTTCGATGTCCCACCCTTCAAAGGCTAAAACCGCCATTTATCATGACCCGAATTCTTCATCAAGTGACCAGGGAACCTATAACGCAGGGACCTACAAAAGCCTCTTTTCCAAACCACAGACTTTTTTCAACATTCACAATATATTTTTGAAATGTATTTCTAATATTAATGTAACCCATATTGGCAAAAAGGATAGACCGTTCTATTAAAAGCATAAAAGAATCTGTAACTGAATTTTTCATTGTACCAATCTATTGATCTATTTCCGAACAAAAATTCTCACCCAATTTTTGCTATATAGATCTCAATTTTCACCTCAATAGGATCTTTGAGGCACAAGCTTATCACATGGAATACCAATTAGAGGAAAAGCTATTCAATCAACGTCAATTTAATTGCTTGAACCGAGTTTAATTGTCCATTTTTCTCCCATTGAATGCAAAGCTCTTTATATTATATTTTTTCCCCGCCTTCGTTTAATGTATAAAGCGGTGCAAACGCTATAAAACTCATTCAATATTCCTTGCTATAAAACAGTATTTGCAAAAGAGAATATGACGTTGTCCGTTTTATCGCCTCCACAATAATAGCGAATTGAGCGTTTAATGTCCATGCACTTTGGAAATAGGAACAACCTACATATATTGTGTCATTAAACTGATTATGCCATTTATTCCTAACAAATTGAACGATCGCATTATATGTATGTAGAACGTATTTACTTTGCTCGCTCCATATATTGCAGAGTATTTATTATTCCTGATTTCATGGAATTTTCTGAACTGAAAAACGTCGGATCGGATTTTTTTCCCCCTTTTCTGTGCTGCTTTTTCCCAATGGCTTTATGACGCCGTTTTTATTAAGCTATAGTAATAGTTCAACATGAAAGTGCAGAGAGTCATGCGGCTCGCCAAAACGAGATTGGAGGATGTCCAATAATTTTGGAATGGGAGCTTTTACTGGGCTATAAATGATTTTTAGGTGCTGATCCCACTGTTGTGGTGTTCTTCTGTGTCCTCTTCGAATAAACAGTTTTATCGATTGTTAGCACCTTTGACAAATAGCTGTTGAATTATTTTGGACTCAATTAATTTATGGAGAAATGATCTAAATAATTTAGAATATGTTTCATGAAAATATAGGTAGTACAAACGAATTCAAATTTAGTTAAACCTTGTACCTAAACGCTTTTGCCCAATTTTTTTCACATTAGTCATGGTACATTAGGAATGACTTCGGATCTTGAAATCCACCCAATTGACATTCGTGAAATTAAATTATGCAGATTATAATACAGCAAAGAAAAAATTAATAGTCCGTGAAATCACTTAATGTTTCTCTCAATTAGAGCCAGCTAACTTTGTATTTACACAATTAAAAACTGTTTCTTTTCGTAGGTCGCATTTGACCTAAATAAAACTTTTCCTTCTGTTTAAAAATTCTACTAAAGGGTAAGCAGATGTTGAAAAGAGTATAGTCGCCAATTTTAAATTAATCACAAGTTTAGTGTCATTTAAAAAACTTACCATGGTGGAAGAACATGTTTTAAATCATCCTGTTCTTCTATAAGAGGGAAATGACTAAAACTTTTCTAATTTTCAGTTTTATACATTTTTCATTCGAGAATTTGTCATTTATTTTTGAAATTGAGGGCAAACGAGCTGGAACTTTTCCAATTTACATTTTCAGAGAGTTTTTATTTTATCATATGCTCTTATTTTAATCCAGATTACCTCTCATTTTCTCTAATCATATTTTGTTATATTTCTCCACAGGGTTTTTATCTTTTATTCAATTAAATGAAAAACACGGTTGCATTTTATTTTTAGATTTACATACTTGATGAATTAATTAGTTTCATATATTTATGGATGAAAATTTGTTTGGAAATTCCGAAGTAGAAGCCAAATCTCAAAGTTGGTTCATTAACCACAGCCAGAAGCTCTTTGACTCTTTGACCTGAAACGCTTGAATCCTCGTCTCACTGAGAGTCGACTTGTGTTTTACGTGCTTTTCAAGTGCACACTTGCGATTTGCCATGTATAGGAATTGTAAGAGACCATATTCAGCATCTTCAATTTAGAGAGCGTTGTGATAACAGATGAGATGTCTTAATTAATCTGAAAACACCATAAGTGCTCAGTAGTCATAATAATTAATATAGCACTTTGTAAAAGAGTCTATAGATCAATTATTAATTAGTTATTCCTATGATTAGTAAGGATGATTTATAATTTGCTTTATTTTTCTTTTTGCAGACGTAGCGGCTTCGGTGGAAGTGCATTTTGAGAACAAGGATGGTGGTTTCTTTTTGAAACACACCCCGAGGCAATTCTATCCGGCGGCGTCGAGACCGGAAACGATGACGCCGATATCAACAGTGCCGGCGTCGCCACCAGGGTCTGTCCTCTCTATTGACAAGTTCACCGTCTTTCAGACGAGCGAGCCGGTTTCCATCAGAGCTACCTACGGCCCTTTTAGCACAAAACAGACCGTTCCGGCTAGGTACATCGTTCCAGATCCTTTGGACAGCCTTCCGATACCCGATCCTCGGAAAGGTTCCAACAACTCGACCTCTTCATCGCTAACAATGAGTAACACGTTGCTGGATGCCCAGGAACTAGGTGCCAGGCATCTGGACATGTCCGCTCACTTGGTGAGCAACAGTGTCGCCCGGGACTCGCCGGTACTCAGGTAGAGTTTCAAAGGCTGATGGATTTCTATAATTAGCTTAGGTGCAGTAGAAATTCGACAACCCTGGGGGATAGGATGAAGTTTCATTTTTAGTCTCCTAGAACTTTTTAAACATTTGAAATTAATCGATAAATACTAGGCAAGAGACAAGAAATCATAACCAGTATGTTTGCTTATATATATTGAAGGAAATCCGGGAATTTTCTGAGAATTGAAAAAAAAATCCAGGAGAATTTCGTGGGTATAATTTAGTAAACACCCTGTTTTCAATTTTAGCGATAAAATACAGTTTTAAGTTTTTCTCCAGAATTCGCAATGCTTCGTATACTATTACATATACGACGGTATATACGATTGGCCCAAATCTGAGAGATGCAAGTGCTTTTAGACTTATCGATCCGACCAGTAACACCTACATACTTTTCTCAATTTTCCGATACTGAGAGATGCTTCAGGGCGTTGAAATTTTAGCAAGTTCTTCCTTCGTCAAGAATTTCCCTTAGTGCAGACTTCCATTTATTTTATAGGATAGACAAATAAGATTCAGTATCCTGGTCTGGCATGAATAATCTCTTGGAATATTTCAAATTTATTTCTAAAACTTCCGAAATCAATATTTGAAGTATGAATATTTCCGACACTATGTTTCAAATGACTACAATCAAAATAAACTGTTTTATTGTTTCCAGGGTATTATTTCACGCGGGAAGCGAGGCAACTGGTAGAAGACAATTACTTCTGGGTCGTCATCAAAGAGTCTGCGTCGTGCTGCACGCTTCTTTAAACGGAGGCACTGGAAGCAGCAGGTTGAGCTCCCCAACCGGACCTGGATCAATGGACTCATCGGGATCCGGAATAGGAAACGGTCCCTTGACAGCAGCGTGCAGTCCCGACGGCGAAGATGGAGTTTGTCTGGCCCAGATCACTATACCAGCTAATTGGTGGCCACCCCTACCACCTCCCGATGCCTCGGGGAGGATCAAGGTCCCTAAGACATTGCCGAGAACCGTGCAGCTTTCCTATTCCGTCCTTGAACCCAGGAGCGTCGAGGATTCTCCACTTCCGCACGTCCTTGATTCCGGATCCTCGTCCTTCTGCCAACCCAGGGTACAAATTCAACCAGTCACGCCCTTGGGCAGTGTAACCCTGGCTCCTAATCGAGAGGATTACAAGGAGCTCAAGACCGACGAATATCTCACTCTGCTCGTTCCCCATGGACCTCTTTATCCCAGGTCGAGGCTCCATGTGCCAGCTTTTCTTCACTCGCACTCATCTCGTCAGGGTGCTCAGGGGAGACCACCAGTTGCTGCTGTTGTTCTCAGGTATTGTGGCAAGATTTCTTGTTTATGGTCACTAGTGCGTATGAGAGTTTGATATATTTGAGGGGTGGAAATTTTGAGATTGACGATTTTAATTCGTTGGGTGATGAAGGTAAACGTAGTAGAAAAGTTGAAGAAAGAATTTTCTCGGTTTCTGAATGGATTTTCAATTTGGGGTGCTGCGCAAAATGATAGATTGTGATGTAAAAGAATTCTTTTGAAACAAGGAATATGTATAAGGTTCATTGGTTTCGAAATCTAAGAGATTGGAAATGTTCTTATCTGTAATTAAAAAAAATATTGATATAAAACTAAGAAATTTTGCCTCAATCAGGACTAATTAATTATGAAAGGGTGCACAAACATGTTTTAAATAAGAAAAAGTTGACTTTCTCCTGCAGAGTGATATGAATAGAAATTAGTTGAAATTTCACCGAGGAATTTATATTGATCAAATTGGGTATATATATATATATATATAAATATTCTCTTTCTAGGAATTTTATTACGATACAGGAACAATTCACATGATGAAATAGAAACGGAAATTCGCTTATTAGTTTCATTTTTCAACAAGGAAATGTCTAAATCTGTAATAAGTTTTATACGTGAGTTCATAGAGAAAATCAAGCAAAGCGAATCTCGACTTTGTTAGGTGGTGATTGCCAAGTGGAATTTTAATCAGGCGAAACTTTTACTTTGAGCATGGTGTGCTCTGAATGTTCTCAATGGAAAGGTTGAGACGAGGGATTTACGTTATACAAATGAAACTGACAATTATCGAAGGTCCGAGCGGTCGCGCGAAAATTTCAATGAGATCGTGACATTTCCATATAAATTGCCAATCGATTTCCGCAACCTATATACATAGGAACAGTGCTCTACGCTTAGAAAGTCTGGAATGGGAAAATTGCAAAAATTCCAGGATTTTCGAACAAGAGTGCTTCCATTTTTCCTGCTTTTCCTCTAATGGCAGATAAAACACAGAGATTTACGATAGATTGCTTTTGGCCGTGATTTATAGTGTTAGAGCACTTCAATGGTGAAACGCATTTTTACGATTTTACTCTTTTTTATGTAAAATTGTAAACCAGGAGTGAAACATTTTAAGAGAGAAAGGGTTTTAAGGCTCTAGTGTTTCCTATTTAGGAAGAGGTTTGTGAAAACGATGGTGATTTTAGAGAATCAAATTAATTTTAAAAATTAATTTGGGTTCCAAAAGTTAGATGTTCTAGACTTTTCAATTTAAATCGCTAATACCTTTTCGAATGTGCTCAATTTTTTTTGAAAATACGTTCTTTCTTCTAAATTCTTCCAATCTAATTTGTGTTAAAAATATATATTTTTTATACTGTCAATTATTTTTTCACCCTATGAATTTAATGTAACATCTTTCTGTTCTAAATTTGGTCTTAAATTTAACAAAATATTATTTACTTAAGCGTGAACTTTATAAATGTCAGTTTGAACTTTTTAAGTCGGTTATTCATAAGCAAAGTTTATTCTCAAGTCAACGACTAGTCTAGACAAGTAATTAGGTTGCAACCCCGAGAATTTCATTTAAAGAAACATATTAAGTCCAAGATAACAATTGTAACGATCTATTTTTAAATTTAAAAGACCTTTTAATCGCCTGGATTAAAAAAAAGATTTAAACAATGTCCTCTGTGGAAACTATGATTTTTATCATTTATAATTATGGTAATTTAAATTGAATGTTTTGTAGATTGATTAAAGTTTTATTATCTAGGGCTCCCGGTTAAAGGAAAACAAGATTTAAATCCGATGTTTGAAATTTAAATACCATGAAACAACAATAGAAAAGAGTCAACTAAACTTTGTCATTTAAATACAGAAGTTCATCATCCTCTATTGTTGTATACGACTAGCCATAAAGTAGTAGCTGGATATTAATACCCATGAAAAGAACTCTCCTACGACAAAAGAAGCAATTTAAGAAGCAAAGAATGAACTGTAAAATTTCTATTCATGATCTTATAATATCCTGGAGCCTGAAGATAGATTATAAACTTCTTTTTCGTTTACTTTCTTGTTTCAGAGCTCGGGTCAAGTCTGACGTGAAGATCCTGGATGCAACATCCAGCAATCCGGATTGGATAGTGGAATCCAAAATCAATATGAAAAACACAGCAGCCACCTTCACGGCAAGAAGGAAAGAAAACGTGTCACGCTTGCCAAACGCGTGAGAACAATTTATATTTTCAACCCCTTCCTGAATAAATGAAAAATCTATCTTTCATGCATAACTCCATTTTCATCATCCATTTTAGCATATTCTTTTAAAATGGAATGTTCTGTTTAAAATATTGTTAATTTGAATTTTATTAATTGTAAAAATTTAGTATTAAAATTTAGAAACTTTAAATTTAAAATGTAAATCCTTTCGGCTAAGCGTTTGAAAGGTTTTCTTCATGACAACTTCAAGACGGCTTCATCTTTAAATATTTTACAAGAAGCTTTGAGTTCAAATTAAATAAGAGGCAGAAAATTAGGAAACTTTCAACTTAGGATAATTTTAAATGAAACATATAATAATGAATCTTTGGAGAAGTTCAGAAGTCAAAATATTTTGGTGCTCATTAAAAAGATGCACAAAGAGGCAGTATTTTCCAATGAATTATAAGTAAAGTTTATTCACAGCAGTTCTCTCTTCAAGTCGTAAAGATAAAGAGAACGAATGGGATGTGATAAATGAATAACGAATAGCCATGTATTACACGGTTTTATTAAGAAAACACGTCCCTTTCACAGAACAACTGCTGTGAACGAGTTCATAAAATTTCGGAGCCTCTTGCGCAAGTTCCAAACCAGTTATGCCCATCTCATCGATGAAACAGAACGTCCAAAGTCTAGCAATTATCTTCAGACCCAGGACGCCTTCTTTCTTTGAAAGAGGAACAAAAATTGAGAGAATATGTATATTATAGTCCGGCGTAAACTGAAATTGCTAGTTGTCCAGACAAACAGCCCTTCCTAGAACCAATTTTGAATTAATCGGGGCAAAGATTGCTTTTCTAGAAAAATTTCTCTTGTCCAGAAAAGAATGTTTGTAGAATCTGATGAAACTCTTTAACTTTTGTCTAATATCGGTGGTGAAGTCCTGTCAAGATTTATTTATTTGGGAAGATATAAGGGCAAAATTGTTTTCTTGCCGAGGTTCTTTTCTGCGAAGAATTCTTTTTTAATGTGTTTACCCTCCACTCACATTTTCTTTTTGTTGGCAGGTCAGCAGAGGAGATTATGACGATGCTATTAGAGGCGAGTGACGAGGGTGCAGGGGGTAACTGGGATGGGGGTAAAATCGTGTGGAGTGTACGATATGCTTTCGAAGGCGAGGAGGATAACGTTTCCATACCTGGCATGTATCAGTTAAGTCAGCAGCAGCATCATCATCACCATCATGTGGAGAGGGGGAAGGTACAAGCGCGCCTCGAGATACAAAAGGATGATATTCAGGCGGTTCTGCCCATTTCAAAGGTAAGGGTCTCCATCTGATTATTTAATCAGAGCCGTATCAACACACACGCACTTGATATTCTACTCAAACCTTACAAGATAAAACCCTTAGCAGATAAAATACTCGAGATTTCGAGGAGAGCAAATATAGGTTTAAGATATTGAATTCGATTTTCATTCTAAATTACTGCTTTCAATTTTTTAATTTCAAAAATCGCTTTGATTCTCGAGATTTTTCTAATTTCAAATACTTGTCTTACTCAATTAGTAATACTTTACCCGACTTTTTTTTAGAGAGGATAATAATATAAAGACGAGTCAGATAGAGTAAATAGAATACAAATGAAAGTGTAAAGGTCTTGATTAAGGTTTTCAGAGGGTTGAAAATGCAGTATTATTTGCTTTACAAAGGCACTGATTGGTAGAACTCGTTAGAAACTCGAAGCTTCCTGCATATCCGGTTCTGTAATTGCCAGCGTCTTGCTCGATGGGGGTAGTAAAGTTTTTAATTAAGCAGCCTCTTTTGGCCCCTCTGTGAGGCTCTTCTCTTCCTCCTTTTATGTTTGCTGAAGGTATTACAGACACGTCGTGCTCGACATTGGGTCGCGAACTAAGTAGAATGTTTGTACGAAAGTCCGACAGTGCTTGGGCATGAACTTCGTCGTGTCTCGGAGAAAATCCCCTGAGGGTTGAGGTCTCTCAGCAAACTTGGTCTCGCCTCTTCGGTATGAAGATGGACCAAGACATACGACCATTTGAGAGGCCGGTAGCCATAGTGCAAGAGCCTCGTTGGATCGATAACCAGGCATTCGCTCTAGTGAATTTAACTATCCCATTCTCTGAACATCAATTTACACTCAGCTATCTTTTATTCATTTTATCTTATTTTAAGAACTTGGGCACTTTTACCTTTCTCAGCCTTTTTAGAGTCTTCAATATTTTATATTTCTCACATTCGTCTTTTAAAACTTTAAACTCTTCACTTTTTAAAGGTCTTCAATTTTGAAACTAATCAAACCAAAGTTAAGATGACTGTTCCCCGAACCATTTTCTCAATGTTGATTGTATTCATTTATTTTTATGAACAATTACCAGATTAAATTTGAAATTGAATTTTGAATTCATGACAAAATAGTGAAAAGCCAAGTAAAGTTTTGAAAAGCCCTTTTTAATGAATTCCACAATGACTTTAAACTGTGTCAAAACACTCAGCTTTGGAAAAGAACTTTCATTGAACGATGCGTTTTGCGTTATGTGGCAAGTTCTCATTTTTCATTGTACCCAGTGTATTTATTCTAAAACGTGGTCTGTTTGTGTTTCTAGAACTGGGAAGTAATGAATACAGCGGTGCTCACTGGAAGACAAGTCTCTCAGGCAATGAAGGTTTTCATCGTAAGCCAAGCAGGAAAAGTAGCTGATGTAACTCTGCAATCTTCCTGCCACTCTGAAGATGAAAGTGTCCTAAAGGTTGATAATCCGTTTCAAAGAAACAATAGCATCTGTATGATTGCGAAATTGCAAATTATTTTTAATTTTCAGGTATCCTCCTCTTGTAGCAGCGTTTACGTTGATGGTTCCGAGATCCGAGGCTCGAGTAACGCATCAGTTCTTGTTAAATATGGCACGTACACTGGTCTGGCACGGTTTACAGTTTGGATGCCAGAATTTCCCTTGGAAGTGAGTGTGAGTGACACCCGACTCAATCAAATCAAGAGTTGGAAAGTCCCTGAAGACCATTCGATCTCGAAAAACAAACGAAGCCTCAATGAAACCACATTCGAAAAAGGTGAAAATTCAAAAACACCTGTGAAGAAAAGGAGTTCAGATACTGCGACTGAAACCACGGAATTGGAGACTGAAGACGAGATAGTTGAAGAGGAAGAAGAGGAAGACGATTTGGATGAAGATGAGGAAGAAGACGATGGTTCCTTAAAATTTCGCGGACCCAAGTGGGATGAGATCAACTCCATTGACAAAAATACGCCTGCAAATTGCAGACTTCGTTTCCAACAGAGTCCTATTGAAATTCATGCAAGGTTAGAACCTTCTTCAAGAGCCTTTTCAAACAAAATTAGGATAATGTTTACCATTTTTAAATAACAATTAAATGTTTTAAAATACAATTTGATTATTCCAGGTTCCTCGCGGCAGATCACGATTCTGGAAGGGTTTCCTACTTTGTGAATCGCCGAACGTGGTTGCGAGTTACGGACCTGGTGTTCGCGATGCTCCGGATTTCTGATCCTCACATCGCAACTTTAATACAGGGTAGAATAGTTCAGGGTCGAAGTACTGGTAGAACAGAAGTGCAAGTTCTCTCGCCCATCACAGGAAGAGTGATTGGAGCGAAAGAAGTTCGTGTTTCAAACGAACGAATTGCAGTTTCTCGACTATCTGTAAAAGTCGTGTCAGGTCTTCAACTCACTATCAGTCCAGACACTGCGATCGAAAATGGATACGTTGCCGAAACTTCTGTAACGAGGAAACTCACTGCTCAATATCAGGTTAACTTGAACTCAAATCTTCAACATCCAATGTTAAATTCAAGATACAATTATTAATAGTTTAATAAAATAATGAAAATCAATTTACAGGAAGGCTTGTTAGACATCGACATAGAGTTTGCCGACGGATCACGAACACCTTTGAGAGAAATTGCAGTCTCGGACTATCACTTAGTCGTCGAAAGTCTCGACCCGGAAGTTGTGGCCTTTGCGCCAATGATAGCTTCCCATCATCCTCGAGTGATCGCCGTTGGAGAAGGTCGTGGAGATCTTCTAAAAGTGACTTTGCACCTGGCAGATGTCTGCAGGCTTTCTGGAAGAAAAGCCAAAGGTGCAGGATCTAGAGGAACACCTTCTCTTCCTCTAGCCACTTCATCCGCGAATGTCGAAGTTGATTTTGCTTCGAGGGATCTCCCGAATAGACCCGAGTTTGTCCAAAATGACGGAGGCACTCTAGGTGGAGGATCTCATCATCGTGAAAGGAAAAATGGCAAAGATGTTGCACCAGATCTCAACGATATCCTGATCGGTAAATATCGATTTTCTTCTTCCTTGTTTGTATCGTATGTCGTGTGTCGTGATCGTTAGTCGTGAGGTTTATACTTTCTTCTTCAAACGAAGAGTGGATTTACTCAGTGCTTATCATTTAGTTCTTCGTCTTCAGTGTTTCCACCAGATCTGGATCTTTTGCAAAGAGCTATTCAAATGCGGATAAAATAAAAGTTTTATAATATACAATCCAGGTCTGTCTCTTAACTTCAGATGCTGCGCCTTAATGTGTCGCTTCTCAGCACGCTTGCACGCTTCCTCCCCCTTTCTCTCTGTCTTTCTCTAATTTTTGTGCAAAGGTATACCACTAAAAGACGAAAACGACCACGCACCAACGATGCAGGCAAGACAGCACCGTATGGCTATAGCTAATGGCATGTCTTCAGGGGGAATAGGAGGCGTGGGGATTCAACACCAGGGTGGATCTCCGATGACACCTCTGGTAATTGGGATGTATGTCCTGCTGGCGGTCTTCTGCTTTGCTATCGTCGTCTTTGTCGTTTCCTGTGTCGTCTACGCGAGCAAATTCAAGCCCCAGCCCTTGGACTCTCAGCATCCTGGACTTCCAGTTCTTGGAGCTGCCAGGGCCGCTGCGAATCAACTGGCACCGAATCGAAGACCTAGGGAATCAACTACTAACGCCCACGACTGGGTCTGGCTCGGTCGAGCAACTTTGGAAAGAGCTGGAAGCGGACCACAACAGGTTCTTATTTCTTTATCTTTTTCTAGAATTAATTGATTCATTATTATCTCTACATTTTGTATTGACGTAGATTAAAAACAAAAATTTCGTTAGGATCTACATTTGATATCTAAACAAAGTTTTTAAAACACCCAGCAAGTTGTTTTATGAAAACTATGGTGAGGTATTGCAAACGATGCTAAATTATATTTATTGATCGTCTTGTTAAGGTCCGTGTAACCAGTAATCCGCTTGCCGGAGAGAATAATCCGCTTACGGATGCTGCTGAGTTGGGCACAAGTTTTGATAATCCTAATCACATAGAGTTACCCTCGATTGTCCGAGCAACTCCCTCAGCTCCCATTGACACGACGACTTACTGCAAAAGGGATAGAACATCGGGTAGCTTTATCAAGAGGACCAGCGATTGCCAGTCGACGAAACCTCTTATAGTTTCGACTGCTCCAATGGTCAATGCGACATCCCGAAATAAGTAATAATTAACTCACATTTTTTTGAGTCTTAATAATATATTTGGTTTCCTATAAAATAAACATATCCATATTAAACATTTTTTTATAGTAACGACGGTGTTCCACCGCCTCTTCCACCTCATGGGGTCTTGCCAGCATCAGCATTGACATCCGTCACAAAAATCTCAGACGATGCAAACGGAAATGACGACTACAAGCCACCAGTTCCTCCCCACAGAAATACAGGAGTCCTAGTTCGACTCCCGGACACCCCGAGGAAGCGTCATCATAGAACAGCGAGTGCAAGCCACAACGGTAATTATCGACACCGTGATAAACACCACGATAAGCACCATGATAAAAATCATGAAAAGCATGATAAGCATCATGAAAAACATGATAAGCATCATGACAAACATCACGATAAACATCATGCTAAGGTCCACCGTTCGAAAAACTCGACGGGGAATTCGAAAGATAATGAGCTCGCTTTCGTTGAGCTTAGAAATAATGATGAAAACCGGGTTAAGAATTCAAAGTCGAGGGAGGTAAAGAGGGCGACCGTTGTTGGGAATCCTATGTTCTCGTCGTCCTCTTCGTCATCATCTTGTTCTTCCAATCACGAACAGGAGGAATCCGTACCCATGGACGATCTCAACTTAGGCATGGATTACAATCAGATCATGCAGTACTTTGACAACCTGAAGGAATCGAATGCCTGAAAGAGGGCTTCTGATCGCTCAGGTGATCATAGCTCGTAGACGCGTTGACTTTTCCGACTTTCCGCGACTCGTCAAAAGCCGCTGAAACCGGCTTTTCATTTCCACGAGCATCAGTCCTTCAAAATCAATCATCCCAAACTGGTAATTAAATTTCAATTAAGAATTTAAATGAGAATCTTAAATCGACTCGTCTAAACGACAATCTAATTTCTTGGGATCCCCCGGTGAAAAGGGCTGAAATAGTAGAAGGTGGCATCTACTTGGAATTTATCACTAGGAAATCCCGAGATAACGGATTATGTTTTGAATGCGCAGAAATTAGAAACTGCTTTTAATTTTCATCGCATACGCTAATATAGTCACTTCCGACTACAGGGTATCGAGCGGACCGGGAAAACCCGGGAATTTCACATTGCCGGATCGGTTGATACCCGAAACAAGTAGATGTGTACATGGAAAAATTGAGTCTTGGAGAAGCACTTTCTTGGTAAAAGTCTAGGATGGAAGGAGTTCAAATAGTACAAAACCTTTCAACGACAATAATAGTCTTTCCTTTAATTTTTAACTCTAGCTTCTAGCTAAACGGGAAAATATTTTATATTTCAAATAGATCTTAGCAAATTCCAGGTCTAAAGATAGAGTAGGACTTTGAAAATGAGTAAATCTTCAGTCTTCTCTTCTACGTTATTAATTTCTAATGTTTTGGTTTCTCCGAAATTTGTTTTTTCCAGATAGTCACATATTTTTAAGGACTGATTTCTCGACAAGATCGCAATTAAAAACGAGTCGCGGCTGATCGGAAAGCTTAATTAATAAGCGATGGACGCGAGAAACAGATTCCCTGTCGTTTTGCTGCATGCGGGTGTGCACAATACGAGTTTTTTTTGCCATCTACGATTTTTTTTCCTGTGTAGAGCGAATCGAGCAGGGAGATTCGCACGTATCGTAGATTATATTCTAGTCAGCTTCCTAGCAGCGCATCAAATTACGCGTAAATAATCGACCTTAAAAACTGGCTCTACGTAACTGGTGGGGTAAAAAGATCAACGGACGTAACAATCATTTCGCGGTTCACATTCGAGATTAAATCTTGTAAATTTGAAATTAGTCATTAAAATTTGGGTAAATCATTCATTCGAGATTGATCACTCATCATCATTCCGGGTTTATAGAACCTTAACCGCGAAGGACGTGAAGTTGTCTCGCAGGAAATAAATCTGTGTTGTGTCCTATTAAACAGTAACAGAATATCATCATCCTAGAATTAGTTGTCCTGCCTATTTCTGGTTTCGATTTCTTCTAATCGAAATCGGTTCAAATTCTGATCATAATCAGTGTTCCATGCAAAATTAAATTCCATATTTGCAAATAATGTGAGTGAATTTGTAGATATTTGGAATAGTAATTTATTATTTGGAATGAACTTGTGCTAAATGATGAATAATTTGCAATTATGGTGTTTGGAAATTCGTGGAAACACAATCATAGTTTTCATGCTAGATTTGTGTGCAGGAAAAACTTCGGAGGCCTTCGAATATATTTTTTTTTATTAATAAACGTGAATATTTATTAATTTTATTTCCTTATAATTTAAAAATCTCTACTAATTGATTTTTATTTAAATCCTTTTTTTACAAAATGTGGAACATTTTTGCAGAATTATAAATATCTCAAGAAAATTGTATCTTGAAAATTTTCTATTTTTATACTTACAAATACAGTATTAATCTATTTTTTTTGCACAAAAAAAATAATGTAGATTTTTAAGTTTGAACTCTAATTTCTGTACTAAGATTATAAAGTATAATTTATTTAAGAATCTTCAAGATTCTATTATTTTTTTTAATTGATTTTTTATATATCTATGTATTTTATTTTACATTCTTGATAAAATTTTTTATTTCAATGTAAAAGAACATCAAACGGATTTTGATTCAAAATAAAACAGTTTTATGGGTGAAAATGTGAATAGTGAATTGAACTTTAAAAATATTTATTTCTGTTAAAAAAATATTTAAATTCGTTTACTCATTGGTAAAACTATTTTACTCTTTGTGATTTTATAAGTGACTTTTTAGATAAAAAGAGATTATTTATTTCCAATTTTTTATATAAACGCTCTTTATAATTTTATTAACACTGCAATTTTCATAATGAATCTTTGAAGGTTTTTCCTGAGTATGAATACAGCTTTAGAAAGTATCATTACATCAAGTACCTGTTCTTCGAACCCTCATCACTTCCGTTCGATGAACTTTCCATTAATTAATCCTTTAGGTCGCGGTCCTGCAGATTATGCACGCAAAAAGTTCCTTCGTCTACTCCGCATTGCACATTATCACTGGTGAATCCGTTGAAATCATCACAGAGAAAAAATTTCGAATTATAATAGATAATTGTTATCGAGGATTATTGAGTGTAAATAAGTATTGCAAGATTCTTCGAGGCGAGGCATCCGTTTCGGTGTTGTCAATTGTTTCGTCGACGTCACGAATCCTTCGTGGTCCCTAAAGCTTGTTTAAAAACGACAAAAATGTTCAAGGTAGCCGCTGAACCGAAAAAACCAGCAGTTAATTTATTTTATAACCTATTATTTTTCTAATTTTTGTAAAAAAAAATCTACTACGATCAAAAGTAAACTCCTAGTCTTTTCCGGTTTCCCAGTAAAGTTCTCACCCTGCAAATGAATATATCAATTAATTTTGATCACAGGAATCTAAAAATTTTCATTCGTCAGTTTTAAATTAAAAAATGTTAAACATGGATTTCAATGGTATGGTAATTACAAATTAAAGTTGTTTGAATTTTAAAAATATTTAGACCGGGAATTTTTTTCTTAGATTTGAGGGGCCTACTTGACATTGTAATCGAGTTTAATCGTTAGCGTCCTCAAATCTTCGCAACTCATCACAGTATTACCTATTTAATTTTTAGTTTCTAAAATAATAATTATTAACATTTCTTGACATCTTCTCACTCGTCATAGAACTGCTCATTTCTGCGAGTAGATATCGATGAGGGCTGCTCGATGCCTGTCTTCTAGCCTAAATCATCAAAGCCTGCCTACGTCCCGAGTTACGTTCGAGATGATATACTCGTTCGATCTTACCGTGCGTTGTGATGTTTGTAAATTTTGCTTTATAAGACTGTGTACATATAAACATACATATTATATTAAATATATTATGCGAAAGCGCAAGAATTATTATAATTATTATTATTATTACGATTATTATTATTATTATTATTATTATCTACTTTAGAGTATTTATAACTGTAAACTTGCTGCAAGAAGCCTCGGGTCACAACTCGTTTCTTTCGAGAGTTGAAAAAAATATTGGATAATATATAGATGTATAATTAATCTGTGCTTCCTTGCGGCAAGAGCAAGGACGTCTGCCATTTCCATTTTGTTCGGAATCGATTGCCTCCTCTTTAAAATACTATTTTTAACACAATCGAAAGCAATACAAAGTCTGATTACTTAATTATATGAAAGTTGTAGGAGATCCAGTTGTAGGAGTGAAATAGGTTCAGTCTTAAAAGAAATGTCTATATAAATTAAGCAATCGATTCCTGATATAGAATTTTCTACGTGACTAGAAAAAGTCGATTTGCAAGCTGTAGAATTTAGAAAGTTTCATGGCTTTAATAAATGTTTGTATGGAATCGAAAAAGTTTTTCTTCAGCTTGAAAATCGAAATTTTTTCATCCGAAAACTATCGCCTAAGGTTAAATATTGAATGTGTGAAGTTCGGTCACTGCGTAATTACAGGCTTGGGAATTGGAGGGTTTCATGATGGAAAAAAGCTCCTATACTTTACTGATTTGTTTAAGCTTCGGTCAAGCTCTTTCATAATGGAATCCCCCCAATTTCAACTATTTATCAATAAAATAATAATCGCTAAAATTCTTGAATACAATTGGACTCCTCTATTTTTGTAAAATGGACCATTTCCATTAACATTCTTACGAAGCCTGAAATTCCATGGCCGATTTCGCAGTTTCTGAATCGTTAACGCCGACATTGTTTAGCCATAATTTAATTTAAGTGACACGACGAAGCACCGTAGGAATTAAGTGATCGGATCGAAGAAGAAGCAAAACAATAAAATGAGGGGAAAAAGGTTTGCTAGCATAATAAAAATGGACTGCATGTCGAACTACCTATCTTATAAGTAAATGTGTATTTAGCACGCCATAAGTTTTGTGTGTGGCACTTAGTACCGTGTACATGCGAGAGCGACGTTTTGACATCGCGACGACTGCGAGACGATAAAAGCTTGAAAAGTATTACAAAGAAAAAAAAAAATTTAGAAGCGCCGAATTCCCCTTTGAGATTCTAGTCCAGTGCAGGTAGCCGTTTCGCTATCGCGTGTCCTGCAAACGTAGATCGCAATGTGTAGCGTACGCGATTTAATACGAGAAAATTTATATACATATATTATATATACTTAAAATTAATTATAAATACTCCCTCCTCCTCGCTGTATTTCTACAGTTGACGACTGACCACCACCCCTTCGATTTTTAAACTTCTCTAGTGTCGCGGCTTTCAACTGTGCTGTAAAACATATTTCCCCCATTATTATTCCTCTTGCGGGACTCTATTTCGCTTTTAGGATTCTTATTCCTATTACCGAGCGCGACACTGTTGCTTTGATTATCTCCCTCGATCACGAATTTATTTTAACAATCATTCGCGATCGGTATCATTACTAATTAGTCGGATCTGATTACCGATCGTTGGTGTAGTTCAGAAAAGGATTTCTATAAATATTTTTGATCGGATGGCGGAAAGTGCCCTTTATTAAAGATTATTTAATCTTGGAAACCTCAAAAACGGCATTTTCTACCAGCTTCTCCATCCTCCTTAACAAAGCATGTTGAATTAAACGCTAAGTTTTGAGTTGACAAGTATTCTGCAGACGACCTTCCGTCTTATCAAGGAAAGAGTCGTTAAGATATTATGAATTTCGTGGTGCGATGTTATCACCTGATAGCTTTCAATTAAATCCTATATAAAAATGAAAACATATCGTCTCAAGCCTTCGGATTGCGACGTTTCCTAATTCTGCTCCATTGACTATAAATTGCCAAGTCAGTGTCGAATATTCGTTCAAGTACAAACGCCAGCGCATATTATTTAGGAATTGAGCCGATAGGTCAACGATTGATTCGTTGATGAGAAATCAATCGCACAATGGGATTAGGGTTTAGAATTTATCGAATTGTAGTGCCAGGAAAATGTTCAGTTTGTTTATACATAGCTTCTTACGATCATATTTTCGTCTCGAAAATTGTATTATTTATCTTTTACAATTAGCAACGATTTGGTCTCATAAGTTTATTTTTAAGATTTGAATTTAGGCGTTCGAAGGATATTTCAAATTACCTAATAGAAGTCTAATAATTTAATCACATGCTCGTCCTTGAAATTGGAAACGAAAAATTCTGGTGAGGAATCGAAGACGAGTAATCATTCCTTTGACACAGCGTCATTATACTTAATTATAAGGATAACGAATCCAAAAAGCAGTAATTATCAGTATGTTATCAAGCGCTACTGTGAAGACGACGATGACGACGAACTATGAGAATTTATTGTTAATAATATTAGAAGTACGAGCGCTACTAATTACTGTCACCCTCACCGTCATCAACATCACTAGTTCATTAATACCATCCTCATTGTCACCATCGTCGTCGATGATATGCTAAATGATACGACTATTGCCTACTCAATGTACAATATGTAGTCGTCACCTGTTGTTACCACCAAACCGTCGTCAAAGATATAAAAATATGTAATTGTACTATAAACCAAGGGTTATTTATTAACAATCGAATCTCTTATCCCAACATCCTCATTTTTAATTCTGTGAACAATCGAATCGGTTGCTTACAGGAAGACATTTGTTGTTAATTTGATATTAAGAATTGCCGTATTTAAGAAGCAATATAATTGCTAAATACGCTACTGTTGTCAACATTTTCAGATTGGCGAATTCGGAAGTCGAGAAAGACCGAGAAATAACCGAGAATTTAATTTAAAAACGGAGAAACTTCTAATCGCAGTAAAATTCAAGTTTTCATTCCTGTAATTATTATATATTAACATTTTAAGATATTTCGTAGAATTTAAAGAAATTTTAAAAGGGGCTAAATAATTTTAAAAGATTTTATGTGATTTTGTGGTATTAACATTTTTTTTTAGAAACTTTGTAATTACCATATGCACACCAATTAGAAGATTAGAGCTTTTTATTAAGGCAAAAAGCTTCTTAAGAAAAATACTTCCATGTAAAATGCATTTTCTCCTATATCTGTGTGTTTATATAAACAAGGAAAATTCTTTCTTATAAAATCGAATTACAGGTTCAGCAATGCTTTAAACAGTGATTTTTTAACTTGTAAAGATTCGTTTATTAATTATAGAAACATTTATAAACATCACGAAGTTTTATCGATGTTTTCCAAACCACTGTCTATCAGTGTGAGATATCCAATTATTACAACCGCCTAAATTATTTTGAATAACGTACTTCAGAGTCCAAGGATTCATATTTGTGGCTTCCTTCTTTTTTTCTATCTTTGCCATTTTTATCATCGATTCATATGATACGGCCTTCGCCTTAAAAGGCAACTTGTGGGCGATTTCATTCATTGCTCTTTTTATCTAGCAAAATATTCAATAATTAAATATATCAATAAAGTATGTAATTTTATAATATGTTATCAATTAATATATCACGTTAAAAAAAGTAATAGTCTAAGATATGTATACCTCTATGAATTCAACTGGACCTCCAACTTCCATGATGACACGACCGGCTTTGATAGGTGTAACATAATGATCGATTGCACCTTTTCCTCCACCCATTCTCATTCCCTGAGCCTAAAAGAAGAAATTTTTTATTTAGGTCTATGAACTATTATTTATTTGAAAAAGTAAAAATTGTATTATAGAAAAAAACCCGCGTTATCTAAATGTGCTCATATGGCAAGTAACACGTGCCCTTAAGAGTGTACACGTACTTTCTTGGTCACTGGTTGCCAGGGAGGATCCACTCGATAAATTGCAAAACAGGTAGAGGGCAATTTGCGGGCCACGACAAAACGCATCATCTCAAAATGACCGTACTTCAATCTTCCGCCGATTTGTGCCTGCAATGAAAAATCACGTTTTATTTAAAACGTTTCTGTATTTATATTTTTAGGGGAAAAAGTTTTGGTACAAAAGGAATTTTATTACAAATAATTATTAAACAATAATATTGTACATACCACAATTCCGTACTGTTTGTGTAATAAAAAATTGTGAATTTTCTCTTCACCTCTCATGTATCGCAATCTTTTTTGCATTTTAAAAGGCCTTACTGTGGGTGGATATTGTGGCACTTTTTCATAAATTCTGAGTCTCTTCCTTTCAGGATATTCAATACCTGAAGTAAAATAAAGTTTGATTTCTTAAATATCCTGCTATCCCCCTTATTAGAGTATTCTTCAACTATTTACCTTTATTTACTTACCATCAAATTTTGGCGGAACCGGAAAAACCTTCAAACCGGCTGTTTGCAGCACACAACTAGGCAAATAGTTTACACGAACTGAAAAAACATATATAATTATATACTTAATTCTTTTGATATCCTTTTAATTGACAAAATGAAAAACATAACCTCCTTCAGAAAGTACAAAACTCATATATCCTCTTGTTTATAATTACCTGAAAGGCTTAACCTCGCAAAAAGTGCATTGAGAGCCATTTTTCCAGTCTTGTGCTTTAATTCAAATAACTCCTATTCATAACAATTTTGAAATAATATCTATATTTTTACAGCAATAGTAAAAAGAAATAACCTTACGAAGTAGTATGTAAATTTGTACGCATGGGCAGTGCTCCCAAAGGTGACTCACGGACTCGACTGATGAAGAAATGCTGCCATTGGTTGTAACCTGACGCGCGATTCAAAATCGAATTAAATTAATTTAAATCAAATAATTCAAAACTCAAATCAATATAAATAAATTTAAATAAAAAAATAATGAGCACACAGAGAAATAAAATCTCACAAAGTATAGGTAAGGAATTTCAGGAATTTCAGAGTAATAGGGACAACTAATATCAATGAATAACCACTGATTTCATTATAAAGAGAACTTGCAGTTTTTATTAATTGTAGCTACTTGAGCTTCAGTTTTAAAAAAGAAAATATCTTCAATATTTAAAATTATTATTAAATATTAAAATTTCATTTCATATATCCGTCTTTTTCCATAATAAATCTATCTATACATCTTATACATATGTACAATACCATCGAAGAAATAATTTTCCTGCAAAAAAAGTACCCAAATATAAACATCCAAACTCCTTTTTCATACAAATTTTAAATACAAAATCAATACTAAGATAACTCGATAGTTTCAATATCTTAAAAGACTTCACTACATTCAAATCGGAACTAACTAAGCAAATTATCACATAATAACACTTTTAAAAACTTTTCTCTGTCTAAAACTAAAGATTAAAAAATTAAATTAAAAATTAAATATTTATATATAAATTCTCTGTAAAAATAGAAAGTACTGGAAAGATTGAGTAAAAAATAAATTCTACAATTCGTATAATACACAATATACCTAAATGCACCTTGGACCTCTAAATTACATTTTTTCTACAACTGCAATAATAAAAGGACCCGCTCATTCCTAAAAAATAATTTTATAAGATTAAAATGTGCATACTGATAAAATACTTTTGTTAATTCAATACCAATTAATGAAAAGCAAGCTTTGTTTAATTCTGATAAAATTATCTTAAAAATATTCCAAAATTACTTTCTACGATAAAAAAAAATATCTTTGGACAACCCTGATCATAAATCGAAAATCACTGAAGTCATATTAAAAGCTCTCAGACAGAGCACTTAGTCTCATTGTAAAGCTTAATTTCATTTTCCAATTTTTGGTACCTCTCTTAAAATTGTAAGTACAGAGCCGAACTCAAGTCTAATTTTGTTATCTTTCGATAAAATACAAATACAATCTTTATTCCGTATTCAAAATATTATAGTCACAATGAAAAGATATAAAAATAGCTTGAGTTTTCCCAGAGATTCTTAGATTGCGAGATCGAGATCTTTTATTTTAATCCTAGGCCGAAATTAAGTCCATTTTTCATAAAATTATTTATCAATAGATTATAATTATTCCATTTTTTTACTTATCACATAACCCCTTTCCTCTGGCTATTTAATATTTGTAACAAAATTCCTTCTGCGTCTAAACCTCTTGCCCCAACAATATAAATACACATTTGTCTATTCCCTAAATTGAATTCTCATAAAAAAATCAAAAATCTTAGGTTTTTTCGTGGTGCGAAAGACTCGATTTGTGGAATGTTCGAAATTTTAAAAACATTTGCATTTAATATTTCCCCTGAGAAAAATAAAAAATTTGCACGTTGGAGATTTCTCGAAATCTCGAATAAAATATTTAAACAGAAATGAAAGCAAGACGAAAGAATTGCATTTAGTATAAACAGGTATAAATATCCTTGTCAGTTTTTCAGAAGAGGCAAAAACAGCTTGGCTCTTTTATTGATTCGTGAATTCGTCTGGTATATACTTTCAGCAGTTGGCAGTGTACCCTGTTTGGCAAAGCAGTAAAATATTAAGAAACAGCAGTTGTATTGTAGGTCAGGTTCAATTTATAAAATTTTAATTTCATTATAAAATAATGAGAAATTAAAATTGGTTTATTGATTATATTACATAATAATACTGAGATTATTTTTCAAAACTGATTAGTGATTAATTTACCTTATCTTCACGTTTGGAACTTGAATTACATCGCCATCGCAATTCCAGACACTCAGTCCTGAATTGAGGGACATGCTATTTCCATTTTGAGAGTAATTTGAAGTAGGCGCTGCCTTAAAGGAGAATTCTCTGGCTCTATAAACCTCGACGAACGGTAAATCGTACTGAAAATACAAAACATATTACGTTAGCCATTCAGTAATTAACGAGTTAGTAAAATGGTTTTCGTTTTACGAGTCTAGTTATCTAGTAAATGGAAAAAGAAAAGAACTATGCAATTTTCCCTCTCATTTTTAAAAACTTTATTTACCAAATTTTTATCTTTACTGCTAAGTCTGAGAAGCATTTTAATATTGTTGATAAGAGATGTGTGTCTAATGATAATAACATCTACACAACCGTCGCCAATATGACAATGTGGACTGAAACCCATCGGACTTCTTGAACAGGCACATGAAAGATTTGCTCCATTTACCATGAAGAATTTTCCTCTGACTGTAAGCCACCCTGAAAAATTAATCATCCTGTATTGAATCTGAATTTTAAGAAATTTATTAAAAGGTATTTCAAAGAATTTTAGGAAATTTATTATGCTTATCTGCAGTTTTATATATAAAATGTCAAGGAATTTAAAGGGATTTAGCGAAATTTTATTGAATTTTCGAAAATGTTAATGTATTTAACGCGATATTCCAAAAATGAATAATTCTGAATTATTTTGCATACTTTTGAAATCCCTTTAAAACAATTAAAAATTCTTTGATTTGAAATTGTTTAGAATCCTCTGAATCTTTTTAACATTTTGGACAACTTTGACTGAGGAAAATAATTAGAATTTAAGAAATAAAATTTCCTGCAGGACTTACTAGCAATCTCCTTGTCTGGAATACTTTTATGCATGTGTTGAATACAACGAGTGCAATTTTGCATACATTTGGTACTTGCAGCCGGATGGCAGGGATCTGATAAAAGCTTTATTTCCCCTTCATATCCCTTATTCGCAATTATTTTTTTAAAGCCTACGAAACAATAAAGTCTAAGTTTATCTTTGTCTCTAAATATTCAAATACATATTTTTAATTCTATACAAGTATTTACCAGAATAATCGTATCTTTGAGGCCCCATCCATCGGAATTTTTCACTGTCTCGAATTACGTCACCTAGGTAGCCGTAACTGACTACACTCGCATATAGCCTGAGCAAAGAATCATTGCTATGGACGGAAGAGATATCTAAACCAGCAGTGTCTCCAAAAATAATATGAATCGCCGCTGTTTGCACGTCAGTCGTTCCATGCAAACTGTAGGCGACTGTGTCAGTACTTCCACCAGGAATTACACCTACAGGCAATATTGGTGCTGGCAAAATTACTTTCGAGTCATTGGGATCAATTTGCTCATCATTTGCAGCCCTCAAAATGAGTCCATTAAAGACTTCTGCAAAAGTGCCATCTCCACCGATACATACCACCGCCTGAAACATTTTTTAATTCTTATTATTCTTTTGGAAAATAATCCATCACTCAAAAAAAAGTTCTAGTTTAGATGATTCTGGTTAAAAAATTGCTAGTTACTATAGTTTATTATGACTGGTTAATATGATTAAAAAAAATATTTTAAGGTATTTCTTGAAATTTTCAGAAATCTTAAATTATTTCAAGGATTTTAAAAATATTTTAAGAGATTTCATGGAATTTTGAGTAATTTTCGGGAAAATCATGTGATTTTAAAAAATTTCTGGTTATGAAAACTAGAATTTTTTGAGTGTAACAAAACCATACTTCAAAAATAAAAATTGTTATTTTACATGAAAGTCATCCAAATTGGTTGTGAGGAGAGTGTCACGTATGTGTCCTGCCCTCTCAGTAATTATCAATTTGGTTTCAATTCCTGCAATCACCATCAAAGGTTGCACTTCCTTCTCCCAAATTTTGAGTCCTTTCTTTTTTCCGCCGAATGGATTGACGAAAACCAGCATTTTCCTTGGCCGATGAGTGAAACCTAAAGTTTTTTTTTACAATAATTTTCAACATTAACAATTATGAAAAACTTCTGTTAATTAGAGAATCGATATAATAAATTTGTACATACCATTAAGGCAATTTCGGATGGTTTTCACCCAGGAACCAACTTGTCTAGGATCTGTATGGCTCATTGTAACCTTATGATATCTCCATTTGCTTTTTGGTCCACATGCTGCATAATGCAAAATAAAACTTTTCGAGGACACATTTGGTGAGGTCGGTGTTGTGGGTGGTTCCTTTTCCTTAATATTGTTAATGGCGGGAATCCAATCATTACCATAAGAAGCTGACAGCACGTCCGTCAGAGGCAAAGTCCATAAGGTACTTTTACCTTTATAAAAAAATAAACGTGATATATTTATATGCTTTATGCTGATAAATGTGTGCTTAATCTCAGGTAAAATTGATCAGGGAATTAACACGAATAAAATAATTTTCATCTTAGCCACTACAGGACGTGACATCTTGTGTTGTTGTTCTTATCGTCGGATGATGACTAAACCAGAAGAAGCATTTACGATGCCACAGCTGCATAGTTCATTTTGTAAAAACTCAGGAAGATCTATAAAAGATTTACCTTGAAAATTTGTCGTTAAAATTCTTCTTACGAAATATTTTCTATTAATATTAATAGCAATTGTAATAAGTATTTATTGCATCTTTA
>JAUESI010000029.1:2853267-2869426 GCA_032275145.1 Synergus laeviventris
TTTTAGCTGTAATTTGAATAGACTTTCAAACATGCATGTTAGATAGTCTTTCAACAAAGCGGTATTGTTTCATAGAGGAGAGAATGAACCAAAGAATGAGTGCATTGTAATTGCACTTTACTCAATGTCCATGATGCTACAAAACAATCTTTTCAAAGTTTTTAAACTTTAAATATGTAAAAATTCAATAGAAAGATTGAACCTAATTTATAATTGCTTTGGAATTATTAAAAATGTATTAACTGATGAAATTTTATTTTTCCAGAACTAGGAAAAGAAGTGAAAAAGCACTTGAACTCTGGAAGCTTGGTACCAGACAATGTTATGATTTCTTTAATCAGTAAAGAAATTGAAGCGGTTGGAAACAAAAACTGGCTTCTCGATGGTAAGAATTTGAAGAAATTCAAAATGCCGAACTTCTTTCTAAATTTTAATAGAAAAATCTCAGTTAATTCTTGTTTTATATTTAAAAACACATTCACCTTTCCTCTCTTTGAATTTTTTATAAATCAAGGTTATGAAAAATACAAAAGAAATTTAAATTCTGTTCGAACAGAGATTATAAATTATTAGTCCCCCAGATTCCTCAACTGCTTAATCCAGAAATTAAGTATTAAATACGATTTCTAACTCAATAAAAAGTCACCTAAATTTGGTTACTTTCAATCTAACTCAATTTTCAATTTAATTAGGATTTCCAAGAACGCTTGAACAGGCAGAGAATTTACAAAAATTGCATCCTGTAAATCTTGTTTTAAACTTGATAGTTCCACAGTCAGTAATTTTAAAACGAGTGGAAAATAGATGGATTCATTTACCAAGTGGTCGAGTCTACAATATCGGATTTAACGACCCTAAAGTCCTGGTAAGTTAATAAGTCTAAAATGCCTCTAAAATTTCTCAACGAGGTATAATTCTACATCAACAACAACTTTATCGAAATTGATATTATGCCAGATTTATTTAGATATAAGAGTATTTATATCACACAATGCTACTAAGATAATTTTGTATTTGTCAGGGAAAGGACGACGTAACTGGTGAGCCGCTGTCCCAAAGACCCGACGACAGACCGGAAGTACTTAAAAAAAGGCTAAATGATTACACTAGTAAAACGGAACCAGTAATCAATTATTACCGAAAAAATGGAATTCTCGTTGATTTCAGTGGCAACACAACAGACTCGATGTGGCCCCAAATTAAAGAATGCATCAGTCAAATGATAAAAATTTGACATTTGCTTTCTCCAATCAGTATAAGAAATACATCCTTTTTTACACATTTTATTAATTACGAATTCATTCGGTTATAATCCACTATTTTACAGTTGCCATGTCAACGAATATCAAAAGGAGCCAAAGTTTTAGTAATGTTATTAAGCGAATAGAAGTGATATAGATATTCAATTGTTGGTCCTAGGAGACTGTTGAAATTGTTCAATTTGCCTTACGCACAAGTTGTATATATATATACATTTTAGATACTTTTATAGAAGTCAATTTTTGTAGGCAAACGCTATATGCTTTTAATGTATATAATACAGCAATTATTTTGAGTAGACGAATTAGCAAAGTAAATTGGTTCGACAGTTTAATTTCTATTGACAATAAAGACAATTGAATAAAAAAAGGTATTTGATTCGGAGTTAGAAAACACAACTTTCTTATTTTTTAAAAGAAATTTTATTTAGATATTCAGAATTTTTGACTGAAATAAAATATTTGATTTGCTATAACAATGAAATTTTTTTTACATAGATTACATTATCGCTGATTACATAAAACACCAGAAAAGCTGACCTTGAAAGGCAAAACTTCAAGGTTTTCTTATCTTTTGTTTTTAAAAGCCTCCTATTTTTATATTATTGTTGCTCTCATCTAACGATTAAATCTTGAATCGTTTATTTGTCTCGCAATATTTATCAATGCGAAGGAATAATTCGCAAGATTAAAAGGTCATCTCGAAAATAAATAAATAATTTAAAGTACAGAAATTACGTTTCTCTAAGTACATAATCACAAGCTACAACGCTATTCGATTATCATAGCCACGACTGCTCGCATCTACATTTCTTGATATGTTTCTGCAATGCAAAGCTGAATGTTATGAACTCTCGGCCAAAGCAAATTCCTTTAAAGTAATTGGCAAATAATTGCAATATTGAAACCGCTTCTTGGCTGTCGGGAACTCGTAACAAACACTAAAGAAAATACTCATCATTAATTCAATTGAACTACTCTTCATCGCTACTATAAATTAAAAAAACTAAGCAATATTCGAATTATTCGACTTTGAGATCATTTAGCAAGCAATGAACGAAATAAAGAGGAAAAAAAATGTACAGCTCACTTAAGATTGATCTAATTTAGATTACATGAGGCGGTACTTTCTCCTTTTTATCTTAACTCGAAAGTATTTTTATTAAATTCAAATCAACACCTTCGATGGCGATAGAGAGATTTTAATTTAATTTTGCATCAACAAGCAAGTTCTTCGGCAATCAGTCAATTGATTTAAAATTTAAAGCGCCTGTTCTTTCACCAAAAAATTCCTTCTGTATACTGTAAATAACGATTGAGCAATCTTTCCAATATTATTCAAGTTCTTTGAATTTCGTTCAAAGAGTTGTCGGATCGATCCGACGCCTTTGAATTTAAGTACACATGCATTTTTTTAAATAAAATTTAGAGAATTTGTTCTACAGGACCTCGAACTCTTCGCATTCATAGTAAGTGTTATCCTCAGGCTTTTCTTGACGTATGGTCGTGATCGAAGATGAAAGGTGATTTCTATCCACTTCTAATTTTCGCCGGAGATCGTCCCCACTTCCGTCACAGAATAAGAACATTGGGTAATCCACCTTTTGATTCATTGGAACCAGAAACTGCAAAGAGAAAATAATGTCTCTTAGAAATAAAACTACACTATAAAAAATCACCACATGTGGTCAAATTCGACACTCACCGGTTCTACCATTTTAACAAAGTTCTCAAAGGTTAATTTGTCATGTAAGTAAAATCCAACGCAACAGCTGGGATCCATTTTGGATACCAGCATTTTTTTAGGGGACGTGCAGTGGAAGGTCGAGAGAGAAAAGTCAGGTTTCCACATGTCGACTGTTTCCTGGCAAAAATGCGGATCTAGATGAATTAGTTTATCTTCCTGGTAGCCTATAAAATAAAGTGAATGCCGGGGTCGTCCTCCAATTATCCCGATACAGTTTTCTAAGCTAAGTAAAGCTGTAAGGCAAGGCGCGTAACTAGGATTCAATTTATCAGTTCCTAGCCTTAAGGGCACGAGAAGGATGAGTGATTTCCATTTTCCTTCTGAAGTTTGGCACAGTCGCTTCACATCGTCGAGATAAACTGAAAGAAAAGTAAAATGGTCAGATTTTGCTCAAACTCTTAATTTAAACTTAAAGTTGAGTATTTTTACCTGCACAATCTTGGGCTACGTAAACGGCCACATTTTCAAACTCACTATGAGTTGATGATGCAAGTTTTACAGCTTGACTTAAAATGTGAGCAACCGATGCTGGACCGTACCAATCACCAGCTCTTTTTCCAGTCGAAGCACCTAAAGATACAAGAGTGTGTATCGAAAAGGGAGAATAAGGCCCTGCTTGATCGCCAAAGCATTTGATGATCATTCTATGTTTTTCATCTTCCTCCTTTTCCGCTTGTGTTTGAATTCGTTGCTCTGGATTCCATCTCCATTCTGAATACAATAGTAAGCATTTTTATTACGTGTAGAAATTTTAAAAAATAATTACTGTAAATAAAGGATACCTACCTCTACCGAGAAAATGGCAAACTAGTCCCTGGGCAAGCATCATTTGTCCACTTCTTAACATGCATCCCCAGCCACAATCTGAGGTAAAAGAGGAACCATTCAAAATAGGAAATTCTCTTCTGTAAGTTAACCAAAAGCGAGACAGAAAGTCCCTCTTGAATCCATCGATTCCTTCCTCAAAATTAGCGGCGTCTATCGCCAAGGAAATTTCACTTCCTGTTTCAACATCCACGGCTTCCGAAGCCTTTTCTAGAGACTCAACAGGCTTTTTGTAATAGCAAGAGCCCAGTAACCATACTGGATATTCCTTAGAAAAGTTTGTTTTCATTTTTACGGTCCATCCTTTAAGAAAATTCAAGGGAAATTAAATTGATGAAGGAATCAGTCTCAAAGATGATAATATTGCAGTCAGTTGTAATATTAAAAGTACCTACATATTAAAAATTGACTTTCATGGGGAAGTTATTTCTTTATTTTGTTTTCAAAATTAAGTTAAATGCTCACACAAACCGTATTTAACATTGTTCCACATGGAGAGCAGTTTCGTTTTCACCTTGCTGTCAACTTCAGCAGCAGTAACCGAATCATCCAGAGGGATTTCACTCTTGGGAATCGGTATGATTCGCTGTACATTGGAGACATTATCTGTTGGTATTAAATTGGTGAACCATGCAGTACTAATGCTGCTAAACCCACCTAAAAATATTTCTAATTGTTAGTTTAAAGGCATGTGGTAATTATCATTAGATCAAATTTAGTTTCCCCAACTTTAAGCTCGTAATAATAAATATTTTTTCCAGATAATTCATAATTTTATTTTGCAATAAGATTAATCATTTTGGTACTTGCACAGTGAAATATAAATAGGGAACGGATTAGAGTTTATTTGTCAAGTTAATTGCGAAGTACTTCATACTATTATTGTTAATGATATTACAAATTATTACAAGAGTATTTTCCTCTGTACCTTTCAAAACGTCAATTGATCAGGTGTGAAAAGATGATTCACAAGTTCAGTAAAAACTAGACGCGATGATAATTATGATAATTAACAAAACAAACAAAGTTAAACAAATGCAGTTATTGAACATGAGGAAAACTGCAAGGTTATTCAAGTTGCACTTCGAACACTATTTTTACTAACTAACAACAGATGATTATGAACTGAATGATAAAAAAAGGGAAGGAAAGCGTACGAAAGCTCATATAATTTGTTAAAAATGCAGTTCCACGTCACGATAATTTTGAGTCATTCTAAAGGACTAAAAAAACTGCACTACAAATAAATTTCGGAGTACATGTTGTAACAATTAAAATCGAGAGGTAAATAGTCTTGGAATGTAATTATAGTATACATGATATACGTATAATAAGTATAATTTACTTGCCAAAACAAAATATATTGTAGTGATTATATAGTTTTTTTACTTACCTAACCTCTCTCGTGAAGATTGCACTTGTGCATTCATGCCCAAAAATAAACAGTACACAACTGAACTTCAGAACACACGTTTCCTGTTCCACACCACTGTACTCACATTTTCACACGCAAATTTCCAGGCAAATTGAAAAGTCCAATATCGTGATTTAACCGATTAAACGCATTCTTAATTTGTTAACAAGGAAAATGATGCTTTAGTCAACGATAACCGCAACCTTCCGCAACACCATTTTGATCAATGACAAATCTTGGCTTGGTGTCTTGGCAGGCCTTGGGAGCTGACTCGAATTGTACAAAAAAATTAATTCATTTAAAACTGATGAATCAAGCGATTACAATCCTTTCAATCGTGATAAAGAAAGTAAATATGTGACCCAATTCTGCTGGCTGATTTTGAAATACACATCAATGCACATAAATTGACGTGGAATGCAGTGGAATAGATGGAAACCTGATGCCTGATGGAAACAAATGACAAAACGAAGCTGATAATTGCGCCCTCTGTTACTCTGTTTTATCGATCAAGTTTTAAAGGATTTGAAGAAATAATTCAAGAAAGAATTCATAGAATTTCCATAGAGTTTAATTTCTAATAATTTATGTTTAAATTAATTTTTTAATAAAATCAGTAGACAGTAAAAAACCATTACAGGGAAAGATTGATTATAATTAATCTTCCGTACAACATTGATGGATTGACATTAAGTAATATCTCTATATGTATAGCAAACTAGAATATATGTGCTCTTGTTATTTAAAGTATCCTAAATATCACATGTGAATATTCTATTTGATTCTCGAAGATCATAGACATCATTTTCCCAAGTTTCCCTTGTGTTTTCTTTCGTACCATTTTCGTATATCGAACCTCACGCCAATCTTAATTAACTTTAAGCTTTGAACGCACTAAGTCAATTAACTTTAATTAAATTTCATTTCGTAAATGCATTCGCTGAGACGCCTCAGAGAATGAAATAGAAAAAGGAGAAAAGTAGCTTCGCAAACAAAGTTTTGTGGCAAATTGAAAGTTTCTGTGTACTTCACGATATCCAATATGACTAATGGCACTGATGGTTTTGCTGTACATATAAGTATAATGTATTACTTGAAAAATCCATATTCATTGGAATCGTTTTGATGCGATATTATGTTTCGTGAGAAAAAATCTTCGATATGAATTTAAATTGAAACAATAGGGTAATAAATGTACCGGCGAATGAACAGTTTACAGTTATAAGGCAATTAATTGTCAAGTTTGTAGTTATTAAAATAAATATCACACCTATTTTAAGAGATCATAGTCGCTCATTTATATAAAGTGGAATAAAGTGAAGAAATTAATTTTTTAGTTTTGACTTTGAAGCTGACATTTGTGCAACTCTTCATGGTCATTTTCGTAATCAACAAGTCAAAAGACGTAAGTATACGTAGCTCAAAAAAACCGGAAGTAAAAGGGCGTTGGGAACTATATCTATAAAATCTTATTTGTTCCAAAGTTTGGAATATAAATGCGAATAGGAGAACAGTAGGGTTTGTCAACATCCAAACTTCAGTCTGAAACGTTCGAACTTGTCTTATAATGATTCTTAGCTTCTTACGTATATATATATATATATACATAAATCGTTATTTCAGGGAAGCAGCGATAAACGTCCACCAAACAACCTTAGAGAGACCTTTATCATTGTGAGAAAAGTTTATAGTTGTTATTAACCAAAATAAAAATATTTTTTCTTCAAAATAACCTAATGATTCAAAATCTTTAAGAGGATAATCTCAAGCTCTATAACTTCATTCAGAAATTGATTATTATTTAGACACTATTTAGAAATATTTGCACATACATCGGTTATTATCGTAAATACTATTTTAGTCCGAATATTAATCGTTTGTTCTAAAAATTTTAATATTCTACTCAAAATGTTAGAGGGAAATGAAAAATAAACGGAATGGAAATGAAAATATTTATAAACAATGAATTCTTTAAATTGAAAAAGTTATATGGTTATATGGAGATTTTTTTCCAAGTCAAATGTACATACTAAAATGTATGAGTGGGAATTTCAGCACGAATATGATGCACTTGATAAACAGGCTGGCGCATTAAAACTGAAGTATCCACTTGGATTCCTGGAAAAATAGGTTTATGAAATCTAGACTCTTAGGTGAGCAGAATCAGTGTAAAAAGAAAAATATTAAACCAACTTTAAATTATTTGTGAATTTTTTAATAGGTGATCTACTTCACTGATATGCAAGAGTATATTCCATCAATTAAAGTGATCAAATAGTAACAAGCAGAATATCTATAACCGACACGACCATAATTTGGGACCATAACTATAACGAGAGTATATATGAAAGCACTAATTTGAACGTCGAATTGACTTCCAATTTCATTTAATAGATCAACTAATTTAGTTTACTATGAATTGAATTTATTTAATTGTTTTGACAAAATTATGGCTTATTTTTACCTACATATTCCGATATCAATACTTATTTTAGTATTTTGACGGAAATAAGGGACATTTAGTCGAGGAAAAAATTAGGTCATAAAAAAAGAATAATGATCAAATAAAATTAGGTTTTAACCAAAAGTTATAACTTTGGACTCTATAATGAATTGACTGACATTAAATTTTAATGTCATCCAATTTGGACTATTCCAATTTGTCATTTGGATGTTATCAAATTTGATTTAATTTGGGACACACTTAGTAAAATACTGTATTGAAATTGATTTTGCAGAGATGACTGTAAGAAAGGTAACCTTTTACAAAAAAGATTCAGAGGATGCTAGACAATTTCAAATCAAAGGATTGCAAAATAGTTCAGGACTTTAAATTTCTGACGAGGAAAATAATAAAATAGTTTTCAAATTCGGTACAATCACACAATTCACCAATCAGGATTCTGCACAAAATGTCTTCGATATTTTCAAGATATATGATAACATCACTTTTTGAAGATAAGATTGTACAAAAGGCTACACTCGCTGCTCTAAAAAAGGGGAACATTTTCAAAAATAGGCTGAACAAAAAAGAAAAGCGGAATAGACAGCAGCGAGGGAAGCCTGCAAATCTGAAAGCATTCAGCAAAGTCAAACCCAACACAGGAAAAAAAATCAAGAACCCCCGCAAAAAGCATTCTCTGTAATAAATGAGCGCTGTCATAAAAAAAAGCATTAATCCCTAAAAGTATCCATTTTGACCCGGAATGTCCTAGAAACATCAGGGGGTTTTATCAGCCAACATCGCCAGTTATCCTACTTTGCGAAGTAGGTCGGTTGACCAAAATGTTCTACTATAGGATTGGTTTATATCGTCATGCTTTTCGACCACTTTCACGGCGATCCGTACGTTCCGATTTATCGACATTTTTACTCGTGGTTACACACGCACATTACTACTTTCGTCAGGAAAGCGGATTTTCCACTTTCCTCGAAAATCCCTCTTTTTCCTCTTCATTCATCTCCGCACTCTTATATCCTCTCTAAAGCACGCGCTCTTGAGCGAATCATATTAGTGCGAGATTCATATAAGTCATAACTCGAATAACTGTACGTGACTGTGAATCTGGATCACAAATTTACCTATCAAAGCTCCCAAATATAATAAGGGAAGTTTTCGAAGACCTAAGGGTCATGGATGCTTTACTCTCAGCGATGAGCGTTTAAACTTTCGGAAAAGAATAACATCTCTGTAGGAACACCTAAAATCTTATGCAATTCCATATAATTCTTTAAAATTTTTGAACTTTCAATTTGTTGATTAAACGCGGAGTCCACGCAAAGCATCCGAATTCGGAAAATTTAAGGAAGGGCATGTGCCATAAGGTTTTCACCTGTCGAATTAAAATGTACAATATTATTCATAAGCTAATAACTCAAAAGGATTCTCTCATGCAAACAGACGTTTAAGTATGAGCCAAGAACGTCTGTCTGGTATTCAAAAGCCATTTGAGTTATTAGTTTTCGAATACTTAGCACTGCAGAATATAATCAAATGCTCATCATCAAGCTGAAGTCAAATAAAAAAATGTTGAAAAATTTTCATCAATTATTTGAAGATCCCATTACAAAGAAAAAAACCACTGCCAAGAAGTTTGGATGGGTTCATTCGGCAAGTAAATATAAATAAAAATAAAACTGCTTTTGAAACTTTTTGATCCGATAAACGTAAAAAAAGAAAATAAAAATAAAAAGATTTGTCAGACTAGACGTTTGCAGCTCCAATCCAATTTGAAATCGAAAATTTTCAACGATACAAAGCTTTCTCTACGAGGAAACAAAATAAGAGAAGGAATATAGGGGAAAATACAGGAAAGAGAAAAAGCGAGAGGAGAACAGTAAGAAAAAAAGAGAAAAATAAAGGTGAGGTAGAGAGAAATATCAATAAATATATATAAAGTAGTGTAATGAGAGAGATCGAAAATCAAGAGGAAGAAACGAGAAACCCCGAAAGAGGGAAATTTCGTGGGAGAACGATGGACGGGGGGGAGGGGGAGGAAGCATAGAGAGCAGAAGCGAATTCAGGGGTGGGAGAGTATAATCGAGAGAGAGGGTTGGATCATGGAAAGAAGGGTCGGTCGTTCGTAGGGCGGCCGGCCGGCCAGTCGTGTTCTCGCGGCGATATCGGTCGCGCACATTCGCTATGTTGACAAACGTCATCTTCCTGTCTCGAAAACTTTTTTTAACACTCGAAATCACCCTCCTTCTGCGTTAACGTCCTCCCCAGTCGATAAACACCTCAGAAACCAGCAAACTAGGCCATCTCGTTTCTGGAAAAATCGAGCCATCTCTTATAACTTATCTCAACATATTCCTCGCTCTCCCATTAGGGAAATTTAAATAAAAAAGGAACTCGTCAACCGGGAGAAAAGCAATGATCGATTCGGTAAGGGGTGAGATTTCAAATCGCGGGAAAAAGTTCAGATAAAGACGTTTCTCCAAGTGGGAAGAAAAATTTCTGGTGGTAGAGATTTTTGGTGATTTAGGAGATTAAGTGATTTCAGCTAGACTGGACGGGACTAGGTTAAAGGAATCGAATTGAACGGGGTATATATTCAAGAGGATTAAGAGAAAACTAATTAGGAAGGATTCAACAGGACCTGATTTCGAAGGTTCAAAAAGATTTAATCGGAAATCTAAGAAATATATTCCGGGACAATAAATTGTCAGAGGATAAATTCCAGAACAAATGCAAGCGGGAGAAATATAAGGGGATAAATCCTCGAGGGAGGAATTCAGAAAAGGGAGAACCCGAATGGACCGGTTGATGTTTGATGGGTAAACGCACGGCGCGGTCGGGTCAGCTGAGATGGGATCAGTGTTGACGGGATGAAGGTGATGATCAGTCGTGATCCTGAGTCGATAAGGGAGAGTGTGGTCGTTGACGAAAGTAAAAGCTGGGGACCACGAGGATGGCTCGTTCGGCGTGGCAAGGGATCTATTGATTTGTTTTTGTTGTGTGAGACCCACTGACCGAAGCGAATGTATGTCAGGATCTTGGGAGGGCGTCTGAAACGCGTCACGGAAAGCGTGCCGTTTTCGGCGGGACTCGATAGGGAAAAGCATGACGACATAGACGGAGTGGCGGATTAACCACGACTTTCCCGGGAGGGAATATCGATTTCCTTTTAGGGAACAAACAACGGTGATGAAAACGCACTTCGCGAACGCCTCTCACCAACCAAGTTGTCGCATTTCCCTGGGCCACGGAAAAGCAGCTGACCCGTTACGAATACTGATTGCCCACATGCCGAGTCTTGACTTGATTTGGAACTTCCAATGTTGTCCTCTGTTGTATCCAATATATCTGTGCTAGCTGGTGTTGGAGAGTCTAAGATTAATCCTCTGGGATCAATTGTCACTCGAAGCACCCGGTGGCTCATTGTTGAACCTCTCGAGAGACAACACGCGTTGTCTGGTAATAAGCGAGGCGAAATTAGGAAACTAACAAGGGAGCCGGTACGAAATGAGCAGTGACGAGGGGTTGAGGCACGGGAAATGGGGCATGAATTAGAACTCATTTGGTAAAGTGTTGCGCCTAGAGGGTTCCAAGAGGTTCAAGGGGTCGACGGTAGCTAAAAGGAAAAACGGCTACTAACGAGGGGATGGGGAAGGGTGTACAAGTCCCGAGTGCTAGTCTGTTACTATATAGCGATCGCAATCTCGCTGCTAAGAAACTCTTTATTTCTTTCTCACCACAGCCAATTGCTCTGTAATTGATTGTCAACAATAATGCCTGCGAGGTGTAAACTTTAAATCGAATTCCCTCCCACTCGAGACTCTCCTGCGACTCTCTTTCCCGCGACTCATTCTGTTTATACGCTTCAGTAACCGCACGTGCTTCTAAGAATATAAAATTTTCAACGGATCTAATGGACGGAAAGAGGCCTATTTATAACTTGATATCGCACTCGGGTGTCTTGCACTCTTACTTGCGGATGCTTTTTTGGGGTGCACAATATCGTTTCTACATTTCCGGCACGTGATCGTCTGATTTTACGGCAACTTCCGGCTTGTGATTGCCGGAAAGGCTACTGAAGCTGAGAGAGGGAACTGATGTTTAGATGAAATGAAAACTAGATCAGAAATGAGATTTAGCATTTGAATTAAGAATTCAATCTAGGGAGGATATAGAGCCTTAGGTAAGGAGATGCCGATCTGAGAAGGGGACAATAAACGTCAAGACTAATATACCCGAAAAGTTTATCCATCGATACTTCTGCAGACCTCCGACAAAAAAAAATACGAAGGTTGTGTGAACGGTAATAATTCCTTCGTTGAATAATATGCTCTCCTCTCATGACCTCGGTCTAGTCTAAATCAATAACACACACTATAGCTGGAAACCATCGTTATACTGAAAATATTAGCTCCAGAGAAACAATTCGATACGCCTGAAATTCATCAGAAATCAACGCGTCCGTCAGGAGGGTTGAGAGCCCCCAGGAAAAGCAGCGAAGTGGCTCGAGACCCTTGAAACTTGAGATTCGATTCTGATTCATTAAAAATCGCCCATTAGTGGGGACTCTTCGTTGTTACAAACCAGAGAGCTTTCTTCTCCCTTTCATTTCCTCTATCATGAGGATCAAATATCCAGAGAGATTCTTAAGCTTTTATCTTTTCAAGAGATGAAAATTTCGGTTTTTGGAGATAAAACTCCAGCAGTCAGAATGAAGCCTAAAGCCTAAATTGAAGCTTCCAACCTAAATTGAGTCAATCCATCTCTAACTTTGAAGACACAGTGGCACTTGTAGGAGCTACCGTTAAAATGCTCGTTTCAGCATTCATCGTCGCCAATCTGCTGTTAATGTTCCGAGTCGTCGACGTGACCCCGAAGCCAAAAGTGCCTAGCGAGAGGGAGGCAATCTTGATCCCGGGTGACGTGGTCCTAGGAGGTCTATTTCCGGTGCATGAGAAGGGTGGTTCCGCGTGTGGTCCAAAGATATACCACAGAGGGGTCCAGCGCTTGGAGGCAATGCTCTTTGCAGTTGATCAAATCAACAAGGAAAGGAGGATTCTGGAACACATTATCCTTGGAGTCCATATCTTAGACACCTGTAGTAGAGACACATACGCCTTGAATCAGAGCCTTCACTTCGTGCGTGCCTCCTTGTCCAATCTGGACTTAAGTGTCCTCGAGTGTGCCGATAAATCCCTACCGAGGGTCAAGAAGACGGTCAATTCGGGAACGATTTTTGGGGTGGTTGGGGGATCTTACAGCTCTGTGACCCTGCAGGTTGCGAATTTACTGAGGTTGTTTCATATCCCCCAAATATCACCGGCTTCCACAGCCTCTGCACTGAGCGATAAGACTAGGTTTGATTACTTTGCGAGAACTGTCCCTCCGGACACTTATCAGTCTATTGCTCTGGTGGATGTAGTCAAGAGTGCTAATTGGTCCTACGTGTCGACGGTCTATTCCGAAGGGTCATATGGGGAATATGGAATCGAAGTGTTTACCAAAGAGGCGACCGAGAGGAATGTCTGCATAGCTGCAGCTGAGAAAGTTCCGAGTACAGCTGATGATCAAGTCTTTGATATGATTATCCAAAAGCTAAGCAAGAAGCCTAACGCGAGGGCAGTCGTATTGTTTACTAGAGCTGAGGACGCGAGAAAGATTTTGGAAGCTGCCAAGAGGTCTAATTTAACGCAGCCTTTCCAGTGGATTGCGAGTGATGGTTGGGGCAGGCAAATGAAGTTGGTGGAAGGCTTGGAGGAGGAAGCTGAAGGTGCAATCACTGTTGAACTTCAGTCTGAAAAAATTCCGGAGTTTGATGAGTATATGGCCTCTCTTACTCCGGAGAATAATAGAAGAAATCCCTGGTTTGGCGAGTATTGGGAGGAGGTTTTTGGATGCGTTTTAAAGAAAAATGTTGGCAAGCTTGCGAATAAGAGTGTCCAAGAGTGTTCACCTAATTTGAGGCTCACACCAGAGACGGGCTTTGTTCAGGAATCGAAGGTGCAGTTTGTTTGGGATGCAGTTTACGCGTTCGCGTTGGCACTGCATAATCTTCAGCAGGACATCTGCAGAAGAACTGAGGGGTTGTGCTCTAATATGATTGCGTATGACAAGGGGGAGTTCTACAAGAAGTATCTGCTCAACGTCTCTTTCATAGGTAAGTTTTGATGGATTCTTTAATGTATGTGTAAATATTGCTATCATATATTTTAACTGCGCAGTATTTTGTAAATCTCTAAAATCTCTTGGTCTACTGACATTTCATTTCTCTTAATCCTTCGTTTAATCTTCAAATTTATGTTTTAATCTCTCGTGTTGATCCCTTATAATCTCTTATCTCATACATTTGAATGACACTAAGTCCTTATATAACTTTACGAAGTCTCCTGCATTCATTTTGAAATTCTATAAAAAATATATGTAATCTGTCGGAGTGGATTATAATCATTCGTAATCTTTCTAAATGGTGTAATAATTAAGAAATGGAAAAGTAATTTTCTGTAATTTTTTTGTTTGACCGAACGATTTCGAATCCTCTATTACATATTTGAAAAAACAATCACTGAAAGGAAATGAGGAACGGGGATCTATATTAATATTGTATATCATCAAATCAATTTCTAATTCCACATCTCAGGATTCTAATTCTCTATTTCACCTACAGATGAATTTTCCCATGAAAATCATAACAACTCATATCTATAATGTAGGGGGTGGAATCTTGAATTGAGAAGCTTATAGAAAAAGGCTGATTCACTCGTACGAAATTTGTGGATAGCAATCAATCACTCAAAGTTGAACTTTGATCATTCTCCTGCACAAAATTCGAATGTAATTTGATTGTGTTCTGAAAAAGTTAGGGAAAGGTAAAATTTTTCGGAAAAAAAATTACTCTCTGACAGTAAAGAGGGATCGGAATACATCTTCGTGAGTGGAGTGTGGATAGTTGGAGTAAATGGACACCGCGAATATGAGATGTAACATGTTTTAAGAACCTAACACCCACACTTGCTTTTTCAGGATTATTATATATGTTAGTATTGCAAAATACTTGCTTTTCGAATTAGTTCATTCTATTTTCTTCCTTATTCAATTGAGAAGACTCATTTTTACTTGAGAAACAAAATTCACTCCTTTATCGGAAGCAGTTTTTGAAACAATGTTATTTCATTTCAGTTTAATTAATACTATATAAGGGGCTGCAATGAAAAATCTTTCCTGCGTATCTCCCACTGAAATTTTCGTATCTTTGTTATGACTTTGTAATGTTATCAAGATAAAATAGAACGAGTGTAAAGACGAAATTTTACGAGACGTAGTAAAAGATTGAAGAGGATGCAAAGCGAGTGCTATAAAAAATAAATCTAAAAAAAGTCTTATATCTTTTGAAAATAAACAAATCATCCTTGTCAGTTTCAGAGTCTCTCCTAAATTTTGCCCACGTAGACATGCTGTTTTTTTACTTGTGAATCAATTGTATACATTTGTGCTTTGAAATCATCTGAGCATAGATTTGATAAAAAAAGATGTGATTATAAAATTCCCTTTGTTCACTCTCCATATTGTCAAATAAAATGTAATTCAAAGGCATCAAGTGTAACATTTTTAGCCTCAACAGGGTAGTAGTTATTTCCTACTTGAAGATAATTTTGAAGTACAGATGTATATGTAATACAGTGAATGTCATTTCATTGTTTTTCAGCGGGTAAAGAATTTCTCATTACGTCGTGGAAACAGTGAAACGAGTCTCTTGAGGTTCTTTCAAGTTTTACACTGTATCTTGTTGGATAAGAGCAAAAGTTTCAAATAAACTCGGGAATCTTAGAATTACAAATGAGATTAAAATCTTTCAATAATTATAAATTTGATATTAAATCTTCACTTTTTATTACTAGACAAAAGACAAAACATTTGAGAAGGGAATCTTAGAATTTCTACATTAACTTTATAGATAACTGTGATAATAAAGTGTGATTTTTTTAGTAGTCGTTAATTAATTCTGTGGGCACTCGAAGTTGTGAACAAAAATCCATAAATTTAATTTCTTGCTCAACTGGTACCGCAAGTTTAATACCGTAGCTGTAATTCCTATTTCCTGCGAGAAGTAAGTGCTCTATGTTTTATACCCTTAATTCAACAAAGCTATAAGTGCTCATTTTATGTCGAAATGTTATTCTCCATTCATATTCAAGCGAAGGAAAAGTTAATATAAGCAAATAAAACTTATACATAGTTTTAGAATAAAAGTAAATTATGAGCTTTAACTTTCAATCGGTAATGTGAATTTTATTTCGAATATAAAATTCAAAAAGATATTTTTAAAACTTGTTCCATCCACATTTACGAGTATATCCATTGAAAACTAGTCTGAACTTTTCAAGCGAATTTTTACATATTTTAATTTGCTGTATTTTAGCTTGACTTTCTTTCTAAACCCATTTTTCAAAAAGGTATAT
>JAUESI010000029.1:2879295-2890641 GCA_032275145.1 Synergus laeviventris
ACTGCAAGTTTTTTTGGGAATTATAGTTAGTACCTATTTTTTAATTAATATTGATCTGCTTTTTCTCAAGATCAAAAAAACGAAATTGAAATAAACCGAAAATATTTATGAACTATAAAAGAATAAAATTACCGACACTCTAAATTTCCGAAATTTCGATTTCCTGAAAGTATAAATAGCAGAGTTTTGAAATTTACGAAAATTTTTAATTCTTGAAAATCCAACCCCTCCCCAACGTATAATGAAATGTATTTATTTTTATTTTCAGGAATTTGAAAAGTAGACTATTTCATATTTTCGAGAAATTGAAATTTGAAAAAAATAGACAATTGTCTACTTTCGTTAATAAATATTGCCGATATATTTAAATTTCGTTAATAATCATTTTCGATAATATTATTTTTTCAGTAATTTTGGTTTTTCGACCAAAAAATGTCCCAAAAATCAATTCTTGTATAAAAAAATAGATTAGATATTTGGATAATAGAACAAAAAATTGTTTAAATATTATAATTGCAAAACTGTTCGGGTTGTTAAATGTAAGATTGCTTGACCGAGACATTGTTTACGGATCAATAGAAACTGAAGGCATTGTTATAATAAACTAGGTTACATACACGTAATGTTCAAATAACCTGGAACATGTTGTTTATCATTTTTATTGAGTATTGCCTATACAATACCCAACGAAATACACGTTTGCCGATCACGGGTCTTTTATTACGTTCATAAGCGAGATCGTTTGGCTGATATCTATATATTTCGATCATGTTTTCGCGGTTCGTAAAGGAGTATAATAATACATTTACATTTTAAAATAATAAATAAAAATACAAGAATATAATAAATCTTGAGGAAATGTCTTCTGTCTCATTAGTCTCATGAAATCTTTAGAATTTGCCGAACGCAATAACTCTAAAAGATGTTTGCCGTCTGACTACAGTTTTATAGATAATTTATAATATTAAAATTAATAATACCAGTCCTAGACAGAGTGTTTCCTTTGAGGAAAAAATTCCTTATATTTTTTTCAAATTTCAGGCATCGAGCAGCTCGTTACGTTTTTCATCAAAGTACTTTTACAAAAAATTGTCGTTTCCTTATTTTGTCTTCGTTTCGACAAGGAAAAATAGTACCATATAAATTAACGGATATTGGCGAGGGAATCCGAGAAGTCACAGTGAAAGAATGGTAAATAAAACTTAATGCTCTAAAGATATATTTTTCTCACAAATAGGCATATTTATCCAGATTTATAAAAATGCTGTTCTTTACGTATTAGTATAAAAGATATTTGAATATTTGAAATGGACTTTATGCTAGCTTCTTCTTAATAATTAATTGGTTTAATTTTGCTAATTTGGCTAAAAGGTTCGTGAAGTCTGGCGACAGGGTGTCCCAGTTCGATAACATTTGTGAAGTACAAAGCGATAAAGCTTCTGTAACGATCACGAGTCGTTACGATGGTTTAGTTAAGGCTCTGCATTATAAAATTGACGACGTCGCTCTCGTCGGAAATCCTTTGGTAGACATAGAGCTCGAGGAGCAATTTGACAATGAGATCAGTCAAGAAGAAAATGCCCTTAAGCACCATCCTAAAGGGAAGCCGGAAATGGATCGAACTTCAATTTTTCCCAAAGACGTCGCGATTGATGAAACCCTCTTGGGAAAAGTTCTAGCTACTCCAGCAGTGAGAAGGATTGCTCTGGAAAATAATATTAATTTAAAAGACGTCGCACCTACTGGGAGAGGTGGAAGAGTTTTAAAAGAAGACATACTAACTCACTTGAAAGGTCACATCGAAAATGCTGAGGGGGAGAAAGATAGCGAAAAAGTCGTTCCAGTCAAAGGATACGCCAAGCACATGTGGAAAACGATGACAAAAGCTTTGGTAAATTGACTCTTATACATATGGATAGATACCTCTTATCATACTTTTTTATGGACTCGATTTGCCTTCAATATTTCTTACCTATATAGAAATCTTATTCTGCATTCATATTATCCCATCATGTGTGAAACCGTGTTTGATAGCCAATTTTCAAGACAAACTTTTAATATTTATTACTTGAATGAAGTTTAATTTTTGTATTTTTTAGAGCATTCCCCATTTCACGTACAGCGACGATTGCGATGTGACGAAACTGATGGATTTTAGGGAGGAAGTTAAAGACGCTTTAAAAAAAGAAGGAATTTCTTTAACTTACATGCCTTTTTTCCTGAAAGCAGCTTCAAAAGCTCTCGAACAATTCCCTCACCTAAATGGTTGGCTCGATGAGGAATCGCAGTCTATTAAGATGGTCGAACAGCACAATATAAGCATCGCAATGGATACCCCCCAAGGTTTAGTGGTGCCAAATATAAAGAATGTCCAGAATCTCAGTATAGTCGAGATTGCCAAAGAATTGAACAGATTACAAAAGCTTGGGAAAAACTCCTCAATCCCCCTCAACGACATCACTGACGGAACTTTCTGCTTGTCGAATATTGGAACTGTAAGCTGGAAAAACTCAAATTAACATTTTAATAATAAAGAAATTTCAACATTAAATTCGGTAATTTTAAATAGGAATTTGGAGTTTAATGAGTGTATCAAATCCTATATTAGGTTTCAATGTTTTAATTAAAACCATAAAATATATAGGAAATGTCAAAGACTCTTTTTGGCACTCTGTTTTGCTAAAATGATTCAAAGGATTCTAAACAATTTCAAATCAAAGGATTTACGAATTTTTAAGAGTTTTATTTTTACTCTCTTTATAAAGATAAATAAAAGATTCAATTTATCTTGTTATATATAAAGTTCTCTATCTTTTTCAATTTCAGATTGGGGGAACCTATATGAAACCAGTTATTCTATCACCTCAGATTGTAATAGGTGCAGTAGGAAAAATACAAAGGTTACCCCGATTTGGTGAAGGAGAATCTGTGGTAGCCGTCAATCTACTGTCAGTTAGCTGGTCTGCTGATCACAGAGTTGTGGATGGTGTTACAATGGCGAAGTTTTCCAATCAATGGAAACATTACGTTGAAAATCCACTCCTACTGGCTTTAGTAATTTAAAATTTTTAAAGTTGAAATTAATTTTTATGTAGGCAGAAGTACTTCTACGAAAAATCCTATTTTATAAAGCATTTTTAATAAAGAAGATTATTCAGAGGGATACTACTAAATTTTAATCCTAAAAATCAATTTACATAAATAGTTGGAATATATTGAATTAAAAAAACAACAAAATTAAAAATAAGCAGGTCAATCAAAATTTTGAAATATAATATGGACTTATTCGATTTAAACCTTGACATTTTTATTCAGTTTTATGTACACGGGTGTTACGTTTTGTTTTTTAACAAAGTGTGTACTAGCTAGATACAAAATATATGGTATAGAGTCAGTCTGTTTTGGAAACGGTGCATACATACAATGTGCAGTCGCGATTAAAAATATTTACAATTAAATCCTTCGCCTTAGTTTTCATTCACTCTAAATTAAGTTTTACACTTGAGGAGGAAATTGATGAATAGAAACATCTACAAATTGAAAAGTAGGGATACGGAAGACTACGAAAGTGGATACGTCAATAATCCTCACAATTCGCAACACTGATTGCGCTGAAAGACATTATTTACACGAGAATAATTTCCCTTAAATTATAAAATACCAACATTTTTAATAAACACATTTTCTCTAAAAGAATATCTGTCGTTTGAATTAAAGCCCAAATAATTTCAACTAAACTTTATAGGATTATTAATCGATAATTATAATCAACGATTAATTAAAATTGTGCAATCAGTAAATTCAAAATTGCTGAAAGTTCTGATTAAATTTCTGATACAATTCTGATTATAAATGTGAACGTAAATCTCTTAAAGGTACAACTCATTTAATGTGACTAGGATTAACAATTCTCTGTAAATTGAACACACAATATTTCTAAAGAAACTATCTATAATAACGCGAAAATCTGTCTGTGATGACGATATACATACAATTATAATAAAAAGATGTCCCTTAGTAATTTTTCACTTTTTAAGTAAATGCATTTGTAAACACTTGTAAACATTTATAAATATTTTTATTACTAAAGTATCCAAAACTAAAGTCAAGTTCAAATCTTGCATCCTTATCGTTACAAATTCGTAATAAGGAATTCATTTCTTTAAAACTGGACATTTACAAAATCTTGAATGGAACTCTGTATTTAGTATAGTATGGCCATAACCAATTTATATTACCTAGGAAGACTAAAGTAAAAAAGTTCGATAAAACGATATAAAATCTTATGAATTAAAATGTGCGTGAAAAATACGATACAAAAGATTCAATGATGATTTTCTATTAACAAAGACTAAAATTTTCATGGAAATTGTATCTACTTTTAATAATCCTCTTGATATTGTAGTAGCTTATCTTATTTTTATACTAGTTACTCTGATTACAAAAATTAGAGAGTGCTTCTTGTTCGTACCCGTTTCTTAAAGCTTTTAAAGAAATTTACTTCGTAGTTTAAATTATTTAGTTTTCATCAGGATAATATATATTTTTATTCAGTTCGTTGAATCTCTGACTGGAGCTTTATTTACTTAAAATTAGAATCACCAGCAAAAAATCAAATATATATTTGCATTTCATGAAATTCAAATTTAAAATACCCCAGATCTTTCATTTTCATTGCATACTGATTAACCGAATATCATTAAAAATCAAAAGAGTGGAATACAAATTTTAAATTCTAGGGCGGTTATTTTAATACAATTTATATGGAAATTCCCAAAATCAAAATTTAATTAAAAAGCATCTAACCAGTCGCACATATCGATTTTAATTATAAGCACCATCCCGAATTCATTGTTGATATCGATTATTATTTAACATCTGTATAACTCAGATTCGCATATCTTGAACCCTAAAAATTTTGTTCGTTATTTTCCTCGCATTGTATAGTCACAAAAACGACGGAACAATATCATCAATAATCTTGGAAATTCACCCTCCGATTTACTATTAACGTCATTCCGAATAAATCTCTAACCATAATTAATTTTTTGCATTTTTAATAAATACCTACTTTTAAACAACAAGTATTTTTTCAATATCTTGCAAAATTGAATTAAAACACACTAGGAACTAACCGATTAAGTATAACAAAACGTTAAAGTAAAAGAGAAATAAAAGAAAATAAAAGCTTATAATGAAGTTTTGTCAGTAACGAATTCTATTAACTTAAAAATAAACAAAACTGTAAAGTTATTGAGCAATGAAAATGAAAAAGATATCGTCTACTCTATTAAAATCTTCTTAGGGAATTTAATAGAGTTTTATAAAAATGCGTAACTATCATAACATTATTCATTAAAATTACTACGCGTTAGTAGAAGAATATTCTCTTTCACTTCTCAAATTTTTAACTGTAGTGCAGTAAGAATTTTTCGTTTAGTTGGCAAACGAGTACATTTTCACATAAATGTACGTCTACAACAAAATTTGTCAATAGTTAAAAAATTTCTCTCACAGAGAGAAGTTAACAATGCAATTCGGATGAATAATCAACTTTTTAACAACGGCAATTTGTTAAAGTTAAAAAAAGACTGAGAATACTGTTGGAACGGAGAATACACTCCGAAAAAATTCGATTAAAAATGTAGAATTCCGTTTATAAAATTAGAACATCTTTAAGTTAATTTCGAAACTGTATTCTGAAACCAACATTTGTGGATTTATTAAATTAGAAAATATCTTTTGAAGTAAAAAATATTTGATCTCCTATATTAAAAAATTACGAGTTGATATGCATTTTACACGAACTCTAATTCCCCATTTTAAAGAAGAAACGATTCAATAACAGACATAAAGAGCAGGAGATTTGCTTTAAAAATAAATTGGAATACCTTGCATTATATCCAGTTCAATGAAGCTGTTTCAAAGAACAACTATAACTTTTAAAATGAAATTTTGGAAATTACGCAAGTCAGATTTTTCGTTTTAGTAGACAAGCCACATAATCTAAATTTAGTTACTTGTAAGTCTATTGGTGTCTACTAATCATCATGGAAACAACGGCGCCAGTTGCACGCAAAACAGCCACAGCGTTATCGTGATCCGATTTGGTAAAATCAATTCCATCAACTTCTAGAATTTTGTCCCCTGGACGTAAAGTACCTTGCGCTGGACCGTCTGGATTTACTTTAGTCACAACGATACCCTGAAATTGAAAGTCAATTATGGAACTTTTGAAACTGAAAGCAAATGTTTAAAGGAAAATAATTGATTTAATTATATAAATCTCACCGTTTCAGCTCCTGCAATTCCCCCAGCGATACTGAACCCTAACCCTGGATTTTTCCTTACTTGAACCGGCAGCTGAAAAAATGTTTGCACGTGGTAAAATCCAAGCTACATTTAACGAAATTAAAATCGTTTAATAAAATCGCAAAACTTACAACACTTGCATTTCTATGTGGTCCAAACATCCACTTAAATCTTGGTTTCCTCTCCGAATTTAAAGCGTTTATGTTCGTTAACTTGGAATTAATCGAAGTGGGTGTACTCCTTCCAGAATTCGTGTCATTTTGTATATAGTTAACATTTTTTGAAGACATTGCCATCTCACTACCATACGAGTTATTATAGGACATATCATAAATCTTCTGATCCGGCTTTAGATCTAGATGTAAAGAATTTGCGTCTTCTGATAGATTCAAGTTTTCAGAGAAAGAATCCTCGTTTGAAGAAATTCCATTTTGAGATCGCTTCGATCGATCTAATTGTCTCGATTGGTTTGAAACTTGGGAAGGATATTTCTTTCTAGAAATCGGGGAAGCTTTCAAGGAGGAAACATTTAAGAACTTGTTTATTTTGTTAGCATTTGGACCATCGACATGGTTTTCGAACGAATTGGATAAGTTTAATTCTTCGACGTTCTTCAATTGCAAGACGGGAATTTTACTTCGTTTCAATGACTGTTCGAGATTAGATTCAGATTCGTGATGAACTCCATCGCAGGCATCGGAACTAATACTCGTTCTATTTCCATTTAGATTTGAAGGAGTATCTTGATTCAAAGACTCGATTCCGTTCATCGAAGTACCATTCTCAACTCTCGATGACAAAGGACTTTCAATCATTTCTTCCTTTTGATTTTCGTAGTGAGAATTTTTCACTTTTGGTGGATTGGGTAGTTTCGGAGGTAAGATTACTTGATAATTCTCGGATGCTAGGGCTGAAATTCAATAAATATAAGAGTAGGTGCGAATAATTGAACATTTACAAACTTGTTGAATAATTGAAAGTTACCTGGATTAAGTTGTTGGAAGAAAGCAGCCTTTTTCGAAAAAGCAGCTGCAATATGATAAGGCGGAGGAACTGGAGGTACGTCACTAATTCTGTAGACTGAAACATCTCTATTCTCAAAACTTCTCTCTTCAACAAGTGATGCACTTTTGTAAGGTTCCACAAGTTTCTCGGATTCCACAATCTTCGCTGTGTTTGTTTTGGAATACTCGTCTGGTTTCCATGCAGAGTTCACGTAATCGGCTATTGTTGGTGGTTGTGCGAGGTATTCAGACGTGGGATTTCGAACACATTTTGCCTCTCGAATTTCTGGATTAGTCTCAGTCGCAAGAACAGTTTTGTTGGCTTCGTCAGAAGATCCTTCAGAATTGTTGCGTTCTATTTCTAATCCTATGTTACTAATAATGTTGCAATATTTGGAGGAATAGTACTCGATGGAAGGCGAGGACACATGAGGAACATTCTGATAATTGAAAAACCCGAACTTTAATGATAATCATCCTAATATTTATATTCGAATATATAATGTTGATTGAATTAATTAAATAATCTTACTTCGTGCGGTGGACAAGATCCAGACATTGAAGCAACGCCAATTGGTGCGGTAGGTTTTGCAACGATTGCTTCCTTTATCATGTGTTCTCGTTCTAATTGCATCTGCAATATTAAATTCATTATTATTAAAAAACAAAAATAAGAAATTTTAATTATTTTTAAATTGATTTTTGTAATTTAAAGACCTTTTGGTCGTGCGTGGTTTGGTGGTGCAGGTTGCGTGCGTGCCTAGCAAGGTTGCGTAATTCCTTCGGATAAGGCGTTGGTGCTCGATGAAGTTGCCTAGGTAATTCCGAATCAACTTCAGCAGCAAAACATATTCTTCTTCCGGATCCAATAACTGAACCAGGAATTGTTCCCATATTTTGGTCCATTTCTAGACATAATTTATTGTAAATTACGCCTTAGGATTTTCATAGAACAAAATTTACAGATTTAGTGTGAAGTTGTAAAATAAATTTTAAAAATACAGTGAAGATATATTTAAAACAATTTGTAAAACTAAATTATATAAATATACCAAATTTATATTTGAAGGTACTCTTAAGCTATGTCCATATCTTACCACTTCAGTTCTCAACTTCCTCTGTGCTATCCACTAGCAGCGAACACGAATTTCACACGAGAGTTAGTTAATTATAATTTTTACTCAAAATCGTAAAAGCAGAGCTTGTACATGTGACCATTATTATTATAAAGGATGAAAAAAACACTCACGTTCAAGATCCTGTCGTGGTTTTTGCGGTAGCATAAAGCACGAAAGCACCATCATATCCTCCTCGTAATTAAATTCCTGTTGAAGCGGCACTAGAGGTTGACTTTGATTATCGCTCAGCCACAATGCCTTGAGATTCGTTAAATTTAGCAGCGAAACAGGAAGGAACTTTATACAATTGTTAACGAGATTGAGAACTCTCAGAGACGATAGATGACCCAATTCGGGTGGAACTCCCGCTAGGTTATTCGACCTTAAAGAAAGTAAAGAAAGTGCAGTACAGCTTCCGATTTCGGGTGGCAAACATCTCAAGTAATTGTTGTCCGCGTTGAGACAATGTAGTTTTCGTAAAAGACCTATGGATGGCGGTAGGAACTCGAGGAAGTTTTTAGTAACTATAAGCTCCTCTAAGCAAGACATCTGGCCAATATCATTCGGCAGTGAGTTCAATTGATTGTCGTCAATTTTGAGTGTCACTATCGTGCGCAAATAGCACAATGAGTCCGGCAATTCGTAAATCTCATTTGAGGAAAAGTTCATGATTGATATTTCTCTCCAGCCTTGAATCTCGGAAGGAATAAGGTGCACGGAGTTCATTGTACAGTCGAAGTGATTCAAGTGATAGAGCTGCTCGATATTACCTGGAATACGGCGTATATCGTTGCCGTCTATCCACAATTCTGTGAGGTTTATCAGATCTCCGACTACCTCAGGCTGAAAGCACAATTCAATTATGAAAGTTAAGAGTACTGAATTTGATAAGGCCTAACAAGTAGAAAATTAGAGTTATTACCAATTCCGTAAAGTCATTGTTGCCAATGTCAAGTCTTTGTAAATTGACGAGTCGACTCATGCTTTTTGGAAGAGTCATCATGTTATTTTCGCGAAGCTCGAGAGTTCTCAAAGCCGAAAGACGACCAAAATTCGCTGGCAAATATTCTATGTAAGCATCGTTGATATACAATTCTTGCAAACCTACAATATGCGTGATTGCATCGGGGAAGCGTTCAAAAGGATTGACGCTGATATCTATCGAGCGGAGATTCTTACATTCCTTTATACTATCGGGTAACTCTTTTATACCTGCAAAAATAAAATTACGTTTTATTTAAAATCTCATTCTTTAGTTTATTCTTTACTATGTAATTGAATTTATTGAAATTCCCTTACTATTTTTACTCAGATCTAGCAACTCGAGATTAATTAGCGAAGCTATGGCGGGTGGTAGTGTAGTAACTTCATTGTCACTGAGTGAAAGTACTCGTAATTCATGGCACTGGAATAACGGTCTAGGTAAATCCTTTATCTGTTAAAGGAAAATATGTAAAGATCAACTATAAAGATTATATTCAATAATAGGAAGAAGTATGTAATTGAAGAATTTTGATTTAGAGAATGATAGTAAATTTTCTCACTCTATTGGCATCGAGATATAATATCTCTAATGTTCTCTCGTAGATGAACACATCGGGCGGCACATCATAAAGATTGCAATGATTTAGTTGCAACTCGCAAATATCTTCTTCTTGTGCTCTCAAGCATGCAGTGCACTGCCACCAAGCACTACCCATTTCACATCCAACTTTTGATTTTTGGTTAGCCTCTGTTGTAATCACGTATGGACAAAGAACCCATAGAAGTTAGATAAACTCTTATCACTTTTGCATCTGCAAACAAAAACAAAATAATGTAAAAGTAACTAGAAAGACAATAAAAGGAACATACTTTGAGGACAAAAGTATAACAAAACAATTAGATTTTAAAATTCGTTCGGAATTAGAGTGAAACTTCAGTTAAATCAGCAACTAAAAACGAATTAAAAAACAATAGGCAATACGACAAAAGAAAGAAACATAAGTGTTGAAGAAAATAAAAACGAGAAACAAGCATCATATGATTAAAGAGAATAGTGAAACACGTGAAACTCAGAATCAATGCAACAATGAAATTTAATTATTAATTCTGATCGTCCAACTTCTCTACATATAAGAAGTGAAAACGGGCAGAAAGTGATTGAACAATAAAATCACTTACCCAACAGTGGCCGTGAACCGACGAAGATGATCGGCTGCAGTCATTGAACGATTGAATAACAAACAATTTATTCGTCTGACCTCGGGATAATAAAATAAATTACTACCAATCCCCGAAGAGTAAAATCGATTAAACCTTCATTTTCTCCTAGCCGGTCGCGTCAATCCTATCTTGGGGATCATCGTGGTCCAGGATGACGATGAACTTTGACAATTGTCACGTTACAGGACCGGCTGCGTCATCTTCATCTTGACACAAAAAATGACAAAAAACTGAAAAAAAATTACACTCGTTTTCGGAAGCCCGGTGATATTTTCTCTACCGAGTTGATATAATTAGCGCACTAACCACTACTGTCACAATGTCACATTTGATATCGATTGATGGACATAAGAGTGATGAACACGAGCGAAATACACGCCATTTTACGTAAAAAAAAACCTTTTGATAGGATGTGTGAGACAACCGCTGGAGAAGACTCAAAAAACCAGAGAAGACGAGTGAAATGGTTCTGAAGGCGCAATCTCTGGAATTTGTCGTAATGTGCTTACATACTATTAAAAATAATCTGTAAAAGAATAAACACAGACAAGGAAATAATGCAGGAAAGACGCTTCAAAAAAAAATTATCCCGTTTGCATTTACGCATTCCCACACATTCCATTCTCAAATACAACCGAGAAAATGGAAAGAATTGGAATATTGGAAAGAATGTGAAAGAATGTGAAAGAATCAAAGAATAGTCTGGT
>JAUESI010000029.1:2890741-2937318 GCA_032275145.1 Synergus laeviventris
ACAACCGAGAAAATGGAAAGAATTGGAATATTGGAAAGAATGTGAAAGAATGTGAAAGAATCAAAGAATAGTCTGGTGTGGTCTGGTGCATGATCCAATGGCCTGGTGTCTGAGCATGGGCCATGGGTCCATGGGGAGTTTTTAACGTACCCGTGGAACGACATTCCACTGTATCCGAGGAGTCATTGGTATTTCCATCCGAACCGCGTGGAAGATTCCAATTTGGTATTTTTGGTATAATTCTCTGAATATATATATATATGTATATATTTAGAAATATAGAACAGCATATATTCTCGATTTCTCGATTGCTCTCGTAATTTCGGTGATTTCGTTACCTTGTTCGAACACGCACGTTTGTATAAGAAAAATCAGTTCGAAACCGAAAAGCCTGAAAAGGATATTTTTTAGTATACGATTCAATGATAAATAGTGATTTTGAACGATATTATATAGCATTTTTGAGGTTATATACATTCATGGTTTTTAATTTTAATGCAGAGGAGAAATTTTCTTTTTTAACGAATTTCGGAATGTTGACATGGGCTTGAGGAAATTTAACTCGAGTTTTAATTAGAGTACAACATCTATTTGCTATTCGGGTCCTAATTAATTTGATCTAATTGCGTCTTTAAATAGTTTTTGCGTTTTCGGAAAGTTAATATCAAAGTTTTTAATTTTTGGAGAAGTAAATAATGTAAATTGTGGAGATGTCAGAGGAATCGTCTATAACGTCTGATAATGTAAGTTCCATTTTATATTCATTTAATACCTTGTTATTGCTCTAGGATTCAGATACAGCTATAATGGCCCGTTTATTGCGCAATGACAATATCCCTCACTCGGCTCGGGTTATTTTTATTATAGGTCCCCTGTAGAGATATCCCTTTGTCTTTCGGCTTACCTATGTATTATGATTTCAGCTAATACCAACACAATCGCCTCCGGATTCACCGAGGAAGCTGGTGAAATCGACAGCAGTAGTAAAATATTCTGCAGCTCCATCGCCAGCGACTTTTGCCCAACTACAATGCAACACAGATTTGAATCGTCCACCCATCAATTGGTTGAGCAGTACAGCAGAAAGCTATGGATTTCAAAGCGCCTGTTCACCACCACGGAGCAGAAGTTTTTCCAGCTTTCGGATGGCTCACATGTTTCCAGATTGCGTCGGGGAAGTAGACGTAGTATCCGATTCAGAGAATATAAAAAAACTTCTCAAGATTTCTTACACTCAAGGAGTTATATCCATGGTGGTTCATCGTGTAGAAAACACTTTGCTTTTAGATGACTTTGATGTAAACAAATATCTCATGACACATGCTAAAAACGAATGGAAGTGGTTGAAGAAGTTTCTCTGTGAGCACTTTTTCCAAAATCTCGGCGACAAAGAAAGAAGACTTACCCATAAGTCTACTAGAACTAGTATACAACAAAAAAATCTAAATTCAAAGTTTTTATACCACTCCCTAGTTTTAGCAGATAATAAAGAACAGGTCGTGAAACCCACATTGCCAGATAAAACGCTAGAACCATCTTTGCCTGAACCTTCACAAGAGGAGGAATTACCAGACCCAAATTGCAACCACAATTTTACGAGAAATGTTCTCTGGACTTTTGAAAATATCCAAATGTTGATTGGCACTGATATGCCAATATTTGGAGGTCCAGCTCACCCTTGCATTAGCCTTAGACTCAAAGATATGGCGAAGCCAATTAGTGTCCTAACGGGAATAGATTATTGGTTAGATAACCTCATGAGCAATGTTCCTGAAGTCGTGATGTGTTATCATCTTGATGGTTTTGTACAGAAATATGAGTTGATTAAAACTGAGGATTTACCGAATATGAAAGACGCTAAGTTCAGTCCTAAAATCATTAGGGATGTTGCGCAGAGTATCTTGAGTTTCTTAAAGTTTAATGTTACCAAAGCTGGACACACTTATTGGCTATTTAAGGGTAAGATTTACATTTATCTTATTTTTATGCTAGGACCATTAATGAAAACCAATTTAAACAAATAATTTTTATGTTTAGAAAAGGATGACGATGTTGTGAAGCTTTACGATTTAACATCACTCTGCAGTGATGTGAACGACGACAAGGGACAAAGTCCCTTCATAGTACCAGTTGCAATGTTACTTTATCGCGTCGCCAGGAACATGAAGTATTCAGTAGAATATTGTTCAAGACGAGGGACCATCCGGATGCTGTTAAGGAACTGCATTCAGTTACTTACAAAAGAAAAGTACCCACAAATTGTCACTTCAGCACATTACATGTTGTCTGACTTGTACGTTCCTGCTAGTACGAATCCCGTGAATCCAATTTTGATTGAACAGGAGGAGGAAGAATCTCCGAACGAGAGTTTTTCGTCTCAGAATAATAGTGAAGATTCGGAAAAAATGGAAGGGGAAGAAAGCGCTGCTATTAAATCTTTGCTTTTGTCAAGAAGTAATTACAATTGTTTAATTTGATCAAACCTTACCTAATATTTGAACGCTCACTAATCGATCATTCTTCTTGCAGTTAAGGAGCAACCAGAGTATGAAGAATTCAAGTATAAACCTCCGCCAATTGTTGGAACAGTAGAAGAAAAATGTAAAACAGCTTTGGAGCACGTAGCAAGGGGTCTTGAATGTTTGACGTACTTCCCTATGAATGAAGGCTCTGATGAGGAGTCAAAGGCTCCAGAAAAGGAACAAAAAGAAGAAAAGAATCAGAGTGCAGTACCTGAAGCAGATGTTCCACAAATGGCTAAGCCATTCCAAGCCATTCCAATGCCTTATACTCCCTTAAATCAACCTACCGAAATTGCTGGGAGCAGTCCCAGTTATAAGAAGAAAAACAAGCAGAAGAAAAGTAAAAAGTCTACGAAAAAAATTCTTACAAATGATGCAGATGAAACACCGAAAACTGTACTCTGTAAGTCCAAAACTCTTCCAACCTGGCAAGCACCGAAAAAGAGTGACAACAGAAGCTGGAACGCTCATTTAAAAACCTTGCTTTATGAAAAAGCTTCTTTGATTCTCGGTGTACTCGCTGAAAAAGAGTACTCCAATGCGAATTATGGAGCTGCTCTTCGATATATTTCTATTGTCCTGCGTTGTCAGAAAATTCTGGAAGTGTTTTGCGGAATTAATAATGAGCAGATGATGAGTTACTTCCTCGGAAGGGCAGGTGATTGTGGTTTCATGATCTTTCAGAATTGGGATAACGTGAAGAAGCATAAAACAGATTTTGAAACAAAAAATGAAATTAGTCCGTTAATTGACGAAATATGTTCAATGGAGGAACTCGAAAATAGTGAGTTTTATCTTTGTATTCGATTAAAAACTTTTCACAATTTGAATATTTTCTGAATATTTAATTTAATTTATTCGCAGTTGATCTTGAACTTTTGCCGCAAAAGTTCAAGAGTCGAGAAATTACTTTGCTCGATTCTTTGAAATGTTACAATAAAGCTTTGAAGCTCCAGCAACCGAGCGTGGATAAAAATGCTCTTTTGAGAAGAGTGGGAAATGTTCATAACGAACTTGGAGTTCTATATATGAATCGAGCGAGCGGTAAGTTTTTTTTTAAAGCTTTTCCTCTTGATCCAACATATGCTTCACACACATAGTTATGTAATTTTTAATTTAATAGAGCTTGACCGATTCCTACTAGAAGATTCGGATCCATTTTCTAATGAAATCGCAGTTCTTCTCAAACGTTCGCAAAACCACCTGTTGAAGGGCATCGAAAACTTCGAAATTGTCGACGACAAGTCAAATCTGGCACTATTATATTCAAATATGGGTCGCTTATTCCGAATACATGCTCATATAGATTACAAGAAACAATCATTAAAGCGTCTTTTTTATGACATAGCTCTTGAAAAATACCAGAAGGCTTTACAAGTTCTGGCAAACAGAAAATGCAATCCTAGCATCTGGGATAATGTAACTTGGGAGTATTCTACAACTTTGTTCTCGTTGGGAACTTATATACAGGATATTCTTATTGGTGCAAAGGTACTTCAAATCTTTAGTGAAGAGACGAAATCGAGCAATCAAATGGGCACGACCCACGAAATTAATCAACTTTCCTTATGCCTCAATTTAAATTTTATTTTATCTTTTGTTTGCAGAGTTGCGAGAGGTTAGAACGAGAAGCCACTGAAATTTTACAAAAGGCTTTAAAATATTGCGAATCTGACGTTCCAAAAGAACGTCAACTTCTTTATCAATTACGAGCAGCTACAATATATTACAGATTGGCTTCGCTGTATCAAAAAATTTACAAGGAGTCTGAAACTGATCTCAAAAAGAGAACAAATCTCCAATTGTGTAAAATTTATTATTTAAAATCGTCAAAAATATTCCTTTCTTTAGAAAAGGAGTTTGATTACCTGAGAGTTCAAATAGATCAAGTGGTATTGGCTGAATTTCAGGCTTCGAGTATGATCTTTTTTTTCTTAAATTGATCCTTCATAATTGCTTCACTCTAAATCTAAGATATTATCTCTCTTTTTTTTATGTTAAAATTTACATTTTTTAGCAATGTTATTATTTGTTTTTCAGAAACAGCGAACTTTAAAGGTAAAGTTAATTGCTTTAGAAGTGCACTCGATATTATTCTGCAATGCCAAGAGGGATTGGAAATGGTGTCTAAAATTTATAAGAATATTAGAGTGGAAAAGGAAGGAAAGAGTATTAAAAAGAAAGAGGATGACACATCGAATGATTCGCAAGAAAAAGAGACCACGAAATTGAATGATCCAAAAGAAAAAGAGGATACCACATTGATCGATTTGCAGGAGAAAAAGTATGACAACTCGAAAGACCTACAAGAAAAAAATGTCAATTCGAATGACTTGCAAGACAAAGAGAGTGTCGAGTTAGAAGTGGAACATCAAATAGCATATAAAATGAAAATGTTCGCTTTACTTAAAATGCTAGGGGAGAAATTGCAGTGTGTGTTGCTTTCGTTAGCTCAACTATACTCATCTGATAAGTCCACCAAAAAGCAGAACCAAGAGTGAGTTAAATATTTAGACAATCGAAATTGATATTTGATATCACTATTTCTTTTAACTAATGTGGATAATTTTTATATATTTTCAGGGGTGATATCTTAGCTGATTTATACAAGAGGTGTTATAAAATTTCTTTAAACTTATCTTTGAAATGGTCTTCGAATGATATATCTCAATTTGGACCAGAAGATTTTATAGAAGTTATAAAAAAAATCGCGGAGTTATTAAAATAACATGTAGGATCGCAAACACTCGGCTATTACAGTAATCCACATTTCTGGTAGGACGAAAAACCACAAAATTTGGATGATATGCGTTTTCTGAGGCTATTCAAAATGGGGATAACGGTTATAAAGCATAAAGTTTTCTTGACTGTGATCCACGTGTTATATGATACTTAATTCTTCTTAATATGTATATAAATTCTTGTAAGAAATATTATTTATGTACAACTAATTTATGATGTAAAAATGAACATAAGCTTACCTCTGTCATTTTTAAAAGTTCGTTTTAACGAATTGAGTGAACGAATGAAAATAATTTTCGTACTACGATGTTTAAATAGTAAATAATAAGAATGTTTGTATGTAGTTAAAGAGAGACGCTTTTTAGATGCCAGATATGAATGAAACATATTTCTTACTTACAAAATAAAAATTACTTTTCAGAAAAGCAACTGTAATTTATTTTTAAATAACAATGATAATAAATTACTTTTAATTCCACTTTACAAACGTTTTTTGTTTTCAGTTTTATATTGACGATTAAAAATGTGGAAATGCGTTTGAATTTTCTTCCGGGCTTCTGCAATAGAGTGAATAAAACGAAACTAAAATTTTATTTTTTATACAAATTTTTTTTAAGGATAAAACAATTAAAAATAGAATTTACTGTAAAACTTTCAAAATTTACACTTTTTTCTTAATTAACAATTCCAAAGTAAAAATAAAGCACGTAATTTAAATATAAATACAATTCGAAATTTGGTTTTTTCAGTTATCATGTTGGCCAATCTGCATCAACAACTTTCAAACAATTACAAACTTGAACTTGTATAATATAGTCATAACGGTCACGTCGAACAGAGTCGAACTACTTTAATTTAAAAATCTATTTTTATCGTTTTATGCGGAAGATAATACGGATCATTCTTATTCTGTTTAAAAAATTCGATGGTGCCTTTAACTTTTCCTATTTGGTTAGTAAGAAATTTAATCTTATATTCTTATTCTCTTTGGAAATATAAATGTAAACCTTTTTATTATATCGCATCCAAGATTGGCTTTTTATTTTATTTTATTTTCATGAGCAGTGCGGGTCAGCAGAAAATCGCAATTTGTGATCATTTTGTCAATCAAAGTGCGGAATCTTTTAGGCTTGAAACTTATTTACTTAGGATACTTGGTCGCATCTGGATGTAAGAAAAACAAGCTGAAAAATGTAGAGAAATTGGAGAAGCTGCTATTTCTACCATACGACGATCAGCTACAATGGCTGCAACACTGCGAGTAAGTCGATATAGTTTTTCAATCCGTCCTGTTTCCAAATATTCGAAATAAAATGGAGCCTGGTGAGAATATTATAGTTTATGCAGTTAAGACGTCTTAACTTCCAAAGTATATTTCATCACTTTGGTTCCTATTTCATTAGATACTCGAAGAGTATAGACACCAGCATCGGTTAACTCTATATTTTCTATTATCAAACGAGGATAGAAGTAATGATTAATAGCAAAAAATTTTTCGGACGTTTGAATCTCTTCACCTTTCGGATTTAGCCTAAAAATGTTAAAGAAAACTGCATTATAATCTCAATATACACTACCTAAATTTAAAAAAAATGATTATAATTTGGAAAACTACTCGCCATTGAACTTCCGGCCTCGGAAATGCGTCTACCATAGCAATTATATACAAATCGTCTCCAGTATAACGAACAAAATCCTTTTCGGCTCGATTATAGGTGATATTTATATAACTAAGCTTCGGATCTGTTATATAAAATAGTTGTATGCATTAACAGAAAACTGTTGATGAAAGACAATGAATTGATTTTACTTACCAGATATTTTGAGATATTTATTAATTGATTTAATTTCGGGTTCTGATTTGTCCAAATTAACCAAGATACACTTATAATCCCCTTCATCATTTTCCGTAAAATTAATTATACTCAGCTGGTTTGTCAAAACCATACCTATATCAGATTTGCTAGAATCCATTTTCATGGTTACCTTGTCGTTCTAAAAGAATAAAATCATAAGAATTTTTAATAACTTTATTATACAAATACCTCTATTATATAAGAAATACATTTTTACCTTTCGTGGTGTAATCCAATTTAGCTCGTACTTCGTAATATTATTTAGAATTATTGTACAATTAAGGTTTATAGTATTTCCTCTTATAATTGATTCTTCATTGCTTCTAATAGAAGGGTTATTAAATATGCTATCACCTGTAATGGATTATTTCATCTCAATCAATTAAACAATTTTTTCAATTTTTATAGAGAAAAATTGAAACATTTAGTCTCGTATTTTCATTAAAAACTTCTTTATTCTTTTTTTACTAACTGTCAATCGATATCGAATAAAGGATTTCTTGAGAATGACCATTGTGTTTCGCCTTGCATATGTATAATCCATCATCTACCGTTTGCATATCTTGCACGATGAAACCGAATTTTGGATCCCAAAAAACTCTCTTATCGGTTGTGATTACCTAATTTTATGTTTTGAAATTATATTAGAAAATTAAATTAAAATCAGTAAGTACTTATTTATCCACCTTGTATTTAAGAATAGACTTTTCCAAACTCACTTTTCGGTTTCCACGAGAATGATATTCGAGATCAACATGTATATCTGGTGAAGTAGTTCGACAAAATATTCTCATATAGTTTCCTTCAGCCCAACTATAAACATTCCTTGGCTGGCGAGTAGTAAAAGCGTATTTTTTTGCTGTAAAGAGATATTTTTAGGCTATTTTAAAAATGTTTTCTTAAATATATAAAATTTGTATATGTAATTCGATTCAAAATAATTTTAAAATTACTTTACATACATCTTACATAAATATAAGTCAAGTTCAAGGGCTTATTATTTTCTATTATAAACTCTGAGTTGACGTAGTCTAAATTGATAGATGTATCATTAACTGCGAAGCAACTATAAAAATAAGTATCTCCTCGAAGAGCCTTAGGGCGTCGAAAAGTGTGTAGAATAAACTTTGAATCCTTTTTTTCTTGGGAAATATTGAAACTGGAGGATAATTTACCCTGCAAAATCAAATAAAAGATAAAATAGTTAGATAAAACAAAAGTAATTAGATAACAGTTTAATAATTCTAATAATTAGATAAAAGTTTATCAGTACCAAGGCGTAATAAAAGATCGCAGGTTTATCAGTAAGACAACTTATTTCAATAGGATCACCCTCGTTAATTATTAAAGTCTTGTGCGGTTGTCTGCCAATCCAGTCGCTTGGAATTGCGTCGGAAATCGCTTCATTTCCTAGTATTTCTAACAATACAAAAGATTATGCCAGAAAATCTTTCGAGTAATTGTTTAAATTTATGGTTACCGATTTTTTATCACAAATTTAAGTATAAGACAGTTGTATAATCTTTTAACCTTCAACTATTACAACTGTACAACTTTAAAGAGTTTAAGGTTGAAGTGATATTATTTCACGTATACATAAAGAGTTAATTCGTTCGAAATGAACCAATTTAACATTTTAAATTTAGATCGCAAAAATTGATTGTTAGAAGCTTATCAAAGTAAATTTTTAAAAAAATATAATACGGAATTTGAAATTCGAGGGTTTTAAAATTTAAAACTGAAATTTTTACATACCTGATAATAGCGTCAAAAATATAAATATTGGAAAGTAGTTGATGAGTAACATTTTTACTTTGTATTATTCAAAGTGACTAAACACTAGTGAAAATTTCAAACTTGTTAAAATTGATTGAAAACACCTAAAATTACTAACAATATCGGACTGTAAAGAATGGTTTCCACCTTACTTCTTACTGATCTCCCAAAAGAGTAGATGGTAGACACTGAGAAGTGCGTTATAAGGGAAATGTTAAATGAATAAATTGGTTGAATATCCCTAATTGGTCGCTATTACCCATCTTTATTCTTGGGATTTCCAACTAGAATAAATGACGTAGTTATCCTGTCCGGTCATAACTGATATTACATATCAGTGGGTCATATCATGTTTGCAGGTTTTGGGAATTTTCCTGCCAGCTAAATTGTTGATGTGTGATGAGCTAACGAACCTGCAACCAACGTCCATCGTCTCACTTTTCATGGAATAGAAAAAGTAAGGATAGTTTTCTTGAAATAATAGATATTCTATATTTTGAAAAGAGAACTAACTTCCTCTTTCTTTTTAGCAAAAAATTGAGAGTGAGCATTTATGCACCATTCAAGAGAGACAAGGTTGAACAAGAGGAGACAGAAAAAAATATCGAGATGATTAGAAAAGTACTAATTCAGACAGCAATCAACAGAGTTAAGTATGAAAATGAGAAAAAAAATCGCTAATAAAAATGATTCAATTCACTGTAAAGATATTTTAATTGACAACATTTTTCCTATTCATAGTTTTCTACACAAAAATTTGTTACCAAGCTAAGAACAAATGAATGTCAAAAAACAGGGTTATCGGCATGAAGTTCATATCAGTGAACTTTCACTTGCTGTATCTTCTTAAAAAATAAATTGAAATGTATGTAAAAAATCAGGTGGTATCTTTAACATGTTGTTTATAATTAGGCATAATGCAAATATAAAAATTTTATTAATATTCACGTATACGGTTAATTATAGAGGAAGGTGCTATCTCAGGATCTAGTAGTGATAGAATGGTCTATTAAAGCTTGAAATATATCAAACGAATTATTTAATTATTTTAACACTTTATTCTACATGTATAATAATTATTTAAATATTTTGACATATTTCAAGCTTTAGTAGACCTTTCTACCACTATTAGATCCTGAGATAGCACCTTCCTCTATAATTAACCGTATACGTGAAAATTAATAAAATCTTAATATTTTTATTAAGCCTACTTATAAAAAACATGTTAAAGGTACCACCTGATTTTTTTCATACATTTCAATTTATTTTTTAAAAAGATATAGCAAGTGAAAGTTCTTTGATGTGAAATACATGCCGATAACCGTTTTTTGACATTCATTTGTTCATAACTCGTTAAAAAATTGTTGTGTAAAGAACCATGAATGGGAAAAATGTTCGCAATTAAAATATCTTTATAGTGACGTGAATCATTTTTATTAGCGATTTTTTTTCTCATTTTCATACTTAACTCTGTGGATTGCTGTCTGAATTAGTACTTTTCTAATCATCTCGATATTTTTTTCTGTCTCCTCTTGTTCAACCTTGTCTCTCTTGAATGGTGCATAAATGCTCACTCTCAATTTTTTGCTAAAAAGAAAGAGGAAGTTAGTTCTCTTTTCAAAATATAGAATATCTATTATTTCAAGAAAACTATCCTTACTTTTTCTATTCCATGAAAAGTGAGACGATGGACGTTGGTTGCAGGTTCGTTAGCTCATCACACATCAACAATTTAGCTGACAAGAGAATTTCCAAAACCTGCAAATACTTCTTGGCGATTCCTGTGCTATCTGCATAATTTCTAAAATCTATAAAAATCTGTAGCATATAATACGTTTTTTATAACTACATATAATATATTTAGTGAAAACATCTTTAAGTAGGACCCAACGCAAATTAAGAAGCTCTAAGACACTCCTGAAACGAAAAATTGTATCTGCTTTTAACGTTTTATTGTTTATTTATAAATAGAAAATGTCCAGAACAATTTTCTGGATGTGGATGTTACATCAAATTTAACACTTATTCTAATTTTAAACTTTTAACGTCAAATAACATATCGTCGAATAGTCAAAATTATAATTCTGAAGGGTAAAATGAAAAGCTGTTTTCTGAGACTAAATTTCCCCTCCTAAAAATACTTTAAAACTGGATTATGTATATACCTTGTAATTCCAGAAGCTTTCGGATCTTCAAAGCATTAAATTTGAAAGTCAAAGTTCATCCCTTGTTCAATTCCGTTCTTAGTCTAGTCTCTGCTTATATCTACCAATTCAGAAAAATTGAAAAACGCTGGGGAAGTTCGTTATGTTCCAATTAGTTGCGGTTTACGTATATATTCTAAAAATATATAGCTAAAATAGACTAAATAGTATAAAAGTTTTAGGAAGCGCAATTCGGGTACAAAAATAGTAAAACAAGTTGGAATGATGTAAAAATATATTTCTTTCCTTTTTTCAAACGCAGAATACCCAAGCGAAGGGTAATTCTCTATAAAGTATCAATCTCGTACTTTTTCAAGTAGCGACTAAAGAAAGTATTGAGTTTGGTCCCATACTTGTTTAAATGCACAGAATTTTGGATATGTATTCGAAACCAGAACTTGCATCACGTATTTTCATCCTAATCGTTAGTATCCTAGAAATCTCGAAACTGCGAGAACAATGCAGGAAGTTGCCCAACATGCAAAAATATTTTATATAAAATATATATACCAGCTCAACGCTATCGCTGTAAACGAAGGCTAGTTTGGAAGAACGATCATAAAGGATATTCGTTGATCTAGAGTATTCTTTAGCTATGTTCTCATTCTCCACGCACATTCCTAATTTGCATTGCAACTGATGTTCGTAGACATGAGAAAGTATTCTGTAACGTAGATCTCGACCCTGAAGGTCTTATACTCTATTTAAAAAATTTTTGTTACTAAGATGGAAGACGAAGCAGCGAAGACTTCAAAGTGGACGATCGCGAAAAACTTAGATTTGCGCGGGTTCAACGTAATTTGCTGGCAACATTCCATGACGACCTGTACGTTGAACGACTCCGGTCATCCATCCTTCATCAATTGCCGTGCAATTAATGATTAGATCTCCGTCGCAAAAGCTCACCTCGTCAACATCCTGAGCCTCATAATCATACATCGCTCGGTAGACACGCTGCAAACAAAGTTGAACATTTTAAAAATAGACTGATTTGAATACTTCAAGCCTTAATAATGAAGGAGAAAATGAAACTTACCCCGGTATTTGCAGGTGGTGGAGGTGGTTGGTTTTGTGAAACGTGGTTATTGTTCATGGCAGGCGTCAAGGAACCATAATACTCATTTACAGGATCAATATCTGCTACAGATCCAATCTTTCGAACAGGTGGATTCGTTACTAAAAGATGTATAAAAATTATTTATAAAAATTACAAGTTCGAGTAATTTTATTGTAGAACATAAATTGGAGGCTGAGACTAAACATGAAAAGAGGAGCTAAATGAATATGAGAGCAATGAGGTGTAAAGCAGAACGAAACTTACCTGCCCCTTTGTCGCTTGTATAAATGACAGTCGTAGCAGCTTGTCTAGCCAAATACGGGCTTGGCCTAGCTTCACTAAGAGGATCATAATCAGCGATCCTCCCTGGTGCCCTTTGGACAGGCGAATGAGCTGTAGGAGGTGGTGCTGGATTCGCATTTACATTCGCATTAGCGTTCGCATTTGCTGTTGGTGTAACTGTGCCATCTGGATATTCTACGTATTCTAACCAACAAAGCACAAAAAGCTTTACTATATAATTTCATTAGACTCTAGGACCAACTAATACACATCTGCTTATAATATCCAAACCAAACAAATGATAACAATAAGCTGAATGCTTACAGCAAAATGGTCTACATTTTACGATATATGCCTTATATCTTTAATGGGGGCTTCAAACCCCATTTTCAAATACATATAAACATAGGGGAAAGAAGCAACCTTCTTACAAAAATAGGGGAGTTATCCGGACCAATATAAAAATGCTTTCATTTCAAATTTTCAGGGAGGCCACAAGATCTAATTTTAAAAGAATCTAAAGCATTAGAAATTGAAAAAAATATTTGTATTGGTATTACGAAGTTTTTTCATATTATTAAAATTAGCAAAAGTTAGCGTTTAGCGCGCCTAGCTTTAACAAAAAACATTGATTATTGCGAGTCTAAAGTTGGAGAAACTAAATTAGCCCTTATGGTAATTACCACATGTCTTTAAAATCACACAAGACAATAAAATATCAAGGGATTCTTTAAAATCCTTCACATTTCCCTGACTTCTTTTACATGTGGCCACCCTGCATTAATAAAAAATGGTTTGTCCTCAGGAATTACATAAATATTTTTTTTTATGTTCTTCTTCTTCTTCTTTAAGCAATCCGACAGTACAAAAAGCAAATCAATTGAATTCCAGGAAAATCGTAATTTTTAATATGGGACAATCAATACTAAATATAACATACCAATTTGTTCTCCATTTTCCCCAGTCATGGTTCTTTTTTGTTCCATTATAGCCTTTTTCTGAAGCTCCCCATGATAAGCTACATTCGATATGATCTTGCTGTTTTGTTTAATTCTCAGTGTTTCTGGGTCATCTGCTACCTGGGTGAACTTGCCCTTTGCTTTCTCGAACTCCGAGTGGTATTTTACATTACTTTGGATTTTTGTGTTTTCTGCGATACGCTTCAGCTCTGGAGTCTCCGCCATCGTCGTAGCTTTCGCTTTCGGTACATGCCTGAAAGAAGAAATGAGAGTTAGTAATTTTCATATGAAAAAAATAGAATGCTTTCTTTATCTACAATGCAATTAAAATTCACTCTACAAGTTCTAGAATAAAAATACTAATCTAAAGAAGGATTTATGTTCCATTTCGTTGAACTTTTAACTATAGTACCAGTTACATCTAAGTAGCTACTTAAATCGCAAAAGACCGCACATTGTTGCTCACTCAAGTCTTTTCTTATTGCATAAGATATAACTGCTAAAATGGTCAGTTATATGCTTTACTACACTCATCAAAGTTTAACTTGGGAGGTTAGAGCTTTAAATTTAAAGAGAATGTAGCATGTTAGGTAACGGAATCAGATTACTTGAAAAGTAATTAAAGGAAAAAAGCGGTAATGCGAGAAATGTGAAGAAACTAAAAAGCAATAGAGCGACTACTAATTTGTTTAAAGAGAATTTAAAATGTCTGACTTCAGCAACAGTTATGAATTGCTCAAGAAGCAATTCTAAATGGTTATATGGTATAGAGTTGCAGTTTAGTCAACAATTTTATGGTGGAAGAAGCATCAGCAAGACAGAGTAATCGCAATATATGCGGTCAACGACACACTCTTATCGCAGACATCCTCTGCGAATGCACATCATCGCTGAACCATAAGTTCCGTCGCATGGAATATGAATGAGCGAATGAGTGCTTTCTCGATGACAATTACACGTGTAGGATATGACAGCATTGTTCGATGGAATTAGAATGACTTTGCAATCACCTTAATTACTCCTTCCAGGAAGTAAAGAGTCGTGATAGTCAGGATTATTAATGCTGCTTCGTTCTTCCTTTATTAAACTCATTTTTAAATCCCGTAAATAGTACAGTCATTATTTCAAATCAATGTGAGCCCTTCTGTCATTAAAACGATATCTATAAGAGACGTATCTATTGGATCTATTTCTCTCATAGATAGATAGATATAGATAGATAGATCGATCAATTAGCACTAACTTGATCATACCCGGTCATTTCAAGGCGTGAAAAATTATCGCGCGACTATGAAAATAATTCAATGATTCTGTTTTGAAATTAAGTTCCCAGCAATCTAATTTGAATATTACCAGAGTAATTTGCTACTGGATAATTGGTAATAATTTAGCCGATGAGATATCTGGATTGATTTTATCTCATAAATTCAATAATAATTATATGAAGAATTATATTCACGATTTCATTCATGACTGGGATAGCCTAGTCAATGAAAAGACAATCAGTTCAAGTAATCTATATGCACTCAACTTTCATTCATATTTAATGAAAATTGGCCAAGATTGAATCCAAGAGGATATCTGCTTGCAAATCTTGAAATTGGTAAATATCGCAAGGAACAATGTAAAAGTGGAATAAAATAATATAAATTCACTGTACACATATGTAATCGAGATGTGTGTCACGAGTTCGTTTTCCATATACGGCATCTTTACGGTCTCGCCCAGTCATTATACTGTAGGTACCTTATGTAATACGCAATACGGCATGGAGTACCGATTACTTTGATGTAGAAATACCAGTCAATGATATTTTGCGTGAGATTCAAATATGATAAGGAAAATGATAGTTCTGTTTTCTTGCCCCTGTAAATAGAAACAGGGTTGCCGCTAAACCGGAAACCCCGGTTATAAATAAAATAGAGAAATATCCTGATCAGAATCGACTTCTCAACAAGCAATATTATTTTTCTAAAGTATGAATCGGCTTTTCAGCCAATGGAATGCCGAATGATATGGCTTTAGGTTCATACACTTATAGTCATATAATTAACGTTTACAGCGCGGAAGCCATGCTGGTGTAAACCAGAGTTATTCAATAGTCTCGCCTCATTGTCTGCTATACATTATTTTAATCGCATCTCATCCAAATTATGAAACTTGCATTAAAATGAAGTGTCCCAACCTTAATTACTTAACAAAGTTGCAACAAAATTATTTATTAAGTAATATAATGCTGCTGGTTATTTCTCTATAATTATTGAAGACTCGATTTTAATTGAAGATGTTTCAGCACCTGAAACGTTTTGTAACATTTTCTGCTACTCTTACTTTCTTTCAAGTCTCAATTTAAAGAAAAAAGAAACAATATGATTTAGATAGCTATTACAATGCAAAGATGTTTCGTTATATAGGCATTTTACGAAATGAGTATATGACGTGTTCTTCTATTACATATTTAGCATTTGCGTAAAGAGGTCATCTCATGAGTTTGCTTTTGGCGATGGTGGAGTGAAATTGTGGGACAAGGTCACACCATAACGATACAGGTAATGCTGCAAAAGCAACAATCGCAGCGTGTATTCGCACAACTATCAACAGAATTTCCGCGGGAAGTAGTAATCTTCATGAATAGTGGAGAATCTCACTTCAACATAATTTTAACACTTTTCAAACAAAGGATTAACTAACGAACTTTAACAGAAATAATACACTTGTAAATTATTTATTACATCAAGACTATTTATAAATTAATTAAATTGTAATGAGGACGTACCGTAGGTCATAAAAATAAAAATTACTCGGATATTGCAATTAAAGAGTTCCCATCGATATAACTCTTGTTACATCAATTCAGAGGATTGACATCTTGCACAGTCGGCAGAATTCTGTTATGGGTAATTACGATTAAGTCGCAATAAATCAATCGATGCCGCAAGTCGGTTTGAATAATACCTGTGACGTGAAAGTGTACAAATAAGTGCGAAGAAACTACCAAGTTTTATTTTTAATCAATTTTAAATATTATATGTATACGAAAAATATAACTACGCTAACAGGACTGAGCGGGAATCCTGGCTAACTAAGTAATCACAAAACTTACTCCCCAACTCGGAATGATTTAGTCTCCTAAAACTCGTTTAGTAAAAACTCTTTAGTTCTTAGAGAAATTAGAGCGTGTCCTGAGGATCATTGTAGGTTTAAGTTATACAAGAAGAGATGTAACAAAACGTAGACTAGACAGTCGTTCCGGGTTCGTGACTCCATTAATAGATACATACTTAACCTTTCGAACGAAGGACAAGTTAAAAGTCGGAAAGGAAGTATCTATCAGCAGAAATCATTGCCATGCTAGAACTAATACTGCGATAATTAAAAAAATTCGCTTATCAAACCTTATTACCTAATTAACTCTCGCCTATTCTAAGATCTCCAAGAAAGAAAAGAGTATTTACATATTAGATCTCTGTTAGATCTTTTTTAAAGACATTTTTGAAACTGTACACACTTATATATATTGAGTGAAATGGAATGGAACAAATGCTAATATTTCTGACGTGTACTGATCCTAATATGTAATGAGAAGAGATATTTATGAGTCACAGTGTAATAAAATAAGCAATAAAATAAAGCACGTTATGACGTGTTTACTATTTAAGTACCAATTGTAGCTGTTGGCTCGCAAGTGAGTTATAGGATAAATTCGAAGCTCTGAGGACTAATTTTCTCGATTCGTCGATCTAGGACTAAAAGTAAACCGGGACCTCAAACACGTACGGCTTCAAGGCCAATTGCACCTCCTCTCTTAATTATGCTAATAGTTGAAAGCAAAGAGAAGGATCAGAGTCTGGGAAAAATCTAATCTCACAATAATGGAATGTTCTCTGACACTTGGTTGCACTCGAGCACCACTCGAGAGATTGCTGTACTGAATAATTCTATTTACACGTTGAATTCAAAAGATTTTGTTTTTATTATTCACGTGACCTTTAACACCAAGAGAAAAGCATCTGAAAATAAAAGAGAGATAAGGATTTCGAAAGGAGTGAAGTTGGAATTTTCAAACTTGTTTGCAGGGTACTTAAAACCTTGAATAAAATTTGAAAAGAACCTGATAAGATAAAGCAGACTCGAGCAACGTGACTACAACTAACCGGTTGTTGATGATTCACTTTATTGATTTGGATAATCAACTTGCCAATAATTCCTTTTTAAATCGGTGCTGACTGCGGGAGAATTTTCAGACGTGTTTTCAGAATTCGCGATTCTATTTTTGAACATTCTTGACCATTTCAATTTGATTATTTACTAACTATCTAGGAATTTTATTAATTAATTCGATTATTTTTCTTATTTTTCAAGACCAACTAAACTTCCAAAATTATCTATCGCTTCGAAAATTTAAACATAAACCCTCCGAAAATAAATTTTGGATTGAAAATGATTCCAGATCTTTTAATAGACTCTGATTCACTCTCCACCACAATTCCTTGTCTAAAGCTCCACATGCGAAAGAATGAAATACCTAAAGTACAATTGTCGACACAAATGAAGATCATGCATATCTTTTGGATACGATAATAATATGCTTCTCCTTTGGAGTGGAAATTTGCAACAAGGCGAAATGACTCAGAATCTTTGACTGAAGTTGATCTCGCATATGCGGCTGACGTCACGTGTAACATATTGAAATTTAGGCGGAAGAGGCAAAAACTGAGAAGCTTCGAGGAGACTGAAAGACATGGTCGAATAAGAGAGAAAGGGAAGGACCTAGTTAGGAAAAGGAAACCAGAATCAGTCCAGACAAGTCTGAATGAGTCTCACGCATGTTCGGTTAGCTTGCTCTTCAATCCAAACGTGTATGCAAGCTCTGACACGTGTGCAATGTGCATCACTGCATCAACTCTTCATGCACCCAGAGCATTTTACAATTTACGTGACTGGTGGGCGTGCTTACACACACAAGAAAGTCCACATATGCATTCCCTGGTAAGAAAGCGAGAGTAGACAATTACTTCAAGTGGGTATGTACTACCTTTATGTACAAGCCTTCTAACAAGGTTCGAACCTAAAACCTGTCTTCGAAGCTTGATTTGCGTCGAAGGGTGCAAACTAAACCTTCTCATTATTGAGCTAGCGTGAATAGTTCTTGCAAATCAGTACGTGAAGCTGATATCTTAAAAAAAACTAGGAGGAAAGCAGTGTAGAAATAAATTTTCCTATGCTACAACAAGTCTAAATATGCATGTAATGAATGTAAGGAGAGTATCACAAGAAGATGCTAAGAACTTTATCGCACTTCCCCTCGGCTCTCCTTCTATCATAGTAAATTATTAATATGAAAATATTGCTTTTCGCCCACAACACAAAATTAACTACAACTCTCAATTAATTTTATTGTGCAGTAGTCGTTTTATGAATCCCCATTGAGGTCAAAAGAACAAATCCTTTTACTCTCAATTTAGCCAGCAACTAATTCTTTATGCAAATTCAACAAAAAATTTATTCATATAGATAAAGATTGATCAATTTTGGAACTTACGCCTCGCAGTAAGGCTGTTTGTTGAAACCTTTGTATGTACGCATGTTGAGGGTCATACTACATCCTTGGCACTTGAAGCATTGTTTGTGCCATGTCTGAAAAAAAAAGAGTAAAATTAATTCTAGATCAGATTATAGATTCTTATTTTAAACTTGGAAGAGTTCAAAAAATTGTACAGACATCGGATTAGTAACGTGATTATGGTGGAAATGTATCATCGACTTGCAAATTTTATCTAGACTGAATTCATCATCGGAAATTAGATATGGAAGCGAATCACCACAGGACTCGTCATAGACAGAGCCATACTGAGTCAAGCGTTACACGACCTAGTAACAAAATTACTGTTTATGGAGTCATTTGAAAAAAAACTGAGATTGACAATTATCTATCTGGATTCATTCGACCTCAGATTGTTACCACGCTCGCATAAACTTTACAATAGACCTGGGACCGGAACTAGGTTACGACATCTGGCAACTTTCGACTCGAAAGTAAAATTTGCACTGACAATTTTTACCACACGAATTATCTACACATCTAAGTAATTACATAAGATCTTTAAATAAGTTTGTTCCCAAAAAAGTCTTTAAAACTGAAGGAAACAATTATTAAAGGTTCTAGAATGAAAAAAAGAGGAAATATGCAAAAGATAGAATGTTATTTTTAGAGAACTAAATAAAGAAATGAGTCAATGCAGATTTAAGAATTTTATACATATCTATCTGGGGAACTATTTCAGATTCAGATTGCTCGAATTCCACACACCTAGAGTTAGAATTTGTCCTTGAACTAATCGAGCCGGTAAAATCTATCGATGCTGGGAAAGTTGGGCACGCATGGAAAATCATTAGATTAAACAATCTCGGGGTCATTGAGAATATGATAAATCGGCGTTGCCATTGAAAGTGAAAGTTCGTCCGCTTCGCAAATCGTTTAGCAAGTAGGAGTCACCAACTGGAAAACAATGACAGTAATCTCGAGTAGCAATTACTAAATAGCGAATACCGGATGCATACCAGAGATGCCACATTCTATCCTAGTGAGTACTTATCTGAGGAAGAATTTAATGACAAACCTTTAATTCTTATTTATTCACACTTTCACAATCAAGGCGACGAATCAATCAGGTTCTACCGTACGTCATCAAATTGATTCGCGAAGATTGCAATTTCCTTGTTCATTTACAAAAAAGGGGTGGCCACAAAATTACATTTTTTAATTTCCCTGAGAGAAAAATGTTAATAAGAATGCGAATAAATATGATTTTAAATATTTCGAAACTTTTTATCATGAAATCTTTTTAAATTTCCTAAAATTCTAGGAATCTTTTAAAAATTCATGGAATCCTTTAACATTCCACAAAATCTTTTTAAAACACCTTGAATATTTTCTTAATTCCAGGAGGAACTTTAAAGTCCGTTAGAATGCGTCAGAATGTCTTAAAATTGGAAACTTCTCTTGAAATTCCACTAAAATATATAAAACCCAATTACATCTCTCAAATTCTTTAGACTCAATTACAATTCCATCAAATTCTTTAAAATTGCACAAAATATTTTACATACAAATCATGTTTTTTTTATAACTAACTTCTCCGATTACAATATAAAAATTTTAGAAAGGTAAATTTCGACAGTGATCAGACAAGAAAATGCTCGCTTATTATGAGGTCAAAATGATTACGATATCTGGTAAAGCATGAGAGAAAAGAATATCAAGCTGTCCTTCATTCGTGAAATATATGGTTACTGCGAATGCAAATTTAATTGGCATAGTCATGTATTGTTTGTAAGAGTCGAACGACTTGTAAGGAATCAACTTACATAAAAATACAGCTTGTTCCCGTCGCGAGCACGAAGTGCAAATAATGCGAGATGGAGATCGAGATAATCATCAACAATTATTAATTTTTTTGCGAATTCTTGGAAACGACTATCAGAACTGCTCAAATAAACAACACTAGATTAAACCTTGATTTCGTACGAATTAATCAATTTTTAAACACAGTCTTTCTTTATTATAAACTAAAAATAGTCGCAAGTTTTATTCAAATTAATCTTCAAATTAATTTTAAACAGGTATTCTTCCACTCTCTGTTTTTTTCCCAATGAATCAGTCCAATTTTTATCTTGACAGAAGCAACAGGTTCAAATTTCAAGAGACTTCAACCCACCTGTTGTAACTTTAGGCCAGGTCAGTCCCACGCAATGATTTAAATGAGATTCGACTACGAATTCATGTTTGCAGTAAAATTTAACTACAAAACTCATAGATGTGATAGTGTGCATTTAAAAAGAAAGTAGGACTAGACAATAAATTGTTTTTCTTAATAATGCTGGTATGATTTAATAGACTTAAATATTTTTAGAATGATTAGATTTGATGTTATTTAATAACTCGCCCACAGCTTTTTTTCATTAGAGATGTATGAAGGGCTAATCTAGAATTCAGTAGCAGCCACATTTGTAGAATTACGTTAGGCGAGAGAGGTCGAAGCCTCTTCGTCATTCGAGTTTGCTCTAAGTAATTGTCCTTTGTGAGTTTCAATTTATCTCCGCCCTACAAAAAAAGCCTTGTAACATGAGATCTCTTGCGTTATATCTCCTGTCTTTTCTAGTCCTTCTTCATCGATCAAAACGTGCAAACGGGATTATTGTCTAAATATTGGCAAATAACATTCACTGAAAAGATTTATTTGCCTTAAGATTGATTAAGATATTATTAATTATTAAAAAGGGGAAAGATATATTTAAATTTCATTAATAAATATTTCCGGTAATATTATTTTTATTCGGGATTTTTATTTTTCGGCAAAAAGATGTTGTCCCATTAAAAATTATGATTCAAAAAACAAATTACTTCATTCTTTATTTTATATAAAGACAAGTTTACTAAAAATTGCGAGTCTCAGAAAAAGAAAATGGATGATGAAAGCTACTGCTTATTTGATAACGCATATTGCTAATATTTTATATTGTCTGCTACGTAACTTCAGATAATGAATGTATAATGTATTATCTTAAAAGTACCTGTTGTGAGTGCACAATATGTGATTAATGATTATTAATATGTATTTTTACTTTACTCTGTCGGTTAGTCTAGTCATTAAAAAGTTTACTGTTTCTAATATTTACCAAATTCAACTCAGCATTTTAAAAAGTTAAACTTTTAATTGTAGCTATATCAATATTTCTGAATAGATTTAAAATAAAAGAGCGGAAGGAAAAACTTTTGTTCATTTCAACATTCTAACAATAGCTGCATTGTTCATCTTAAGACATTCAAATTGTCATTGTTCTTGACCTGCACATAAACATTAAACTCCCTGCTAAAATATGACGCAATGGAATCTGAATTTGAAATATGAAAGATGTTGAAGGACAGTGTTCCAAACTGAATTACCTAAGCTCAAACTCAAAGCTGTCAAAACTTAACAATTTATAATCGAACAACCTTAATCGCTCTACAGTTTAATTCTAAGGGTTCCATACCTAATTTTAGAAAACTCTACAAGATTTCAATAGTATGACATTTTAAAAGACTACAACTTCCAACAATGACTAACCCCTCATCTCCAAGGCGAAGTATCATGACACGTCAAGAATCTTCTCTACTTATTTCGAAAGATCAACCGTGCTGAGCAAGGGAATTGAAACACGTTTCAAGCCATACAACTCTATTCTAAAAGCAGAAATGTGTGTCAAATCAGAATATGTATCTCAATTGGTCAGTGAAGAGTGCAATGCACGTTCGACACTTACTACAGACACGTGTAAGACCGCACTATATCAATGCATTTTGCTCCGCATGTAAAGTAGTACAGGAAGATCCAGCTATAATACACACTATTCGTGGATGTAGCACGCAAAATGCTCCGTTAGTAAATACTCTTAAAAACGCTTCAAACCAAAAGCACTTGGTCTAATCGCACCTAAGGTGAAACTGGTTTTTTGAGGTAAATTACGAAATCTCACCAAGCGTTCATTCGTCTGCAAGGAGGAAGTTAGAAGTGCAGAAAACCGTTGAAGCGGATACGACTATGAAAATGGAACGTCGATTCAAACAACAAAACAATCAAAAAGACCACCGAGCGAACTTGCTGATCGGCTAGATTATTGTTGTCGAGTCACGTTTTTTTTTCACCGGGAATAATCCATCTTCCATTGAAGATTAAGAGTTTAAAAACTTGGATTTCATTTCAAGTTACATGTTGGCTGCGTGGGCGAGGTGAAGAGACGGCGGGTAAATATGGAAAAACTTAGGGCGAAACCCGCTTACGCACCTTGTCAAGGCATTTGAGCTCCTCGATCGGATAGACCGTTTTCTCGCAACGGGCACACGTCTTGCTCATCTTTGCTTCGATTTTATTTCAGTCTGACTTCCGAACGAACACAAACACTTGCACCTAGATATACATCTAAACACTATGCGTGGATAAAAGTCACTGGATTTTCACGGAAAACACTGATTTCAATGTGAAAAACAAAACACCACAAAAAATTTCGACTTGCACGGGCAACAGCCGCACCACTGATTGTACAGTGTACTACCGACACTATCCTAACTTTCCCCTCCCCACGCACACACATATGCACATACACCTCACGCCCTGGCCATCCTCAATATTGTGCTGCCTCGTTGTGGCAGGGAATAGACACTAAATTTGAAGTTTTATATTGCTCTACCGGTGCATATGTTAAAAATTTTAATTTATCCATTATTGAGTAGAGCCCATAGTTATAAAACTTTGGTTAATTCTACTACGTTCAAATATATTAAACTTTAAGCGTTTTAATTCACTGAAAATATAATATAAAAAAAAAACCCTGATTCAAAAGAAATTTGCCCCTGTTGAATATCTTTTTTTCAGTCGCGTGGTGTATCGCTGTTTGCGTTTGCAACTTTACTTAAACCATTGTTTAAACAATTAGAAAATTAATTTTAAATAGTTAAAATGGAAACTTGTATGAAGATATTTATGCATTATAAAGTAAAGGAAATAGAAAATACTTTATAGTAAAATAATTATCCGTTTATTTAAGGTACATATACAAAATCGGTAATATCTATATACTTTTATCATTTTTTAAGAACTGATAAATTACACTGAAATCTTTATCTGCATAACCTTTTGATATAACCGATAAATAAATTTGATGAGCCAGTGATCCTAAAAAGACTGGAGTTTGAGTTCTATTTGCAACGGCTTGTGCTAATCCAAGATCCTTAGACATCAAAGATGATCCAAATCCTCCCTGCAAAGAAATGTTTAATGTATTAAAATTTAATTTTATACATAACTAGTAACCTACATTAATATTCAGTACTAAAAGTTTGTTTTTAACTACGAGTATACCTTGTAGTCATTACAACTTGGTACATTGGCAACAAGTCCTGGAACTGGATTATAAACTTCAGAAGACCAGCACCTCCCTGAACTCGAATTCACAATTTCTGACAGTATTTTCGAATCTAGTCCCAATCTAAATTTTGAAATTTTCAAGTTTTTCAATAGATCTCTCGGTATATTAAAATATTTATAATTAGTAAATAAAACCCCTTACTTTTCACCAAGATTAAATGCCTCAGCGGTACCAATCATACTGATCGCGAGGAGCATATTATTACAGAGTTTTGCAGCTTGTCCCATGCCAATTTTATCGCCACAATGAACTATCCTTGATCCCATAGCTTCCAGTACCGGCTTTGCATTTTCAAAATTTTCTTTCGAACCGCCAACCATAAAAGTTAGGGTGCCTGCTTCAGCTGCATTTACACCTAGAAAATAATTATTTAAATTATTAAATACCTTTCTATTTTATAAACATATTTTGCGCATGTCTCTAACTATAACTTATAAATATTATAAATTATGGATGCATAAATTTACCTCCGGAAACAGGTCCATCAACAAATCTCGTGTTTCTTTTTTTAGCTTCTTCTGCTACTGTTTCAGAAACAAACGGGTCGATTGTACTACTATCAATAAAAAGTGCATTCTTCGTTGCTGAGCTAAAATAATTTATATTCTTTTATACAGAAAGTATGCATTAAAAGTTAAATTCATGAATAATGTTTATCCATACATACCTTAAAATACCCTTATCGCCAATGTAGCAATCTAACACATGTTTATTTGATGGTAACATCGATACTAAAACTTCGGAATTTTCCGAAACTTCTGCTACGCTCTGAGCACTTTTTGCCCCAGATTCACATAATTTTGTAACAGCCGCTTCGTTAATATCAAATACTGTCAATTTGAATCCCTAAAAATAGTAAATAGCTAACAAAAACTTATTTTTTTAAATAGTATACTGAAAAAAGTAAATTTACCTTTTTTAAGAGATTCTTAGCCATTCGGCTTCCCATTTGTCCTAATCCGACAAATCCAACATTGGAAAAATCTCGTGTTCCTGATAACAAAAAAATAATGAAAAATGATTACTTTTCAAAATATGTTTATTGTTGAAAATTATATTTTAAACACCATACATTTTTACTGAAAGAAAAAAAAGTAAGTTCGACAACCTACCTTTCCGCACAGAACATGACAAATGTTTTCGAAAAACAAAGGAGTATCCCATTTTCTTAATTGTTAGACAAAGACTCAAAGCAGACTTAAGTGACAAACAAACAAAAGTCTTCACGACCCGATATCAATTAAATGCAAAGTACAACCGAACGAATTAATTTATTCGCTCCCACGACACAGATATTTTCATCGACTGGTGAGGAGAGTCACCAAAAGAGACTTGCAAGAAAGTTACTCGCGTTACATGTTTATCGAAAGTCCACAGAGGCTTAATTTCGTACCACTCTCCTGAAAAACAAGCCAATAGAAAATTTTGTTTGAGTAAAGAGCCAGGGAATGATATATTAATAGGATAATATTGTCTTATCTCTATCTCTATGACGACATTGTTCAAATACTTAGACATGAAGTGATAAACCGATAAATTATATATAGCTCATATCAAAATATTTTTTTTGCATATTTTATTATTCCATTCGATATATGATAATATCTCTGCAGAATTATTATTATTATTTTCTATAGGTGTTTTATCAATGCCCCAATAATTATATCGAGAGATGCAATAACGAATGAAACATTTTTTCTCCATGAAAATGCGCCTAAATGATTTTGGAAGAAATTTTCAAATGTAAATATAATTTTTTATTTTATACAAATTTTTATTTTGGATTCAAATATATTAAACTCTCAAGATCTTTTGGACATTCAAATAATTCCTTAGGAAAAACATTATATTAGCTGAGTAACTAAGTTCCCGCTGTTCGTCAATAGATGGCTCTAGCAGTAAGTGCTGGTCGATTTTGACCTATTCGAAACGTCATGAATCAAGCTGTCAACTTGACAAGCATAGACATTAGACGTATTATAAACAAACCGTTTTGACGCTATAGTGATTTTCTTTGGCGTCATATACTTTTGGTTGTATGCAAATACTGAAAAAATTATTAAAAAATTATTATAGGCAAATCATTATAGAAAAATCATTATATAGAACAAAATTATGGGAAACTAATTTTAGGATAAAATCCTCATTGATCAAATCAGTAAGGGTTTTCACTGATTCATATATACACAAACGCACTGATTGAAATTTCAATAGGGACATTGAATAGAGATATTAAATGTTTTTAGGAATTTTAAGTGATTTCAAATGATGTTTATGGGAATATAATTATAGTAATATTCATATAATAGATAAATCATGAATATTTTAATACTCGTGCATTTTTAACACAACTCATTAGCCAGATAAAAAAATGTTCGCACTCTGTACACATGTTGTGATGGGACAATGCGACGATCAGCTAGGCATATGTTTTTTATAAATATTTTGTTTTAATAACTATAATAGTTTTGAAAACAAAGAGCATTAGATACATTTTAAAACATTTTTATTCACAAACTCAATCTGCGAAGGGTGCATTAATCGTAAGAAAAGTGCAATCAGCTGATTGTATATGAAAATAATTTCGTTGAAGTACTTTATTAAACAAATAACATATTAACATATTGTTTATCACGTTATTTTGTCCTCTTTATTTACTGTTAAATATGAACAATGAATTTTATTTTTAATTGAAAAGAAAACTTTTATTTGTTATTACAAAAAATCTAAAAGTATTTCGAAAACAATGCGAGCATGGTGCCTGCACACATGCGTCACATATTACGAAGTTTCGTGCCTGCAAGCATGATGAAACAGTGCGACTCACAGTGCGCGCATGGATAGGCCCATCTCATTGATGGCACGAGGGGCACGAGTACGAGCGACATGAGTGAGTTTATGCGCACATGACGTGCCTCGCACGCCATGCGTTCTGTCGTTAAATAAGGAAAGTAATCGATGGCCTAATTACATAGGGTCATCATGATCTAAATTCAAATTAATTTTGCCCCAACTGACACTTACATCATAAAAAAACAAATTATAGTCCTAAGGAATACACGCACATAGACATTCTATGTATAGTATTGTACAACAGAAAACTGAATTATATTCTCGTAAATTGATGTCATACTTCAGGTCTTTTCAACGATAGATTCTAATCCAAATGTCAGTATGATGGTTCGATAATAGTAACACTCTTCAATTATTTTTACTGCCTTATTTTTAAGACACAACAAAAGAGTATAAAAAGGTGAATTATTTTGTTACTCCTTTTAGTCGTGTTTCAAAGTTCACGGAATAACATCTGAAGTCAAGTACAAAAAAGAAAATCGTCATTAAGTTGAACTAATATAATATTCATAGTTCGGAATAGAAGTTCAAATGCAAAATAAGATATCAATTTTCCTACTTTTGCTTTTAGCTTTGTCAACAATGGCAAAATTTACCAATATATTTAATCAAACATATCCTAAATCTTCGATTTCGAATAGAGATTTTGAAACGATGATTAAATTATCTTTTCCTTATGCTCAATGTTGCAACATTTACGTAGATGGTAAGACGTGACTAATTAATTACAATAAATTTTATTAAGAACATGTGATACCTTACAACAAGAGCAATTTAATTTCGCCAACTTTACTTTTTCAATAATAAATATTTTTCACTAAGCCTTTTTTTTGGCAAAATTGATACCTGAAGAAAAACAGCGTATTTGTGAAGTGTTGGAGTGTAATAGAAACAAAGCGTATATGTTTCCATCAGACGCCGAGAACTGATGGTATTTTTAAACAATGGTTGAAAGTGGTAAAAACAGGTTTTTGGTTATTGCGGCGAACCGATTTACCTGACAGAAAAATAGTGTAATTGAAAAATGTAAATCCCAAAAAGATCTACAAAACGTTCGATCTTGTATTCACATATGTTTGTTTGTTAACCTGGAAAATAATAAAAATCATCGAAAACTGCTATTTTCGAATATACAGTAGTTTTTAGAATAATTTATCAAAATGTTTTTTTGTTATTAAAAAATGCCTTTTTTCAACGGTATTTATATAACTTTGGCCGTCAAGATATTAATATTGGGTAAATTTATTTAAATTTATTTACTCTAGAGGAATGATAACTATAATCTGCGCTTGACAGCAAAGCGACTTCTTACAAGTTAAAAAAAAATGTATTTTAAGTGGACTGTTTTACGTCATAAGTAGTGATAATAATATTTACATAATTATTCATTTTTCGCCTATATACTCGCTCTATAATATATTTACATATAGGCTTTGTTTCTATTACACGCTGTTCTTTTCAGGTATCAATTTTGCCATCGTGTTTTATAAGGCGCCTATAGACTACTAGGCAATTTACCTTTATCTATGTGCAAAATGGAGGTAAAGAGCCTATGGTTTTTATGGTAATTATAACATGCCCTCAATAAAACCACTCATATCAAAATACACGTTAGGATCAACACCTGGAATCGAGGAGCTATTCAATCTCTTTATCAAAATGTATCCTTATGGTTATCTTTTAAATAGAAAAATATATGCTTGCGACGGATACTTTATATTGGCTTCAGAAGAAGAACGCATCATTTTTGCATTACAAAGGTTATATGATTTAATTCTTCTAATAATATAGCAAATTATTCTGTGTCAATCACAGGACGATACCATTTAAAAAAATTGTTTTCAATTAATTCATTTTTTAAGGGTTCCATCTCAAATTTCTAGAACAGAAATTCTCGTTATATTGGACAAGAAATTAAAGAATGACTCTGGGCTGTTTAATGTTTCTCTGTTTAAAAATTCTAACGTAAATTTAGTCTCACATTCTGGTATTTGGACACTCTCTGAAAACTTCCTCGAACCTCGAAGATTCCGCAAGATTGAAAGGTAGGGTTGTGTATGAAAATCAGAGTACAGATTTTTTTGAAAATCATTGCTTTTAATTAGGTACAATGAAATGGAGCATAAAAAGGGAGTGGTGAATTTGGAAAAACGACATTTACAGGTAGCATCATTTTATAATCCTCCTCTTTGTTACTTAAATAAAACGATTAATCAGACTATAAATGGTATCGAAGCAGAAGTCTTCTTAGCTGATAATGGTAATTTGCATTTGAAATAAGAAACCTCTCATATAATCTAGTTTTTTCGTTTCGTTTCATCAGAAATTGTAATTATGAATTCTTCTGTAATTGATCTTAGATTTTGAAAAAGATGGAATAGAAATGCAAATATTTATGCTGATAGCAAAAAAATTAAATTTTCGGTGGACTATTAGAAAACCTAATGGAAATTACAGATATGGAAGACAAGTAAGTGATAAGGAATGGAATGGTGGAATGATTGGACAAATATTTAGGAAAGAGGTAAGTAAGTATTAAGTATAAATTATTACTTCAATTTTCTAAAATTTGAATTAACTATATGCATTTCCATTTATCTATGAAATATTTGATATATGAAATGAAATCAACCGATTATCGATTTACACCAGATCGATATGGCCTTCGGTGGAATATGGCTAAAACACGATCAGTACCTATTTGCAAACTTGTCTGAGCCCTGGTATCAACTCTCAATTAATTTTTTGGTGCCTCGACCAAAACCATACAGCAGTTTTTGGGCAATAATTAGACCATTTACGTTCGAAATCTGGATTATTATTATGATAATGATTATAATACAAACTGCGCATACTGTAATTAAAGCTCGGATTAATCCAAGAGTACCTCAACGTATGTAAAGTACAAAAACTGCATTGCATAGATATTTATAAAAACATAGATATAAAAATATACTGTATTGAAAATGAAATTTGTTTTCAGATTACAGAAATATTATTGTGACTTTTACCGATTTAATTGGACAATTAGTGGGCACTTGGATACCAGAAAGTCATCCTGAAACTAGATATGAAATGCTAATATGGCAAATTGCAGGATTTTTACTTGTTACTGCCTATAGTTCCATTCTTGCTGCAAGATTAGCCAATCCTGAATATGAAAAAAGGTGCGCGAAAAGTTAATTTACTATAATTGTTCCTTACACAGAATTAAATTCAAAGTTTTTGCAGTATAACGTTTGTTGACCACGACCGTTATGAATCATATATACTGAAAATAATTTTTCCACTGCTTATTCACTATAAAAATATTTCTGTGATATTACTTATGCAACCTATTGATAATTTATTTAAGTCTTTAATTGTTGGCTGATCGCTGAATTAATCTTCCCCAATTTATTCAAATTGGAAAGTGTTTACATTTCGAAGAAGGGTTTTTATCACACTTGACATTTTTTTACCACGCACGTTATACGTTTAAAAACAGATTAGTTGTTTTTTATGTTTATGTTTCGCATCACAAGTAGAGAGGTCGAATAAAAGCCAAGTTCAGCTGTTCATTAATTTACTGACACAATCAATTAGATTTTTAATGTTGTGAAATTTTAAGGAAATGCACTCTTAAACAGAGTACAGTAGTCTCCCACTTAACGCAAATTTCAGTCTCAGACTATTGCAATAAATGGGAGGGTACTGCCTTGGTAATTTTCATTTTGAAGGCTAAGGGTGAGGTGAGTACAGAAAAATTATAATATCTGTAATATTGTTGTAAATTCTCAGGATTGATACTGGTGAGCAATTTTTGGAGGCCAATCTTACCTGGGGAAGACAAGGGCCAATACCTCTCTTTAATGATTATTTCGACTTTAGTGTACGTAAAATTATAAAAATTGGATTTTAACCTAATAATTTTTATAAATATATTAATGTAATTTCAGGATAAACATTTTTCTCATTTTCCGGATAGTTTTCATCACGAGATAAATAGTGAGGAAAGGCACGAGAAAATTCTTAGAGGTAATTATGCGATTGTTGGAAGACTTGTGGGGTCGCTTTTCTTCCCTGAGGATAATGTCACTAATGAGGATTTAAAGGTTAGAGAATAATATAATAATAAAATAATAAACTCTAAGAGCAATATTACGTTCTCTTTGAATAAGTTTTTTATTATTGAGGCCCATTGTTTCAGTATTACAGATTAATGACCCAATCTGTGGGCCAATCGTACTTATCTTTTGCTACACAACCGTGGCTTTTGGAACCTGTTAATATGGTATACCTAATATTAATTTTACATGAGAATTTGTAAATTGAATTCATATAGTGGTAACCTTATAATATACTTCTTATCAATTTAAAACAGGTAATGTTATGGCTGAGAGAAGGTGGAATCACATTATATCACTTGAAAAATGTGATTCGTCGTCGAGCAACTCCCAGTCTTCATGAAGTTTTGGTGGAACGTGATTTTCCGGATGGAATTGCCAGAATTCTTGAATTGACACCATTAGGAGCAGCTTTTTCTCTTTTAATTCTAGGATTAGTGTTCTCTACTTTCGTATTTTACCTGGAATTACGATCAGTTCGTGGTCCCAGAACTATTTTAGCAGTTTTAAAAAACGTAAATCAGAAGAAATCAAAAAAAAAAATTGAAATTACATCATACTCAAAAACGATACCAACGAAAATTGGCTTTCTACCACAAATTATTGCTACTCTGAGAAAACATGTTTTAAAAGTAAAATAATTGAGTTACATAAATGTGAATAAGAATATGCTGCGTGCGTTCCTACAGCGATTTTATGTTCTCTAATTGCAAAAATAAATGATATCTCTGCGCTTAGTGTGTCAGTAGGGCTCTGCAGGCACTGCAGCTGGCTCTGCTTTAGTAATGTTCAGTACTAAAGCAAACGTCGTCGGATTATAATGTAAGATTGTACAGTGTATACTAGAGTGGCTTGAAAATTTACATTTTCTAATTTTCAATAGGCGAAATTATTATTAAATTTATTTAAGCTTTTATATACTCAGTCTCTCACCAGTGAAGATCCATTTCATTCAATTTGTATGCCCTAAAAAGTTTAAACAAAAATTTTAGGCGTATCAAAAATTGCTTAGAATCACAACATTTGGAGACTCTTAGCGTGCCTTAAATTATCTACCTTTCGAGTTTCGGCACTTGTCCGAGCAGGCAGCTGCAACTCTACAAGCTCATTTATTGCACTCTGTCAGGAAAAAGTGGCCTCTTTCTGACTATGTTTAGGAAAACACATCATTTGGGTAAAACCATTTTTCAATTATTAAAATATTTTGAAAATTTAAGGAGTATAAAGTAATTACATATAATAATTAGGTGATTAAAATAAATGTTTAACATTTTTTTTAATGCTAAGAGAATGCTATGAAAAATATTTTTTGTATAATTTCTATGAGTTTAAACAATTTAGAATTTAAAATTTCATTCTAAGATTGAAATCATGTTGGAAGCAAAATAGAGAATTTCTTTATTTTCAAAAATATCTTCTGAGGACCCGAACTTGGAAGGAGTAAGTTTCTGGAAGGCAAAGAAAGGTTTCAGGTATCAAAAGACGTCCTCCTATAAACGGGATAAGTACTGAATTGAATGCTGCAGTAATAAGCATAAAAGCCTTAAATTCACTATTCGGAATGAACCTTAAGGCAACTCTAGAGTTTCTCGACTTTGACTGAGTACTAAAAATGATTTTTTTTTTTATATATTTTTTTTCTTGTGAAGAACAATTTGGTGAAGTCGCCCTTTGAAAATTACAAAATGTAAATTTTTGGGCCACTCTAGTCACTGTACACTGAACTTAAAAATCATTTTAATGCAGTTCCATAATTAGGAAGTTATTCATCATTATAAAGTCATAAAGTTGATTTGTATCGTTTTTACATCTCAAATACATTTAAACTTTTTTATATATTTGAGCGACTGTTTATCTACATTTATATATAGGTCATGTAGTTATTTAAAATTTATTCCTTTGAACTCTATAAAGTGAGAGATATTTAATAGTGGTAATGAAACGCTGTATCCTAAATAGATGTTACTAATCACTGAATGATCTTTAATATATATAAGCAATTGCCTCATTTTTATTTAAATATTATTTTTATAGTTTAAACTTGATTACAAATAAAAATGGTGAATAGCATAGATGATGGTAAGTAGCAACAATTTACTAGTCAATTATTAATGCCAGGTCAAAAGAAAAAAAGTTTTAAAGCATAAAAATCTTTTTATATGGCAGTACAAGCAGCAACAGTAGAAGATCACTTTAAGGAATTAATTGATGACAATACGTTTATTGCTACGGACAGATGGAAAGTTACACACGGTGATTTACCCGACTGGTATAATGCCTATCTTTTCAAAAGGTAAGAAAGATATCAATATTTTAAAATTATATTAATTCGTTATTTTCCTTTTATTTAATGTCTTTTCAGAGCTCAAGAATGTTATAACAATCACATTTTGGGATATGTATACGCAGCATTAATGGGATTGATAGATGTATTATCTGTACCCTCAATTTTAAAGGTATATGTGCTTATTTATATTTTAAATATATATAATATATTATAAGTTGTTTCTATTTATTAGTGCGCTTTAAAACAAAATCAATATGCTTATATAATGAGATATTGTCAATTATTTTCACCCCTAGGTTTTGATTTTCACTAAGCAAAGCAATATTCCTTGTACTGCATTTAAAAGGTATGCGATGACAGTACTACACACACATGCCATGTACTCAGAAGATTCAGATGACCCGAAGTCAAAGTAATGATTTGAATTATGGTGAACAAACTACGTATAATGTAGATTTTACAAGTTATTTTCTATCAGCAATTGTTTCTTAGATTCTTTTCGACCCTTACTACAATTCGATGGAAACACTGCATGGCTAGCAAATGTTGCCAACATGCTGAACTTGATGGAATTACAAATAGGGATTTGGCTATAACACAATTTGGATTTTTCGGCTACATTCTAACTAACCCGAAGGAACTTGGGTTTTTGCAGGATCCCAATGAACAAGAAGCTTTAGTACATTTTTGGAGAGTGATTGGGCATTTGATAGGCATTCCCGATCAGTAAGCTTTTTTATTAATATATTACACATAATTATATATTATATATTTACATATTTTTCATTGCATTTCTAACAAAGTATTTTCTCAATACAGGTTGAATATATGTCGAAAAAGCGCAGAAGAAACACTTCAACTTTGTGAAATAATTAAGAAGGAAATGATGACAAAACATGTGATGGAAAATTCTCCCGATTTTCGAGAAATGTCATCAGCCATGCTGGAGGGAATAGCATGCATAGACTTTACTACTAATGTAGAATCTTCCATGGCATTTTCCCATAAATTACATAATATTCCATGTAAGTTAATTATAACAATTTTTAGTAACCTTTCATGGCTATAAATTTTTTTTAAATACTTGAGTGAAAGAGCAAGTTTCCAATTACCAGAAAATATTAGAATAATTGTAACGTGCTTTTTGCCATTTCTGCTTTTGGTGCCTAACATAAGATATAATCTTATTTTCTTTAGATGAAGAGCTGAGTCTGTGGAACTGGCTGGCTTTGAAATATCACGAAATGATTTTCTCTCTCTGCAGTAAGTTTTCTTTTCATATTATTTAAATATAATTAATGAACGTTAACGGATGTTGAAATTAAAATTTATGTCTTTTAAGAAACACCAATTGTTGGTTTCTTCATAAAATCGTTCTACAAGGTCATGCTAAAGACAGTATTTTGGCTGGTGGATGGATATCCTTTCATTGCATGGTTCAGATTTGGAAAAACAAAAACACAATTTGTTCTTTATCCACATATTCCATCGCAGAAGATGTAGTCTAAGTTTTAAAACCTCATTTATAACGAGCTATACCTATATTTTGTACACAATAAATTCGTAAGATTAGATTATTAGACTTGATAAAAAATTAATTGTAGAGAATCTTGTAAGAAAATTAGGGACATTTGGTTAGAATAGCATTTATGTCATACGATCTTATTTTCTTATCTCATATAGTTTTATGACTTTCGCCACTTTTTATTGAACTCTGATATTATAATTACTTGACATTTGGCATGTCAATGCAAGAATTTATTTTCTTTTGATACATTACTCTTCAACATTATACGTTGATAATGCAAATTCTGCATTATGAAAATTCTATCCACTCTTTTATTAAAATTTTTAAATTCATTGCTAATAGCTATTGCAAGAATTTTATGGTTCTGTTCTCAACTAAAATTATCTTCGACTCGATTCAAGAACTGTACGTCAGATCGAGCCATGTGTCCAATTAAGCTCTTTCACAAACTATGAAATTTAATCAGCACTCTGATGCAGCTAATTGATTTAAGACTTCGCTATCAGTTTGATTATCTAACCAATTAAAAAACTTTTAGGAATGCATTTAAAAAAACACATTATTAAAATAATAAATTTTAAATTGAATTTGAGTGTGTTACTGAATCAAATCAGTAAGAAATTTTACTGAAAAATCAGTGAAAATCTTTACTGATTGGATAGATGACGTTTCCTACGATTGATGACATTTTTTTCACCCAGGGACTTTTTTGTCCACACAAGTAGAGACATGACAATTTCTTAAAAAGGATGTTGCCTAAAGCACGCAGAGGTTCATTACATGCGAAATCGATGTGGTTTTTTGCAAGACGATCGAAGCAAGGATCAGAGTCAAGCTCAGGATAGTAGGAATTTTTGTTTGGTTCGCGTGATTCTACCGACATCTTTGATTCGAGCTGGTTAGGTAGAAGCCGCCTCTTTTATATATGTATATACGTATACATATATATGTATCTACATATAGATATATACATTCTTCTGTCCTGCAACTCTCCCTCGACCCTGTCGCTTCCTTCACGTTCAACTCCAGCTCGTTTCCCCTCATCATCCCTTCTCCATCGTAGCTCATCGGAGTAAAATTTCTCCTTGTTGAGATAAGAGCGAGAGAGAAAGCCCGAATAGCAAGAACAGAGATGAAGAAGTCACTGCACCTATCCGAATGTAATAAATGAATTGTTGAATTTTTGCATTTAGGGAGTTGAAAATTAGCCGTATAACCGTATAACCGCTGTATAACCTTGTGGCAACCCTGATTTCGAGCTCCACTTTAAACCAAAGATATTTAAACACATTTCATTAAATGTATCTGTGATAAAGTTTCACAGAAGTCTCCATATAAAAGAGCCGTCACCGTCTTTGCAATAATAATAAATTGTAAATAAATGTCCTGCCAGAGGTAGGAATACATCCAGTAATTAGAGCCGGTGAAACCAGTCTAATTTTAAAAGCTCTCGTTAAATGAATCTGTAGCAAATAAACGTGAAATATTTATTTTGCGAGTGTGAGAACCGCTTCTGGATCCGCCCTTGAAGAAACGAGCAAGAGGCGAACTTGTCGGTGAACAAGGGACAGGATCTTGAGGGTAAAGGCGGGGAGGGAGGGGGGGGGGTGAAAAAAATATACGTCGCAGAGGATACGATACGCTTCGAGATCGTACTGTCCATAGATACCCAACCTGTCTCGTAAACTCTATACGGGTTCGACGAACGTTTCTTGGGCGTCAATGTTACTAAAAAACATTCCCAGTCAAGATTTTACTGGAAATTAATCCCTGTTAAATAGACTTTACTATTAGATCCAATGGCTATGTATATAACTCACAGCAATGGAAAGTTAATCGACGGCAGAACAGCTTCTGGAAGAGAAAATCCAGATCTGGCAGTATCAGGCCCAAGGGCCAGATTCTGTTAGGCACATTAGATTCTGATGCACGTTTGCTACTTTTTTATCCATATTTTTTACTAATTAACATCGATCATATAAAGAGAAAAGGTTTTAATCGACTCTGGTAGTTCATTGATTCCCTGGTCTCTCATTTTCTATCTTCTTCCTGTACTTCTTCACCTTTTTTGTTCTCTTCGCGCAGCAAGCTATATGGCGGACTCTTCTCTAGATGGAAAACGTCCAATCCGTAAACTTATAACGAACGTGCGGTACATTACGATCGTTCGAATATATCTGTCGAGCGTCCTCGAGGACGCAGGACGCAGGACGCATTGTCGTCTGGTGTGTAAGCAAAAAGGCGTAGCCATCCAGTTTGTGTCATATATATATATATATAGTATTATATGTGCAGAGACGACACTCGTTTTGAAAACGATTCAAGTAATGCAAACGCTCAGGAAATGTTTCATTATCGTAAGAAGAAATACGAAATCTGCTTTGATAGCCTAGCATTAAATAAATATAAATTCTACACCTCCTTCGCGATCGAGGTGTGAATATTATAAAGTAAGGAATTTCATGATTCAAAAAGATCTAGGATGAGAAAAATGTGCTTTGCACCAGACAATAAATTTTCGCGTATATTTGCGTATATTTGCATATAGAGTCAAGAAACTAAGTCTTCTTGTACGATGTATACAAGAACCTTTAAGGAAAGGTTGCTTTGTAAAATTCTGGTAAAATTCTTTGCGAATTTATTGGACAGGAATTTTTAGCTGGAAGTTCCAATGATATATCACATATCAGTGAAATTATGAGTTTTTATATATGCGGAGAACCTGATTTTCAACAGTCAAATGGATGAGCTACCGCTAAAGCCATCATGCATATGTCAGGTTGGAATGAAAAGGAAGGTACTGCGTTAGTTGTAAAAGAATGCTCGTCTTATCTACGCCACTGAAGCTGGAAATGAGACTTCAGACTACATATAGAAGGTTCCACCTTGTATTGTATTGCGCACAAGAGCTGCTCATGATGGCTTTCCGTTTCTGTTACATACTTGTGTAAAAATCCGCATTTGACGATGAGTCGCTCGTGAACAAGATCTACTATTGGCAGAGGTATAGCTAGAATTTTGTCTATGTATAGGTGATTTCAACTAAGTAAGTTGAAATACAGTTGGATTCTTCTTGTATTCAGTTTTACCCTCCAACCACTCTAATTTGAATTAGACATGCTATACAATTAATTATGGGTGTTGGATCCAATTTCTAAACTAAAATTTAAATTTCCTGTTTTACTTAGCAAATAATTTAATTCTGTAGATATTTTTTCACTCTGTAGTGGTATACTCATTTTTCAAATAGAAGTACTGTACTTTATTCTTAACTGATTTGAGGGATTTAAAAGAGTTATCAAAAGGTTTTTTTTAAAGAAATTTGAAGTTTCAACAAGATAATTCAGGAGATTTTAATGAATTATAAAGGATTTTGAAATATTTTAAACAATTTTAAGAGATTATTTATTTCCTTTAATTTCCTCCATATTAAAATCAATTTCTTGAAATTTCCTTTGAAATTCTTTAAAATCACTTGAAATCCCTTAAAATCCTTTAAAATCATAAACCAATCAAAGTCCCTTAAAATCACCTAACATAACTAAATAAATAATTAGAACACTTCAAGTGACTATTCAAATTTCAAAAGAATTCAATGACTTCAGGTGGTTTTAATTTACTGATATCTCCTAAAGTCAGCGTGAATTCAGATTACCCCTTTCTTTATAGTGAAAGTAGAATACATATTATGTACGTATTTAATACATACGTATACGGAATTAAAGTGAATATAAAAATATTAACTGTGAGACTATAATCTTTATCTTCCTTTTTAAGAATTAAAGTTAATCTTTTACAAGTCGTGAAAAAAGGAAATAAACCGCAAGGTCGAAGGAAGAATTAAAATGCAAGAGTGTAAAAGACACCCGTTATAGGTGCAAGTAAGGGGCCAGGTGGTCCACTCGTGTGATATACGTTCATATATACGTTCAGTGACTCACACCTATAATAATCTTTATACACATATATATAAATATTTTCCCTGTGTATAGTAGTACGCTTTCTGTGGGCGCTAGTTCGTGAGGGCGCCATACTCGGCGCCACTGGTTCATTCCCCCATCAGTGCTCGAAACGCATAGACGTTTGCAACGTTTGCGTTAACCGGGGAACAGTTTCGCGTGAAAAAAGAAAATTCTTTCGCGATTTGCCGAAAATTCTTGATTATTCACCAAGTCGGCCAGTGTGAGACAATCAGTGAGTTCAAAAGTGATCAGTGTGTTTCGTTTCTGTGTTCGAATTGATCGAGAACTTCTCGAAACGCCAACGACAGCTTCCGATTCCTTCATTGCGCGTCCCTCCCTCCATTGAATTCTGAGTTGACGAGGGTGCGGAACTAAAGAAGAAAGAGAAAATATCTCCTTTTTTAGAAACAGGAGATGCCATAATTCTAGGTGAGTAGAAACAGAAAGTCAGTTATAGGTTATACATATTTTTGAAAGTTGGTGAACCGCGGAACTGTCAATTTTTGGAATCTTCATGATTCTTTAAAGTTTAAATGGAGTATTCGGGTTTAAATGTTATTCCAACAGTTACCGTCGTGTGTATTTTTAAATCTATTTCTGTCAAATTTTGCACTTCTGGGAATTTCATTGGGGGTTAGGTATATGAATGAGTTGGAGACAAGCCTTAAAAAAAGTGGTGAATCATGATGATTGTCATTGTTGTTTGTTTTTCGATTAAATAAAAATGAGCATAGTGGTTGTCAGATTTTTTTATTTAACAATGAAAGCATTGATTTTTCCCGAACAGCTGCGGCTGGAATGGGCTGGAAGAGGAATTCGTCGACCTTGGTTCCAGAATCAAGATTGACAATTGCTTAAAAAATCTGTTTTTCTATGTTTTTTTCTATTTATCGTCCACAGATTCGGTCTGTTTACTTATAGTTTTATTTTTTGTGTTAGCTTTAGCTTTTACAAATGTGACCAGATTAATATTCCTGATTATAAAATGTTTAACATAAAAAAGAGGTTACATTTCCCAAGTCGAGGTAGTGCCAAGTCGAAATCGTTATTTTACCGAATTTTTATTGAGTAAGATTAGTTTTAATAATACTATTGTCTTTTCTAGATAAAAAGACGAAGATAAGAATTCCAATCTGAAAAAAATTGACTAGGTCAAGTTTTTTTTCGACAGGGATGTAGGAATTGCCTTCCAGGCCCTGGTAATCGTTTTTTGAAGGAAATGGCGATTTTCCTGGATCAGATTCCAATTTTAAAAGATTTTAGTTGAATGTAGGAGGAATGTACGTTGGTTGGCAAAGCTGTTACATTTGCAGACCCGTTTCGTGCGTTCGTACATAATCGGAAGACCGCAGCTTCGGTTCCTGAGCTGGGGAGAAGTTCGGTTGTGGCTTCGGATTTCGGACTCGTCGCAGATAGACTTGAGGCTTGAGATCGATGAAGCGGTAACGGGAAATGATTTGGATAGCGATAAACGTGAATTGGTGGAACAGCGGCAGCCGCGATTGCAAATCCAACTTCTTTTGAGCTTACATATTACCGTTAACGACCTGATTCGTTCCATCTCGCGAATCATTTGGTGCAATGCGATATTACGATGAATTGCTATACTTCAAGGAGAAATAACTCATGAAACATAAAATGGTTCTTGTTTGCGAGTCGATTAGCGCATTGACTTCCTTTAAGGATGTTGAATCCAAGTTCTAACTTTTTTAATTCGAATCCTTCATTGTACGAGATTGTACTTAACAAATATTATATGTAGTTAGATATTTTATCGCTCTGCGCTGGTATTTAATTTTTAAAATAGAATTTTCAACATGGAGCAAAAAAATTCTTTTAACACAATACTTATTATAAGTTTGTACTTTTTGGCTCTATACCTATAATTGTATTTAAAAAAAAAACTGCTACGGAGCGAAAATGATATCTAATTATATTTATTAATAAGTACATAAAATTTCCTATATTCAAAAAAAGTGTCACATCAACGTGCTTTATCTTGTTTCTTCTAACCCAAGGAAAACCTCAAATATTCTCAATCCGCTTCTCTTTTGTATTTACAGCCATCATATCGCCTCACCTTTGTCAGAATCGATCGTTGTAGTTCTTGTACCGCCTGCTGTTGTTCTTCTCTTTCTCGCAGATGAATTTTTCAAATTGAAATTGTCTACGATTTAGAAGCTTTTGGATTTGATTTAATTTAACTGCACCATTTCATAATAATACCTTAAATAGAGAAAGAATTATTCAAAGTTTGCTTGAATGTTTTTTCAATTAAGTCAACTTTATTCAGTGAGATTAATTCAAGGCAATATTTTCTCTGAGCAAGCATTTGCCAGAACGAAAACGCCAATCCTCGGTGCCAATTATAATGGACAGTGGGTCGTAATAGTGGCGACTTGGTTACAACAATAATCGTCGTTCAGATTACCAGCCACTCTGAGAACATAACTGCAGTAAAAAGAAGTAGGCGAGTGTACGTGAACTATACGATTGTGCCTGCGCTGCATAATTGATCGCGCGTTCCCATTGTCGTCGTAGCATCGTCTTCACTTGCTTTTCCTCTCCCTATAACCCTGTTATATATATTAACCTACATCTTTTGTCTCATAAATTTATCGACAATCCGCAGGGTGGCGACTTGACCGGAAAATGACCAGGAAAAACCGGGAGTCTATTAGTCTGACGATTTTTTTTATTGGAATAAAAATATCAAAACAAAGTTTCTAAGGTTCTGATTTATTTACTAGCAGAAACTTTTCAAGGGATTTCATAAGATTTAAAAAATTATAAAATGAAGAAAAGTTTTGTATTTTGATTGGTTTTGGGGATTCCTTACATTCACCTTGATCGTTTGAAATTTTCCTTTAAAATTTCATAAAATCTTTTCAAAACCGAATGATTCCAAGTTTTTCGCCTTTAAATAGATACAAATTTAAAGGGTGTTTCGTGAATTGGAAAATTTGCTTAGTCTCAAGGGAAGCAAATTATATTCTGTTCTAGCTCTGAGAACCGGATCCTTTATGAATCCCATGAATATTATGATCATACCATATATGGTATATGGTGCATCTTGGTAGAATCATATATCCTCCAGAGTTTGCTTCAAAATATATGCGCTTATTCGTTTCTAAATATTATAGACGGAGCGTTACGCAAAAAAATAATTCTATCGGATTTATACAATTTGCACTATAAAGAAATATTTTCTCTGATATTGAAACCAATTTTTTTCCTAAAAAAACTGGCAATATCAATTTCTTGCATACATATAAATTGCCCCCAGGCGCAATTTCCAGGATAATAGTTAATCAATGCTGCGGTTGCTCCCTGTTATGTCTTTACGTAATCGAAAATGCAGCTTACGTGCTCAGTCAACCTTCTGTGGCATCGCGTCGTTGTCGCATCGAGGGCGAAAAAGGACTCGGGGGAGGATGGACTACTCCCGAAATAATCGTGCGTATCGATCGTTCTTTCGTATATGTCCTCTACGTGCATGCACGTATATTTTCCACCCACAGGCACCGGTAGCGACACAGGGGTGAGAAGGGGAGGGTGAACTTAATTCCCAACATAACGTTGACTGTTCAGCTGGCGTTTGTTTCATTCTACGATTGGATGCAAGGGAATATCGCATCAGCACCGCTCACATTGTATTGCGCTTTCAATTACTCAATTCTATGTAACATTATTCGCGCGATTTCCGCGAGTCCTGGATTTTATCGAGCTTCTCGCATTCGCCAAAGGCCATTTTCATTTTAAAGCGCGTATAAGGTATCTTTTAGGGCGTATAATTTGTAAGTTATTTACACTAAATGGCAATAATTAGTCATTATAGTTGGTTTCCTCTCTAAAAAAAGTGGTGCAAAATTCCTCGAATATTCATAACATTTGAAATCCCTTAAAATTCTTTAAAATCTCTACAATACATGAGTTCTTTAAAAATCGCGCACGTGTTGGTTTGCTAGTTTGATAAAAAAAATACATGGATATATGTAAGGAACATTCGTCACCATTTATACGAAGTGGCGAAATTAACAAAAGAGAGTCGATAGGCAGATGTAAAGAGAGAAAGAGAGAAAGTGTAGGAAACGAGACACTAAACAATCGGGGTATAGAGAAAGAGTGAGAGAGGATGAAAGGGTAAAAAGAGGGAGGTATAGATACGTATGAGGAAAAAGATGAGTGTGTTTGGCCATTGAGCACTTTTGTGTTTGCTCGTGGACGTGCCGGTGCGTGAAAAACGAAACAAAGGATTGCGCGAGTCAAATAACGTGTGTGGGGGCCGAGTAGTAACTAGTAAGCAAAGGAACACCATTTCCGGCGAAAGGTGCAAAAAGTAAGACTGAATTTTAGATTCAAATCACAAAAATTTCCAACGTAAAACAACTTTTGTTATTGGGAATTTAATATCCAACACCATGAGTAGTGCCACTAATTTGCACTTCTTTTCCTTCACGACGAGCGAGGCTGGGTTGTGGGGGTTTACGATTTCTCGGAATTATATTCTCCTACTCTTCCAGAATTGCACTACTCGTAATTTACATCAGAAACATGAAATATTAATTAATAGTATTTATTAAAGTTCTATATTGCTGTAGTTATTACTATAAAAAATTGCTATCATGTGTAATACCAGGTAATACTATTTCATTGAGAGAAATTTTCATTAATTTAAGTGGGTTTAGGACAATTGGAAGCGACTTTTTATTCTTTTGAAGGAAAATCGAAATTGAAAAGCATCTGCGATGAAAGTTTTATAACTTTGGCACTTATTTCGTCAGTTAGTAATTTCAAAGTCGCTTCGAGAATGCACAAAGTGTGCTTCGTGCTTTTATTTGATTGCAAAAGCTTCCTACTACGTGTCTCTTCAAGAATATTGTACAATGAAAATATGTTTAAGAAAAGTTGAAAAAAAAACATTTCCGAAATGTTTTAATCATTGGTTATTACATATTTCTACCATTAAACCAAAATCTAACTTATGTCTTGTTTAGTCGACTTCCATCGTGGGAAGCAATAATGCAGCGTAATTGCTCACAACTTCAACTGACTTATATGATTACCAATAATGAAGAAAGCGACCTTTTTTACTGTTGCGTTAATTATTTTTTCTCTTTGTAAAGCATTGGCTAACCTTCGTTGTAGTTTATTCATTCAAAAGCAAACGCGCAACTGTACATTCTTTTTCCTTCTCTTATATGTTTTCCGTTCTTGCGATGCACTTTTGTTCCGCCTGGAAAAAGCGTTTTGTACAAAATACTTGTATATTTGAGAGAAAACTGTAAAATTTGTTCCTAAACCATTTGTCGTTGGAAAAGCTATTAATTATTTTATAAATTCTTAAGTGTTACTCAAAAAGCTCTATTTCATATATATCTCGAAACTGGATCATGGGAAAGTGAAGATGACATATGCGATATATATTTTGAGAATAATTTTTAAAAACAAAATCTATTTAACGATACGAAACTTAAATAAGAACCTATAATGTTGGACTATCGCGATAAAGCATTTCCAAGTTTGTTTTTCAACATCGTATTTCACCGAGGCGATCTGTGGAACGCGATAACCCGAAGAATTGAATGAAACTGTAGCCTTAATAACGTTTTTCATTCGGAGCTCGAGGGAGTAGGTATAATACTGATTGGTGTTTTTCTACTAAACAAATTTAACTGCTGGTGGGTGATAATAGTTTTAATCTAGAAGATAAAATATTTAACACCTGATTAAAAAGCATTCTTAAGAGGGGAAGTACATGTAAATGGCCAAAAAGTTTCCCCCATTTTGGGTACAATATTGTTGGAGTCTCTGCGTTCGATCTTTATCTGCTTTTTAAATTTACCGACTTTCAGCCGAAACTTGGACGAGTATCGACCCTATACCAAGCCGATTGTCACTTTTAGTACGGCATCCAGCTCCGAAAGTAAAAAAGCCAAAGTTTCGGCAACCGCCCGATATTGGCAGCTGAAAAATATTGCTGGTGCAGTGCTGGCGCTGGGCCGTATCTAACTTCGCACTGGGGTAAATGCTGCAAAAAATTGACAACCACAAGTACATTGATTATTTCTGAACAATGTTCATTGATGTCAGAAAAACAATTTGTTAACTGGTAGGTAAAAGCAGCTCGGAACCGTCTCACGATCTCGCGTACATCATGCAACTTACATGCACATAACTTGGTGTGTCCCACGTTACGCGCTCACTTAGATATCCAGCGGTAATCCGCGGTTTCTCGAGTCCGACCTTACAAAAACTCCGGCATTTCGCTCGGCTTGTCCTGAGGAAGAGGCTGCTGGCAGAGGGTCCTCATCGACTCAGAACTACACTCGCCTGAGTGTAGTTGTAGTAGACGAGACGCAGCAGCCATTCTCTCAGTCGCTCTCATCTCTCTGAGCCCGTGCTATACGTTGTTCTTCCTTCCTCGCTCTCATTCTCTCTTGTCTCTCATCTTTATTTCTCTCTTTCTGGTCCTCTCATCTCTCTCCGATTCTCTCGCGACTCTGCCGCTGCTCTTTGCTCGTTCTGTAATCTGTATGGCACGAAGGCCCGCGATTGGACCGCGGGAGGGTGGAGAGTAACAGGGGGTAACAGGGGGTGAGCAAGGGTCGAAGAGAGGAAGAGAAGAGTGAGAGGGTGGTCCAGGGAGAGGACCGCGGCCGCGATGAAGAGGAAGCTGTGGAGCAAAGGAGGGGGGTGTTACCGTCGCATTTCAGAGAGAACTTTAGCGCTGTGGATGCTGTGGATGGAGGTAGAGGTATAGGCTAGCTGGCGGGTGGGCTGCTGAAGTAGAGACTAGAGAGCGAGAGAGGCAAGGGGGTAGAGAGCCGACACGTCTCTCTGGCTATGCTATATGAGTGTATGCTGGCATACCCTGCTTCTGCTTCGCATAGCTACTATCTTTCTCTGCAGTCTACCTACATCTCTCTCTCTCTCTCTCTTTCCCCCTATTTATCCATCCAGTGCCGTAACCAGACCGTAACCAGGAGAATCTGGTAGGGATGGGTCGCGTTGGACAGGTATATACCATCAACGCATCATATTCCTCCAAAACTGACAGCAAACTCAACTATAAGGCGTACGATTATAGCTCCTCTAGATAGATATCTTATGAACCTCTCAAGACTCAAGTGAAAGAGGAATTTTGGGGTTGCAACTTGGTTTTGAAATTATTTCGAATTTGGATGAATTGGGATTTGATCTGATAGAAAGAGAAGAAGATGCGTTGGGATTTAGAAATTTATGAGGCGAAAGTGTGCTGATTGAATGATATAAAGGTCTCTATAAGATGACCAGGAAGTCTAGCCTCTTCCATACTATCAGGATTTGTAGGTCTGATAAAGGATAATCCGTTATGTTTCTATGTGTGGGCAGCTGGATTTTTCTCCAAGGTAAATATAGGCATCACCGAGCCTATAGTGTCCATTATGAGTATTGGGAGAAAGGTATAAATTATCATACAATTGTTGTTGGCT
>JAUESI010000029.1:2937418-2947896 GCA_032275145.1 Synergus laeviventris
AGTTGAAGGTAATAAAAACAAGTGGGCCATAAAGTACACCTTGTACTCCTTTGTTATATTGCAGGCAATTGCACCAACATTGGTGATACATTTTTTTTTTATTGAGTGACTGATAGCTCCTAAAATATATTTAGATATTTTAGATTTGAGTACAGAAATATTTAAGTTTCTGCAAATGTCAGTCAGATGTCAGTTGTTAAATGACATTAATGGGCATTTTTAATGATCTCTCACGCTTTTTTATTGGATTATGTGAAGTGCAATTCAAAGGCCTTAAAAGACGAGAGAAAGTTATAAAATACACTCTAAGCGCGTGATAAATGAGAAAATCGAAGGTGGTTACGGCACCGGAAATATTTTCCAACGTCAATGGCCTTCTTGACACATTCATCATCTCCAAAGAATATTCCTTAATGGTTTCCTCAAATCATTCTTAAGCCATCTTTTCTTAAGTCGAAAATATTGTTTGGGAATAAATGACTAATGTTCTTATTCCATGATAGCCATTTTTTTATTTTCCCCTAAAAAAGTAATTGATTACAGTAAGTAATGATTTAGAATCAGTTTACTGTAAAGAATAACGAAAGTAAAATGCATGTTAAACCGCGGTTAGGGTCGTTTGTCTTTATGGTACATATACTTACACTTGTATACTTACCTGTACTTATACTTCTCCAAATGTGCCATAAACAATAACTGCAATTTTAAAATCGTCTCAATAACGTGAAGATTCATTCTTTTTAATTTTATTTATTCAGGATTTGCTGTCATTGTTTTAATGCGATGTAGTTTGAATCATGATGACTACTTTCCGCAGAAAAAAAATGAAAGAGACACTAAAGAGAACCAAGCCAAGGCTTCTGAAGATTGACGTAACTGCTCTTTAAAGTCAACGCTATAATCATCATTGTCAGTATCTGTTTCCAACGATATCAAGGATTAAAATCAAATTTTATAAATCCAAATTTATCTTGGAAATTAATTATAGATATTTGAGGTATTGTTGATTCTGAAGACATTGGGCTAATTTTCAGTGTACTGGTTAAAATCTGGGTGAAATAAGGGTGTTGTTATGAGTTGAGGAGAATTAAGATGAGAATGGGGTACTTTATTGAGGAATGGAGAGAATGGGAGAGAGAAAACTGATAGGAGTTTAACATGTAATTTTCCTTCAGTTGAATTTCTGCAAATATTGGTTAATAGTGATCTGCAGTCTATGGAAAATTGATTAATACAATTTATATCTAAATTAGATACATAGATAAATTACATTGAGACTTTATTGATACTTGCCCGCCGCCTGAGATTTTTTATGAATCCTTGAGTCCACTCGCAATCATTTGTAATGTTGCAATCGACTAATGTTGACGTTCCCAGATGATACGTGACGGATAATATACTAATCGGAAAGTGTCCAATGGCCAAATTGGAATAAATAAAACCTTATTCCCCTGACAGAAGCTACAACTCGACCATCTACTAGATGCCTTATGTCGAGGCCTTGGTTATATGATAAACCAAATTCAGACTAGAAGGAGAGGTCGTTCGCGTCAAGTCCTTTGTCATCGGTATTGATGGGATCGTATCAGTCTCTCTCTCTGCTCTACCTCTACTCCGATGATACCAGAACCCTGCTACTTCCAGATCCTGGTTACGGTCCTGTATCCATCTATCTCTGATCCTCTCTCTCTCATCAACGCCCCCCCTCTTTCTCTCTCTAACTCTCTCGGTCGCCACTGCCTTTGGTCTCCTGGTTCCTCTCCTCGCTCGTTCGTTCAATACTCAGAGAGGGATAGAAAGAGGACTCGAGTGAGAGGAATAGAGCTTGCGGGGGAGAGGAAGAGGCAGGGGGAGGCTGCTCGCAACTCGCAACCCAACTCACGGAACTCATGGTGGCTATGGACGGTTCGTTCGCACGGGCACCGGCATCGTCCGATCGCGATCAAATCGTCCTATCCTCCTCTTCTACCTATACCCCACCTCACTTTTTTTTGTCAGCTTTTCCTTCTTTTCACTCCTACCGCGCGACTCTCCCTTCGCTGGGTCGGAAACTCACCTTTTTCTCCCAGTCCCCCCATTCGCAGTTTCCAGGGGTTTATCGGGTTTTTCTAAAAATCGGGTTCAATAGTATTCATCTGCGTTGGGGGTGACTTGTGTTACTGGAATTCTAGATGCGGCTTAACATGTAATTATTAAAGGCAAATTACTAGATTGGAATTTATTTAATTTAATTTTTATTTTAGTGGAACTCAATGAGTTGAAATCGAATCAGATTCATTCCTTTTTACTACTTCTTTCCTTTATTTCTTCAAAGCAATCGCAGAGAATTCTCTTCTTTGGAATCTTTGGTGTCTGGTCATTGCTTTCTGTCCATTGTCTTCAACAGTTTTAAACTTTGCAGAAAACATTTGGACAAATGGACCTACAAAAGGTCAAGATTGTCAAGATTTTCATTCTTAAAATTGAAATTGTATCTCTATTCTTGTTGAAAAGTAAAAGTAGGGGGGTTAATTGAACGTATATAGGCTGTGCGAGTAATTTGCTTTGGACTTTGGAGCACGCTTTAAGCCTTAAGAACGAAGGAAAGGAAGGATGTCTGGTAAATTTTCTTGGAGCCGAATTCCGTCCCATGTCTTCTTTTCTCGTTTGTCTCCCCTCGCCCCCTTTCCTCGAACTTTTTATCTCTTCTTTTCGCTTGCATTCGTTTTATCGCGCCCTCTTGGAACGTAGAAGGGACTGCACTCGTTCCTTCACCTCGAGCAGAGTGCGCGTTTTTTTCCAACTCGTTCCTCAGGTATTCCACTTCTTTGCTGCATCCTCTGCCGCGAAGAACCCGCCCAGGAACGCTCCTTCTCTCGATATACTTTGCAGTTACGACGCATTACTATCTGTAGATTGGTCGATATATAACCATTAATAATTGATTCTCAGCTTGCCCAATTTTTACGAAATTCGCCGTGACCAAGTTCAAACTGTCTTCTTGGCAGGAAATGTTACGAAAATGACCTCCGGCATTTACGTTTATTCCATACTACACTTTACAAGGAAATATCGAATGTTAATACCACAATTAAGCGTTGAAAAATTCGCGTGCTGTGATCGGAAACTTTAGGTTCAGTTAACGACCTCTGCGTTTACATTTATTGAGTTTGTGTATAGAAAACATTTGCGCAAGTATTATTAAGTCATTCTGCAAAAATGTAAAGCTGATTTACTTACATATCTTCAATCTGTGTGGATAAGACGAAATGTATAATGTATATAGTTGATTCTTTTATACTTTTCTGTGCACGTTTTGATATTCGACCTTACATGCAACAACGCAGCGTTAGCTCTTTGTAGCAGAGTAACTGCAGTCTGCACAATTCAAAGTGAATACTATTTCCGCTTGATGAGACGAAAATAATAGCCCGCCATGACTGTCAGACAGTTGGGATTGGGAAGCCTGCTCACAAATGTTGGTAACGCAGGCACCTAGTCCCGTGAGAAAAATAGTTATCGACCCGTTAAATGGGACAGAAATCCAGATATAGAAGCAGAATATCTAGATACTGTGAGTTAATATCTTCAATAATATCTGTATGTTCTTTCCAATAACCATTTTTTTCCTTAGCTGCGAAGGTTAGACACCCGCATTCACATATCGACCTGGCAACACAATCGTTCATACACGCACAATTTATATTTCAAATACGCGTTTTTGTACGTTCTACCTTGCCATCGCTCGTTGAATTTATACAACCGGTCCTATCAGTGTGAATGCGTATATATATGTATTATATGGTATATATATATATTGAGGATGAGCTGGGCGCGTGTACTCTATGTGCAATGTGCATCGAGTATAAAGCCGAGAAGACACAGCAATACATTTCAATTTCACAGTCGCAGACCGTCCACTCGTTTATCGTTCAGTTTCATCTTTCACTCGCGATAAATGCATCGCGATTCCAAACGGCGTATCACGATTGCAGAATCCTTTCCGGAAACATTGTTTCCTTTAAAAACATATTCCAATTCAGCTAACCTTAATATCTAGATATTTTGGTTGCATACCTTATAGACAGGTTTGACCGGTCTGAATTCTGGTGCGTTTTTAAAGTGTGATACATATACTGAATTCACGTGGAACTTTGAGCAATTTCGGAATGGGAATCGAGCCTTGCGGTTTTTGAAAGGCATCCTGTGCGCAGATCCATGTTATGTTCATTCGCTGGCCGTAATTTTCGAACCGTCATCCGGTCAGATTCTCATCGAGCGCGTCCTAACTAGTTATTCCAGAACCACCCTCTCGTGTGTGCAACGTGTATAGTGTATACTGTATACGTTGTGCATAGAGGTCGCCAAAGCGACAGGGAACACTTATCGCTGTAACAGTGTATATAGGATAGGACCAGAGATAGGTATGTGGCCCGGCTTGCTCAGATCGCATTGCTGCTGGTGATGTCGCTTCTATTCTGCGTTTCCTTCTCGCCCCTGTCGCTGCTTCTCTAGTCTCGACTATTCTCTGATGCTGTTTCTGTTTTCGAGCTCGTTCCACGATTACTTATCCAGTAGCGTAACTCGAAAATATTCACAAAGCTTACACTAATGGCAGTCATTTTAAGGAGAGATTCAATATTATACAGATTTGACGCATCTTCTTGACAATATCAAACCTCCTGTTTGTCGATTGCTGTTGACCCCAAGGTGTAAAGTGTAAACTATTGAATGAGCTAGGTAATAAGTTAAAAAGCGGAAAGCAAATGTCAGGTAAGGTTAATACAAGGATATATAGAGAAGCGAAAGTACCGTTAGTCCCTCAAATGGTTACGGCACTGATTCCACCGATTCTACCTCTTCGTCATACTCGCGCACCTTTCTCAACGCACCCGGCCCTCGTAATGTACTTTAGTTCTCTCACAAGTGCTCGCAAATATTCACACATACACACCCACGCGATCAAATTTTAAAGCCACGAGCCGTATGTCGCGAAGAACGCAGTTCTACAATTCTTCGTGTTTCACTACCTAGAAAGTCATCTCCCACCTAGAACTAGCCCAACGTATTTTCTATTCTATCCCATCTTGCTTTGCGAATAATGAACCTTGGTAATCGGTTTCGTCTTCCATTCTACAATTTACCGTACCAGCCCACACGGCAAACGCGCAACCATACTCAAATCTCTCTTGCTATGGTAGATTTTTGTTCCTAGAAAAATAAAGGTAGCTTTGACATTCCTTTACGGGGTGTCTACTGCGCCGGAATTTAAGAAAATCCGGGAATTGTCCACAAATTGATGCTGGAGGTGCATTTCTAGTTTGAAGAAACTTTTCCGGATAATCAATCAAAATATTTTTATTTGACACTTGGAACTTCTGTTAAACCCTTTGAAAATATCTCTTGAATTCTCATGAAATGACTCAGTATGTATTGTATGATGATTCTATGGTAATAAGAGGGACCTTATATTTATAACCTGGAAAAATACTCGACACCCTGCTTTACACCTACATATTTTTAAAAACTGGGAAATGATCGGGTTTGATTTGATATTTTACAATATGAACATTCAATACTTCAAGTACATGGCATATTAGCACGAGTTAATTAGAACATCCTTTTTTCTATAACTACATATTTTTATTTTAAATCGATTATTGGAAAAAAGAGAAAATTATTACGACATGAGGTAGAAGGTTTTGATCAATTAATTATAGTCCCATCCATTGAGATTAGCTTTTTCGTGCGTCAGTGTGAATGCAGCTTAACTCTTATGAGGGCGACGTGATTCATGACTATGAACGAGATGATTCATTTTTGTCATACTTCCCCGTCCGACAAGAGCACTAGACTTCTTCGGCAAATCTGTCCTTTTAATGATCGTTTGTAGCATTAATACTGATGCATCAGTATTAATTCCCAAATTGTCAAAAGTTTCAGCTAATCTCACAATTAGAATAATTGGTTACAAAAGAGGGTTTGCATATTACAATAGGGTGAAAACTTACTAAAATAGACTTTATCTTTATTATTATTGTTGATTTTCATTGATAAATCAGTACCTTCCATCAGGTGATGTAAAAGCTCTATTCTACGAATAAACAAGAACCTGTACTTTCTTTGCTAACCAGTTTGATTGGTGGTTTGAAGAATTTAAACCAGTTTAATTTTTTAACTCGATTCACCCTTGGTTAAAGTTTATTAATGATAATTGAAATACTCAGCGGGATAATTTGCTTGTGAGAAGACTATGTTTATTCACATCACTACAAAGTTGCAGGCTGATGGTGAAATAATTTATAGGTGGAGATAGAGCATTAAGGAGGAAATAAATTAAAAAATAATGAGAAGTTGAGTGAAAAGTCCTGTAGAGTAGGAAAAGAAAAAAAATATTGTACATTTGGTACAAGTTTTATTGCAGATCAATTTTAACCAAGTTAATTTGAATCAGATGCAAACTCTATTTGAATTTCTTTTGGGTCAAACTCATATATCAGGCTTTTCTCTCATGAATGATAAATTTTTAGCACTTGTTGTATAAGTGTCTTTAAATATTTCATGTAGCTCTATAGACACGTGCTACTGTTTATATGAAGAGAAACGATCCATTGAAATGTCTTGGCTTCTTGAATGTTGTAGCAGTGAGGAAACCTTACTTTTTTCATACCGCTCAACAATATAAAAAGGGAAAAGAAATTCGTGACATTTTTTAGTTAAAATGTCGAACGACTTTCTGTATACAACATTCTAGTTTAGAACTTGGTGTACTAATTGCATACATTTTATGAAGATGTTTCCAGTATCTCGTTGAAACTTTAGGTGACTGGAACAGAAAATATCTCGATGGTCATTAACACGAATGGCGATAGATCTCAAGAGGGTTAAGTGCGATCGCTTGACCCCTCGCGTGTCTTATTGGAGATGTGCTGTGACTATGTATAGATTTAGAAAAATCGTGTGTTTTTGAGCATCAGCATTATTCTGGCTCCTGATTCTCCAACTAATTTTCTTCCCTCGATAAATGGGATTTCTATACGTTTTATACGATTTCGTTAACAATGAATCGCCGTGTACATACAAATATAATAAATTGACGATGGTGTTTCTGATAATGAGCATTGTTCGCGACAAACAATTGATAGAGAAATCTAGCTGATACACACAAAAAAAAGTTCTGCTTAGAATATAACTAGAGAAGATCAGAATCATTTTTGGATTTCAGCCAACATTTTCATCATTCCTCTGATTCTAAATTCCCCAAATAAAGTTTTCTGTTCGATTCTCTCCCCTTCAGAGTTGATACCAATTAACTTTATATGTGGCCGACTCCACGTAAAGCTCTCGTCCTCTGCAGTACCTATTGTCAATTGATTAGGATTTTAATGGGTGCCTGATTTGGACATTTTCTTTGGCGGTGATTCGTCGGCAGGTTTGCTCGACATGGCATAACGCTGCTTGGCTCGGCTTGGCTTCCTTCTATTCGCGGTGGGTCATTCGGTTATTTATGGCCCGAACTCGCTATGCCGCGGGGTTTGTACGACGAACTGCGACGAGGGGTTGCACGGAGTGTGTGGCCAGGAAGCGGTTTTCATGAAGGTGGGAGAGAGTGAAAGAGAGAAAGGGGTGGAAGGGAAGTTTGCGCGAGAAAGAGAGAGAAGGTAGAAGGGGTTGGCCAAGCTTGTACCGCGTGTGTAGTGAAGTCTATAAAGGAGTGCTTTATTGATCTCAGTTTGAACGCGCACTAGGATACTGATATAGCCTCGTTCTATAACGGTAGATTCTGAATAAGGGGTTCTCCGACTATGTATCCACCGGACGAGAATTCACGTAGGCACTTGAAGCTTATAAGCTGTCTTCCTACACCAATTTACAAAGAAAAGAGTAGCTTTCATACTTTCTAACCACAGGAAACCAAACTCTTATACCGAACTCTGCGTCCTCCGCAGGCTCAAAAGATCCAAATATGAATCCCGAAACTAAGATGAAGAACTATTCGCACTAAATTAAAAAACCTTTCTTTCATTCAACTTATCTACAGTGATACGTCAAACAATCTTCTGTCAGGTTGTTAGCCAAGCACATTGTAGTAGTTGGCTTCGATTCAAGCTTATTTACTGATAGATTAGTTTTGATTGTTGCGGTTCGAGTGTTTTATCGTTAGAGTTTCATGTGGACGTAGGAGAACAGTTTTGAAAGTACCATCTATGCAGTACACGAACTAGCTGTATAATAGGAAGCTTTATCTGCGAATTACTCCCCCTTTTAGAATCCCTATTTATTCCTCGGACATGTTTCAAATTCTCCACCTGTTGACTGAATGCAAGTCAGTTAGTAACAATTTCAAAGCTTGATCCTTTTCCCAATAATTGACATTTGTTTTCTTTTAATTCCAGGTGCAGATATACGAACATTTTCTGGAAGAATCAATCACCCAAAACTGGTAAGTTTGACGAATTTTTAGAGTTTAAAAAATATCGAATCAATGATTTTTGAATCGGGATCTTATTTTTTGAGATCCTTTCGCCTTATATGCTGTAAAATCTTCGCGGGTTTATCATTAGCCAACTATACTGGAGTTATAGAGCGTTATTTGCTTTTCATGGTCTAGGTCACCGGGTCAATCGATGAAGTATACGGTTTTCCAGTTTATACAACATGATGCATATTCTCATGCAAAAAATTCATTATATATTTCCATAACAGGAACAACATTTGTGAATCTAGTGATTCCAAACCGCCAAAGTATTCTGTTGCACAGCAGTGACTGTTTCATGTGTGTTATACTGAATATAAATTTGCCATACCGCCCGGGATGGTAATAAGCTCTAATGACTATTGAGTACGTATACTGCTAGACGCCCCACAATCACATACTCGAAGGTCAAAGACATGATATTCGATGCTCAAGAATAGCATGGTACAAAAGTGTTATTAGCGATAAAAAGTAAAGTAATAAAACTTTATAAGATATTTGTGACATATAACGATCGCCTTTTGTTCGTATATAAGTCTAATCGGTAATGGCGCTTAAAAATGTCATTTATTGTTTCCCAATAACTTACATTTTCTTGTGGTTTTTATGTTAATAAATGATGAATATATCATAGGGAATATATGCGTGTTACTCGATAATGAGTATTGTAGATTTCATTCTTCGATATATCTTTAAGAATCAATTATAGAATTGTTTGCTGTTGATGACTGAAATGATTTTAAATCAGATAAGGGAGTGTTTCTGAATATCGTTCATGATTAATAGGTTGATTTCCATACAACATAAGCGACTGCTGATCTGTTTTTGCCTTTATGAAAACGAAGAGATAGGAAAAGCGCGAGTACATTTAATTATATTGAAATATATAATATACCATGAAATTTTAATCTATAATCTATCAAAGCGAAATGAACTTTCATTTTTCAATAATTAACTATTTCATTTTAAAATGCTTTTCGGCAAACAGAATGATTAATCTTTGAGTGACTTTAGTGGCATCCAGTTTGGTATTAATTTAATCAAGGATTGATATTCTAAACTTGTTATTCTTATATAACTTCTAATTTTTAATTAAAAAATCCGGGAATTGTCCTTGCTTTTATTTTTGACACAGGAAGTGAATTTTCGGGTTGAAAAAACTTAAATATTTTTATTTAACATTTAGTTCAATCTCTTGGATCTCTTGAAACTTATTGTTAGTAGACACATTGATATAGTGCAATAAATTAATATTTTAATCATGACCACAGAATTTTCTAAGATAAAGTTACATCCTCATCCACCCTACGTTCATTAGTTGAAATGGGTTCAAGGGTTGAATATAACCATTTATTGACCATTACAATTTGATTGACATTGGCCATATATGTGATTAATGTGGTAGATACGTGTATGTTAGACCAACTCATGTATTGATCAGAAACTCTGTAACAGCTCTTATGCAAGGTACGCATCAATCTGAATTATTGGCAACATGCATTGGGCAATTTTAATTATACAAGCTGATTTTTGGGGTAAAATGAGAGAGAGATACATGTATGTATAAAAAGTAGGAGAGAAAGGATACGGTCGTCATGGAGGGAGGGGTGTTGTTGCGAGCGACTTATAGGGAATGAGAGGGTGGTAATAGGGGTGGAAATAGGGAGGAAAAGGGCGCGAGGAGGAAAAGTAGAAAGGAGACGGACAGATAGAAGTCCGCGCAGTAGTATTAGCACATACTCGCAAACTTTGTGAAGCTCTGGCACTTCCCTCCCCCGCCCTTAATCCCCTCTACCCTTTTTCCTTTTCGTATTTCCCTCCCGTCCTGCAAGTTATCCCGTGGAGCCGACATTCGCCCTACGAAACACTGGGCCCGTGTCTCTCCATTTACTCGTTCGTCGTTACCTTCACTTCCCCTGCGACATCCCTCATTCCCTCCTAATGTTCTCCTCTTACTCCCACCGCCCCCTAACACCCAACACCCTTTTCGTCCTCCTTACCCTTTACCCCCAGGCCTCTCTTC
>JAUESI010000029.1:2949679-2961813 GCA_032275145.1 Synergus laeviventris
ATCATTATCGCTGCAGGCATTCGAAACACTGTTTTTATGACACGCCCGACGTTATTTTTTCTGCATAATAATAAAAACTACATCAATCGAGTTTTCACTTAAATGTTATGTGCTATAATATTCCTCTCTTTGAGCTCTTATTTAACAATAAGGATGCTGCTTTGAAGCTTATGTACTACCATAGAGCAGTTTGTAGTCTGATGTTCTCATGAATAAACTTTGAAAAATAATTCAACATGTTGTGAAATCAGGATGGTTATTTTATGACTGGTGTAATAATCCCCAGTGTATTTAGCAGTTTTCCTGCTTTTCGCGCCCTGGACGAGTCTCGCGACAGTCGGGAAATCGTTTCTACGAGCTGGCAAAGAAACTTGGCACCGACTCAAAAGCATCGATTCCACTCCGCGCGCCGTTCCACCTTTTGCATTCTCCTTGCATGCCGAATTACAGTAGCCTTCGCCTCGAGTGTTGCAAGCGCCCTCTTAAATCGTCACAAAGATTATCAAACATACTGAAAATTCTGTGAATATTTTCCTTTTCTTGTAGTGATTTAAAGGGGAGGGCTAGAGAAAAAATAAATAAAAACAACAAAAACCAAAAGAAAGTTTTAAGCCGTATTCTGTACATAATTATGATCTTGTGATATGTAATCTGAAAGTAAAAAAAACCTGGAAGAGATAAGAATAAAAGAGCTTTTTTTATGTTTATTCATTGGAGAATCGATTTTTCGATGATATGACAATATGTTGCACCTATACCTAACTCGCTATCTGTTCAAACTTGCTATAGAATTCTTGATTCCACTATGACTATGTTCGTGTATCACGGATTCTTGTATCTATAAGATTTATAAGATTTTAAACAAAAATAAGCAGTCATATTTTAATTATCATTGAAAATTATCCATGACTTAAATTACTTCACTCGAAAAGACCCCTGATGGAATATAAATATGAGGAACGATTAAAGTTTCCGTAGTTGACTGATTCAGATTATTTATCGGATATTTATGTAACGAGCTGGCGCAGTGAAAGTAAAGCAAAAGAGGAGGAAACCTGAAGGGATGGATGATTATGAAGGCTCTACACTGCGTCAAGCTGATCGATTGAAATTGAATTTGTGGAGTCGCTTGAAAATGAAAAATAATAATAATAATCTAGTTCGCCCTTAAAAGGCGGAACACAATATCCCTTGGATGCATGGTATGATCTTTCTCTTTGATATTTCTCGAACATAAGTACGAATACGATCATTTGGCAATGACGCAGGTGAGAATCTAAAAAGGGTCCGATTATATTCTTTCTTCCCCTTCGTTTCTTGACGAAAGTGAATATACCTAAAACGTACTTGACAACGACTGAGAAATTCTATAACGGTGTTTCAATTTACTACTGTACCTATGGTTTCCATTACTTTTCGAGTACTGATGGTTTTTGAATGAATTAGGAACAAATATTTACATTTGCACTTTTGCTATTGAAGATTTTTCTTTTATATGATTATTCATGGGATCACATTAAAATGTCTTCAATTTTACGAAATGTCTTGAAATCTTACGAAAATCCTGAAAAATTTAGAAAATTATGTTTCCACCTCTTTTAATTGGAATATAGGTACTGTGATGACTGATATTAATTAATATGTTTTAGGCATTGTCCGGGAATTTCATGGGCAAAATTTAGTAGACACCAGACACCCTAATTATTTTTGAAAGATTCATTGGTATAAGTACACGCTCCAGCTTCGATAACTTTTTTCCCAATAAATTATAAGTTTCTCAACTTCTCTTCTTAGTCTAAGCGATTGGTCAAAACTTATTCTTGGCTAAAAGTTATGACTACTATATAAGGAGATAAATGAAATATTAATGAAAATATAGAGATAGTCGGTTCACACACACATTGGAGTCAATCTGATTAACAAATTCTAATGCCCCATAAGCCTATATATATGTATATATAATATATGGTATATATATATAATTATTATGTTTATAGATTTCATGTGTGTATGAAATGAAATCGACATCATTATAATAATGATTCCATCAAATATCATGTCATATCTTCTTTTTTGAATGTAGTAAATTGACGTATGCACTTTCCTGGCAATGGTGGTTCGTTTTTTGTAGTTTTCCGTTATATTCCCACCCGTCAGTACCGCTCTTGAACAGGTAAAGTTCCCCCACCACCTCATCCCAACCGTTTGGTTTCTCCTCCCGCGAACGAATCCCTATTCGTCTGAAATAAATCCATCTCCGTTTTGTACTATCTCCCGTCACTTCTCATTTCCCAAAAGCATCTCTCCATTTATATTCCCTACGATTCCCGACATCCTGCCACACTTCGCATATTCACTCCTCTTACTTATCTTCTCTTGAATAAGAATGCCCGGTAAAGGCCAAATTGGATAGCATATCTTGTGCACAATATTGTTTATCCTCTCGCAATGGTATTTTTTCGGATGTAATGAAGATAATGTCAAAATGGATTTTTGAATTTACCTTAGTATCCATGTAGTCATTTACATTTTACGCCCCGGTGGACGTCAGCTGGTGGGCGAGGGGGGTGATTCGATGAGAAGAGAAGGCACGTACGGCTCACCGAAGGCCCTCGACCGCGGGTTGAGTAGTGCAGAGTTGCGCGTGTTGAGTAAGTTGAGGGTGGGGCGGGGTAAAGGGGGAAAAGCGGCACACTCGTTGCGAGGGGAAAGGGGAAAGTGTGAGGGTCGAGGGGAGCCGAACCGACTGCTGTTACCAGCGAGCGGAGCCGAACGAGCGAGAATTGTGGAGAGGGATACGAGAACGCAGCACGAAGACGACGACGACGACGACACGACTGCGACGAGAACGACCGACCATCTTGCACGTTCAATGCAGCAGTACGCGAACTCTCATCCAGCGACGTCAATTTTCTTCAGTTTTTCGCGATCTAATCACCGCCACCCTCAATTGGCGGGAAAACTCAATCAACCGCGTGCTCCACAATGATCCACGTGGTTCTACGACTTCTCTGTGTTGAGCTGAGTCAGTGAACATTGTGTGTGTTTGTGTGTATGTGTGTTTGTTTCTATGTGCACGGAGTCTGCAGTTGTGTTCAAATCTGTGATTGTGTGAGTTCTGAGTGCACACAATCTGGCGGTGTGTAGATGTGTCGCGTGCGACGACAACTGAGCGTGTGTGCCTCACCTGTAGGTGCATAGTGGATATATCCAGGTGAATTTGCGTGAATACCTAAGAATATGGAATTTCGTCTTGCATTAAATGTGTAAGAACAAGGATGTGATACACCGGTGTGCAACCCTTTGATCCTGTGCAGTGTTTCGAATTCAGTGTACGATACTACAATTAGACCACGTGGTGGATGTGACGAAGGGAAATAATAATTGTTAGTAATTGCTATTCAGTGCATTGAGTGTGTTTCTTTATGAAGATCTTCAATGATATCGTTCTACTTGAAGAACGTCTTTGACACGTAACATCTTTAGTAATATTTACCATGATCAACCTGAAGAATATAGAGTATTCAGCTTTACAACTTGATTGCTGAACCTTTTCTCGTCTCCGTAACATTTTGAAGCAGTTTCTGAGGAACCTTTAGTTCGGCCGGCGAGTCAGTGGAGATTCGTTTATCGCTGGTTGTTGGGTCCAAGGCGCTACGGGATTGAGGCTAAGTTGGACTTTCCGTGACGTCATTTTACTGGTGATGGTGATATCGACCGCGTGTGCGTGCATGTGCGTGACCCGTGTGACTCGTTCGTGCCTACCTACGCTCGTTCGCTGAGAGCTCAGCGTGAACCTGGAGGAGGAGACCGAGGGGAAGAGGTAGAGGAATCGCTTGGCATTGCCTTATCCGCCTCGAGATTCGTTCCAAACGGCCGAACTATTATGTGCGTATGTACACGATCCATACTTTCCTACCCTATAGCTTTTACGCCTCGTTTAGCCTAAGTTCTGGCTCTTGTCTAACTATCCACACAACACGATGTTCGATCTAAGTCACTGTATCGGGGAATCGTGCTCGATAAGTTCGTGGTATAGTTTCAGCTGCCCTTTTCTGTGTACCGGCAAAAATGTTTACAATCGCAGGGTGGCGACTTGGTCGGGAAACCGGGAAATGACCGGGATTTTAATTAAAAGACCAGCAGTTTACTTCTGATCGCGTAAAATTCACGTTTTCATTTTTTAAACAGTTATCTATACTTTATGCATTAAGTCGAAGTTTCAGACGTCTAGCCTGACGATGTTTTTTATATTTATTGGAATAAAAATATTTTTTTTAAGTTTCTAGAGTTTGTCTAAAAGTCCTGGTATATAGTAAGGATCAATAATTTGCCTCGATTTATTGAGACAGAGTACTGAAAGATGACTTTTGATTGCTCCTTTTTAATGTTTGCTTGTTTAATTTGTTAATAAGACAATTTTTGTTGGCCTTGTTTTCAAAATATTGTAGCACTGTAACCCGCTGAAGAAAGATTCTTAGGAGAAAGTGTACACTTGACTGGGCGCAGACATTTTAGGCACAGAAATGAGTGTGATGGAGAAACTTGCTACGTTGGGTTTTATATATTCAGATATATGTAATTATGTATGCATTACATATGTAGTTTGAGAAATAATCAGTGCGATAATCATAACAAAGCTTATAGTCAATATTCATAATGAGGGTGAAATTGTAATAATTTCGACCATTTTATTACCAGAAATCTACACTCTTAATTCCAAAGCTATCAATTTCTTTATAGTTGCAAATGGAAGTGTCAAATACGATTGGTGTCATTAGTAATTGAGTATGTATTTTGTAGAAGCTTGTTTACAGTATTTCTGTACATACGTTGATTGCTCTTCGTACATTATCTTCTTTCTCGAGGGTCCGATCTGAATTCGTCGTTATTCAGCGACTTTCTTCGAAAAATATAGTTATCTTTTAATGAAATTAGAGACCTGGCCACTAATAAGTGAATTTCTAATATTTAGGTTACATGTTTAATGGGACCACACTGCATCTCGTCTTGCATGATTCACCCTAATCTTTTCACCTTCAGCATCCATACATATTTATAGTTGTTAATCTTCCTTTCGAGAATAGATAGAATTCAGAGGTGAACTATAAATTCAAATGACCGGCCATTGCCCTGCCATCAGGGATGGGAATTCACTACCTGCTAGACACATATCATTGGCTAATTCAGGTTTGAATTAGTGACCCGTTGGCTAATACAGAATAGTTTCTCTCTTTGTCAATATCATCCAGTATTTGCAATTCACTATATACGCTACTCCATATTCCCAATTATAAAATGTGAGCTGAACATTACTATACATTAGTTAGTTATTTAATTATGCATATATTGCGCGTTGACATTTATAACTGTATGTGCGTAAGTCGTAATAAAATAAAAATGTGTTTAAGCATGCATCAAAACTACGCAAAGGCATTTCAACATTTTTTCGTTCCTTGCTGGCGACTTTTAGTAGAAAATAATGTAGAGCCGTAACGTAGCTCGTTTACTATGGTCGTTCTTCTGGAATTTGTCGCTTTTGTCTCGGATTGTGCAGGGCGTACCCTCGTTATAAATACGTGCGAGAGCACGTAGCGAATAGCGGATTACGCTGCAATGGCGGCGAGAGAGAAACGACGGTGCCGCCGCCACATGAGAGTGCATCAAGTTTAACTTTAAACGGAACATCGAACGGAAGCGATGATTCTTTTTTCATGACGACTCGGCGACGCGCTCTGACGGCTCCACGTTACGCTCCTTGGACACTTCTTCAGCCTCAGCAGACATCGCACTTAGTTCTAACCTTGCTAACGAAAACAACGAAATTTTTAAATTCCAAAAAGTCGGTCTTCATTTTATCATTCTCGTGCACATATCTCTTGAAAGAGTATTTTCAGCTAAAATATGTTGATCTGAGACATCAACTCCAGTGTTCGGGAATTTAAGGAAATCGGGGAATTGTTCTGAAATTTAGCAGAAACCACATGCTTGAAGAACTCAATTGTCAGGACACTGGTCTGAAAATAAATTTGTTGGATTTTGTAGGAATTCAGTTTCTAAATCTACATCTGCGTTGCTGAAGGCGTTCACAATCCCAGATTTATGACCCTATTTTCCGTGTCACTATCGCACCTTGACTGCCTCGCCAGTAAACGTTTGGCAATGACATTTTGTATTGCTCGTTTAAGGGATGTTATGTATGGTATATTCTGAGAAAATTCATTGGTTTATGTACAATTGTAGCATCGCGATACAAACTGTCCACGTGCACTGAATTACTGCATTATAGTCAATTTTAAAATCAACTTCTTTGATCGTAGCAGAGTAGGAGTGGTCAAGGTGCTGCTGAACAGCGCTTTTTTTAATCATATTTCTACTCCTAGTGGAAGTGTGTTTGATTAGATAAAGTTGTCTATCTTTTTTATACGCAATGAACCAGACAAAGAGAATAAGCGAGGATGTGGACGACACATAGTATATCTGAGTTAATCACATAACCAAACATACCGCATGTATGCGATTAAAACCTTGACACTTCTGAGTACATATTATTATTTGCAATTGTTCTCTAATACTTCTCTAGACCTTCTTGCTCGCCTTCTTGTCTCCTGCATTGTGCGTTCTCTGAAATGAAAACGCTTTCTCAAATAGGGAACACATAAAGTTTCGTGCGACTGTAGCCGCTGCAAAAAAGTTTGGTTGAGCGTCGAAACCTTCGTCTTACGCTCATCGACTTCTCCTCTTATTCCCCCTCCCCCTTCTCCGCATCCTTCCTCATAAAAGCAGACACCGGGCAGCAAGAACACATCCACACATTGAAAGTTGGAGACTCGTTGCCCGGTGTTGCTTTGCTTTGCTTTTGTTCGTCGACGCGGTGCGAATCGTGCACGAGTCCTTCCGTGCAAAGTGAAGGTGAGTCCGGTTTCACGATATTATGCATGTACCTTCTGCCTATACTGGCTCCACGTAGAATCGGTCCTGAGAACTTTCGATAAAACATACGTTATAATTTATACGTGTCTCTTGAAGAACAGTCTACCACGGCGCTCGTTGTCATCGTTCCTCCTCGTGAAATCGGATCGCCAAGTGCGCTTTATAATTGGATCCTATACTTACATCGGAAACTATTCCCACATACACTGTCGGTCAAAAGTATACTTAAACTACACAATATAAAATATTCTTCTTCGCTATGATTTCCTTCTAAAGGAAAAAGGTTGAAACGGGTGACTAAAGTACCGTTAGTCCCTGCGTAGTTTCCTCTCGTTACACTACTATGCGCATTATTGCGCACCCTATAGTATACATATACACAGTATACATACATACACTCTTGCTGTGATCCGTTCGTTAATTATCAGCAGTTTATTATAGCACTTTCCCGGCACGCGCCCCACAAATTTACCATAGTGTTCTGCTATGCGGGAATTTAAGGAAATCCGGGAATTTCGTAGGCAAAATTTAGTACAACCCTGTTTACGTTAAAACATTTTCAGCAATTTTCTGGATTATTCACAATGCAAGATCTTATGTTTGTGATATCTTATGTTTATCTTATGCATTGTTTAAAATTATGCCGAGATTATAAATTGATTACACTGTGTGAACGATACACGTTACTAGAACCTTTCAAGGAACAGACAAGCGAGTTATCTTGAAACTGTTTGCAGGTGCATCGACCTTTGTTCAGTTTTCGCGAGAGGCGGTCATTGTTCCGCGACTGAACTCTTGCGAATCGCACTTTCAGAATTCTAGGAAGATTAGAATGCTTTGCGACAATTGTAAACTTCATTCAAACTATATTAAAGATTCAGAGCATTAAAATTCATCACGATTGATTGATACACAGAAAACTTTTGGCAAGAACTATACCAGTACGTATTTTAAAGATGAATATTTCTAGCTTCGGTAAGCAGATATCTTTTAAGGTATAAAGTTGCTTTGGCAACGGAACGAATAGAATTCTCTGCCTGAAAAATCAATACCTTTAAACTTTGTCAGGTTACGTATAGATATCACTCGTTTTCGGCCACGTCACGCTCTATTTGCACCTGCTCACGTGGGATCACTTTACTGCTCGTTAAGGTCATTGCGTTCGCTCTGAGAATCGTTTACTTGATCGCCATGCCAGTGTATGTACGAGTGATGTCTACTTGTTCACATACACTGTAACATAAATGCGCGCGCTGAAAAGCAACCATGAGGGGGAGTGAGGAATGGGGATGCCAAGGAGACTGCGTTAATGAATATCGCATCAAAGCGAATTGAAAAGGATGATAATTTGTCACAGAAAACTAACATACATAGCTATTGAAACGGGTGATTCAAATAATGAAGAAGCAAAATAATCCTGTAATCCTTTTTTAATTAAACCAAGTAGCTAACTTGATTGAAAGACTTTCGCAACAATGATTTATGTACTTGGAACAGCAGGGTTTAAATAAAGTTATCAGTCTCGAATCTGATTTCACTAATTGGATGTAAATCTTTTGGAGAAGAAATGTATTTTAAAGGTGCGTTAGTCAGAATTAACAACGATATTGGGAGACTAATTACCAGGGTGGCCACATGTCAGGGAAGAAGGGATTTTAAGTAATTTAAAAGTTTTTTTCTTGTTCGAATTTTGTGGCTACCTTGATTACACAGATTGTCACAATTAGAGTTTCAAAATGATTTTCCTTATTACAAAGATTTCCATCGAAACTACTCAATCTTGGTTCAAACTTGTTCTTCTTTCCGAAGCGAGGACTAAGAGAGAAAGGAAGAGTAATTGCAACGTAAGAGTGGTGTAGCGTCGGTTGGCGTCGGCGTCGGCGTCGACGTCGACGTCGAAAAATCTATCTGCGTCTTTGTCAGTGTGTACTTTAAGTAAAGTTGCCATATTCTTACTCTTGCTGCTACACTATCGTAAATCGCTCTCGGAACACTATTCCTTGGGTAGGTCTTTCTCTGTCATGCTTACTCTTATAAAGTCTATTGCTCTCTTTTCCACACTCCCCGCCCCCTCTCAATTTTTCACTCTAACTCTTTCCCTCTCGCGATCTTTGGTTCTTTATCTCTCTTCAGTGAACTCACATCAGTGAGCCAAGCCCAAAGACCAAGGTGCGTCACGCTCAGAAATATGCGTACCCTCCGCTCTCTCTCCCTTCGCATCAGACTGACGACAACACATGGATGAGTACTAAATGGCTTCCCTCTTGCCATAAGTGTACTGCCTGTGATATCTATATGTATGCATCTAATGACCGTTTTATTTCAAGTGAATCATGTCGATAAAGGCACCACTGAAGTGAAAAGAGAGCCGAAGTCTGCCGAAGTAAAATTGAATACAGCAGTTATACAGAATTATACACACAAAGTGTATACATATTCTAATTTTTTCTCTTTTCTTGTTTGTTTTAGGTAAGTGAAAGTTATGGATCTATGAACTCTCCGCTCCTCAACATGTCGGTGAGAGATAAAATCATTATTACACTACAGAAAAAATTGTTTCGTTATTCGTACATTCTAGCAGACGTTAACATTATGTTTTACACTGCGTTTGCTCGACCACAATGTTGGCAAACCTGGATTGGACTAGAGCGACAATTTCTCTTTATACTGACAAGTCTGGTCGACAATCGCGTGACCACGAATGTAATTGAGCTCGCAGCGAGACGGTTTAATAAGCTCGCATGTGTATGTGCGTGCCATAGCCTGATTTTTCAAGGATTCAAAGAAGGCCTGACTCGCTAATTTTATTCGCTTTGCACTTTTCACACAAACGCAGTGCCACTCCACCTGACTGGAATATAAGAGCTTTTTATTGCGTGGAGGGTTGTGTAAAGTGAAAAAGGAATAAGGTCAATCTTAGAGGTAGGATAGCAATGCCGCTCTGGGAAAGGACAACATTCGCAAAATTCACAAAATCATTAAAAGTCCAACGGTTTTCAAGAGAGATGAATCTGAATTGAATGAGAAAAATGCTGAAAGAGTACTCCACTCCTTTCTAATGTCCTACTTCTGATTATCGTAAGGAACTGGTTTTTATCCAATTGCCAGTAGAATTCATAGAGGCAGTCGTGCATTAAATTTCGGCTGATGAATCGTGCCAGTCTTGTCGCTCTCTCGATTTAATATTTGGTTATTTTCAATGAAGAGGCGTGATCGACCCGACAGGGGTCATGCACAAAAACGTATCACCCGAAGGATGCTTGTGGATCAGAGACGATTTACGTTTCCCCCTGTTCAGACCCTAGTTGCATGTTATACAAGGGTACTGATGCTCTTACCCTTAGGTTCCTTGTCTAGTATCGATCTTTCACAATGGAAGTTCAGATGCCATATATACTTCGTGAATCAGGAATGAAACCACAAAGATTTCGAATAATATCTTTAGATATATCGCTTATCAGTATTTACACTTTTTTGATTGTTTTATAGTTTTAAAAACTTGTGAAAATCACATTACGATTCAATGCAGGATTTTTGTATTTATTTCTAACAATCCAAGAATTCCAGTGATAAACAGGTGGAGTTTATTACTTTAGTAGTTTCACTTTAAATCAGTCGGAAAATTCGAAATCCCTCATGAAACAGTAAAGTCCCCGTGCAACTTTTTTAGGTAATAATTACAATTATTGAAGAGTTATCATCCAGAATTTTCATTTCTAAAAAAGGTGATTAACAATTTTCCTATTTACAAGTACAAATTGATATCCGATGTCTTTTTGTAAGTATTGGTTCATGAGTATTATGTTTAGGACAATGTGCGGCTTCTAAAAGTACAGAACGCATGTGTAGTATTAACTTTAGTGCTCGGTTTGTAGTTTGTACGAATCACTTTCGAATCATTGACCTATTTAGGCTCACTAACAGTGAATGTGAAATACTTCATTCTAATTAGAAATGATTGAAACACCGTAAAAGAGTGTAATCTGAGAACTATTTCTAAAATAAGAAACTCACTTTTCATTCATGCAAAGCAACCCACCCACTAAATAAACATTAAGGAAATCAGATTTTTAAGAAAGAGATGGATTTATAGACTATAGCGAAGGAATAAAGGGTATTTGTGTGTTTGGTGTGTCGACTTCCACTTTTATCTGAGAGTTATTATTACGTATTTGTTTACACTGGTTTACACATTTACACAAGTTACTGAAATGTAAAGCCAATGATAAAAAAACGGCCATTCACTCTGCATATAAATCTAATAGAAACGTTTGCTTGTTTTAAAGAGGCTCGTTTTGAATTAACATTTCAAGAATTCATTATTATAGCATTATAGGTACAATTATTTCATTAAAAATCTTACTATACATTTTTGAATGGAAAGTAATTCCAGACAATATTATTTCTTTATCTTAGAGATAAAAGCATAATAAAAGAAAAGTATAATTTCAAATAAAACAGTTTAGTTTTCTCAGTGTTTGCTTACGTTTTAATGGGACACACCTGTCCAATATAAAGTGACGTGAAACACCTGCTTTTGTTGGAGGGCAACAGACTACTTTCTGTGAAAGCACCAAAAGCTAATTCTTTTATTTTTTATCATCTAGAAGTACATAGCTTTGAATATTCCCTATACATTTTTCGATAATAGTAATTTATGGAAGTATAATTAACAAGTAGCATAATCACATATTCTAAACTCATGCTTGGTTCTCTCAATTTTGACACTTTGACGTACGTTTCACGTTATAGTCTCACCACATACAGCTTCATTTTATAATTGGGTACAACAGAGGTTTTTATGGTTTCATCTAGTTTTTAATTCTTAATAGAGATTTGTGATTGCGATTTATGAAGTTTCTAAGTTGAATAAACAAAATTCGTCATCGCACTTTTTAAAGATTTTTGCAACAGCAGCAAAAATTGCTTCTACTTCTTAAATAGCCTGGGAATTCATATTGCCTCCCTATTACTCTTATTCTCCATGCATTTTTTATATTTCTATTTTACGTTTCTCGAACTCGAACTTACACTTATATTTGACTAACAGCCGTTTTTGGAATATCTTCTTCTGCCACTGGAATTTGGTTGAAGGCTCTGACAAGATCGATAGTTGAAAAAATTTTCTTACCATGAAGTGTGTGTGAGAAGTTATGGATGTGAGGTAAGGGATACTTATTAGGGATAGTCCTCTCATTTAA
>JAUESI010000029.1:2978213-3058357 GCA_032275145.1 Synergus laeviventris
TCAATGAATTAGGCAGGATATTTAATAATTCTTTAAATCATTTTATACGGAATTACTAGGGATATCTTAGAAGATTTTAAAGTTTCTTATTTGATATTTATTGCAGGATTACAAAAATTAGACTAAAAACATCAAATAAATTAATATAATTAAAAAGTTCGAAAAGAGTTTTCGTAGGATAAATTTATGACGCTCTCAAAAATTTCGTTTCATTTTATATTTATATAAAGTTTCGAAGAAGAGTATAAAGTATTTATAGTAAGTATCTATATTTCATAACTTTTATTAAATGAATAATTTTTTCGAATGAAAAATTATCACTCACTAAATTGTTACATCTTATTATTATAACTTAGTGTGGGGGAAAGTGAATACATTTTGCATTATTATAATTTCAATAAAAGCACTATAGTAAATTAAAATTATTTATTCTAAACAATAATACTTTTATAATGTAAAATGAAATGCAAGTTAAGAAATGCGAACTTCAACAATAAAAAATTGAAGTTGTTTCCCAATTAATCGCATATTATTATTATTTACAAAAGTAGTTTAAATATATAAAATAACTGCAGTAACTTTGTCCTCGTCACTGGTGACATTTTTGCTTACATTTCGTTGATTCAAATTGTAAAAGAATAATGAGATAAGTCGTTATTGTTCCAAAAAACTGAAAATTTTGTTATAATTATAGTTAAATCTCCACCATAGTATAATGATTATGCGATTGAATAATATTTAATGTACTTACACTGTATATGAATTGAAAGTTCAAATTTATAAATCCATATAAAGATGGATTTAATCTTTTTTGAAGTAACTGAACAGAGACTCTTCTTATCTGAAGTTGAAATAAAATTTTAATTTTTAAATAAAAATTTCAGTCCAAGGAAAGTATGTAACAAACATAAATATGGAATAAGTAATTCTGCTGATATTATACTTACTATATTCTCACAACCTGGTGTCGACTCGTAATCAAGCCGCATTCTGTGGAGCATGCTTCCAGTATTGTTTGCCTGATTAAACGTAAAAAGATAATAAAATTTCGCTAGATATCATCAGAAAATTTTGTAAATATCTTTTCTGCACCTCCTCACAAACAGATCCAGAGACACTTGAAAGAAAGAACATTTCAATAACGACAACGAGAAACCAAATCAAATGATTCGTATTCAATAACTTTTCAATTATCTTCCAGCTTTCATATTCCATATCGTAAAGATATACAGCATATATATTTGACACTGTTTGTAAGAAGCCTGTTATTAAAGCCATTAAAATTGGTAGTGAGAAAAAGTCCACGATTTCTTCTGTTAAGTCTTTAAGACGGCTATGCAGTTTTTCGAAATTGTCGATACTAGTCGCCATCATATTCGAAGATCTGTATAAAACCACCTCTATAAGAATTTATAACATACTTGCCTTTTAAAACATATTTTTTTTTCAAATTTCCTACCTGAATTCGAAATTTCTTGGAATAAATATGTTGGTTGTTGGTTTCGCTACAGGATAATTTCTCAATTGAAAATTCAAACGATGAAACCTCCATTGCATAGTGTGCATGGCAATTACAAAGAGAACCAATACGTTGTGAAAAACGATGTGGGGAAGATTGAACAATGTCGAGAGTGTTACATCAAAATTAGGAAAAGTATTACAATACAACATGGTATTTACAGTCAATAGAGCAAAGAAGCATATGTTTACGAAAAGTGTGTAGAACCGAAAAATCCGAACAAATTTTGCAGGATCTTCGAGAATCTCTAATTCCTTAGCAATTCTGTTTGTACTTTTAATATCATTCACTATTTTCTGCAATCTTTTTTGACTAAATGCAAAAACGAACCAGGAAACTATTACCACAATACACTGAAGAGAGACAACGAGCTCTTCACTAATCTTGTACATACTAGTTTGATTAGGAGAAACGAAGTTTGATCTCTCAATCATTCTTCGGATGAATATAAGTAGATATATCAAAGAAAGACCAGTCGAATAAAAAATACCACACCGAGAATATTTTAAAATTCCATTGCTATAAGAAAATGGACATAAGCCGATCATTTTGCCGTAATAATAGACAAAGTTCAGCGATTTGAAAACTTTAATGTACTTTACGAGTCCGGACATATTCAATGAATGTACTACGTCTCGTCGAGTAGCAACGAGAAATAACAATTTAATTTAATAGTTATATTAGCATGATGAGATTAGTTTTATATTTGCACTCGAGTAAATGAAAATGATTGTTTCTGTAAGTCATTTATTATCGTTATTATTATTATAGTATAGTAATGTAATATAACTGTAAAATAGTTATATAATATGACAGACAATATTGCATCTTCAAAATTATTGTTCACTACTTTCTTTCACTTAAATGTCGATGACCCTAATTGTAAAAGAATTATAAGGTATGTCGTTGTTGTTGTACAAAACTGAAAATTTAGCTGTAATTACTATATGTACTTATTCACTATCTGTACGTGCATGTTATACTTATATGAACTGCGAAAAAAAAGCTCAGGAACCAATAAATATATACCTACTATTAAATCAATAATCTTTCGTTATATATTCAAAAGCAGATCTTTTATTGCTTCAAATTATTGATTCAATAGTATATTTATTTGTTCCCAAGCATTTTTTTTTTCATTGATGTATAATATACATTATGTATATATATACGCATAATATATAGGTATATACCGTATGTATACTTACACTGAATATGAACTGAAAGTCCAAGTTTATAAATCCGTGTATAGATATATTTAGTTGTTTTTGAAATAACTTCACAGAAATTCTTCTTATCTGAAATTCCATAAAATGAAAGACATCGATTTTAGTTAATAAAGAAAGTATAGATATATTTGATATGATATTATAATGAAATATGCTATGCTCAGTGCTCACTGTATTGTTGCAATATGATTTATAGTCAAGTCTCATTTTGTGTAGTATAATTCCAGTCTCGTTGGCCTTAACCAAAAACAGTAAAGAGGATCTTAATAATATAAAGTAAATAAAACTGAAAGGTTATTATATATAGAGAAAAACATTATTTTCACTTCTTCGCTAACAGACGCCGAGATGCTCGAAACCATGAACATTTCAGTAAGAATAATGAGAAACCAGCACAAAACAATAATATTCACTAAAATTTCTCTCCTTTTCCAAGTTTCATAATTCTTGTCGTAAAGATATATAGAATAGACATTTGATACAGTTTGTAGTAATCCTGCTATCAAAGCCATTAAAACCGGCGGTGAAAAAAAATCTATGATCTCTTTAGTCAGAGTTACAAAAGAGCTATGCAGTTCTCCAAAATTGTCAATACTCGCCAAAACCTTTTTTGAAGATCTGTAAATTATCTCTGTAAATATTTTAAGATTTATATGTGCCCGTAAATATAATTTTAATTAAAAATCTACCTATTAAATTCCAAGTTTCTTGAAATAGATACATTGTTCATGAGCCTTGCAGGTAAATTTCTCAATTGAAGGTTTAAACGATGAAACCACCATTGCATAATCTGCATTGCAATTATAAAAAGACCCAAGACATTGTGAAAAACAACGTGCGGAAAAAAGAACGGACCCCACATTAGGACATCATAAGTAGGAAAATTACTGAATGTTAACAATGTTGCAGAAAAAAGAAAAAGATAGCAGAAGTTTAAAAAAAGTATATAAAATGGAAGGGGTTTCATAATTTTCCAATTGTCTTTTACGATTCCCAAATCCTTTGCAATAAGGCTTATTTTTCGAAAATCCTTAAGCATCTTCTCCAGCTTTTTTTGTCGAAATCCAAAAACCAACCAGGAAACTATTACCATACTAAATTGAATAATAACAACGAGTTTATCGCATATAACGTAAAGAATAGTTTCGTTAGGAGAAGAAAATGATTTCCTTTTAATCATCCCTTGAATGAATATAATTAGGTATATTAAAGAAAGAATAATGGAATGTAATAATCCACAACGAGAGCACTTTATTCCTTTCATATCCAAAACGAATGGACATAAGCCGATTAATTTGCCATAATAGTAAAGCCAGACGAGTGTAAGAGCAGGCAATTTGCCCTTTTTTATGAGTCTTCTCATATTCGACGAATGTAATAAATATACTGAAATCGAATAAGAGTGCGTTATAGAGAAATAACAAAAAGGATATATTTATGCGTGCAATTAAGATGATGAAATTATTGATTCTATGAATTTATTATAATCCCATCATTTTCATTAAAAATAATTGGTAAATATCCATACATGTTATACATACAATAATACACTTTTTCCTTATTATTAGGTCAGCGGAATATTTATTTGCTTGATTCAGATTCCTGACTGACGACGTAATTTTGATTATCATTAGGCGATATGTTTCTACATATATATTGTATATATATATAATTGATTTATTTTAATGCAATATCTTTTCTCAACATTCTATTGTTCGAGCAAGGCATTACCTAAAGTTTAATAAGCGAAGCCTCTCACTAAGTATGTATTTTATTTTATACAATAGAAATTTACCGTCTGACGTTACCTGTGATTTCAAGTGAATTTGAGGAATTTCATAGTGATTTTAAGAAATTTCAAAATATTTTGAGCAGTTACTTATACCATATACATATAAGCACATTATTTAGATAACCCGGCTTTTTTTCCACAATTATCTTTTTGAGAAAGTAAAAATTGTAAGGAATTCTAAGGAATTTTTAAAGGAGTATTTTAAAGGTGCTTATATGAGATCTTATATTTTTTATTTTTATTATTTTTATTCGAATTTAGAGGAGAAACTTTTGATGTAAAATACGAAGATATTATTGAATTCTTATTCTTATTTTCTAGAATTATGACGTGGATACCAGCAGATATTTCGGCATCATGTTCCGTAAATTCATCTTCCTCGGTGTGCCAACCGTCGACAATTATGTTTATGGCTTTTGTCGCTAATTTATTTTCATCTTCGAGGGACAGCAATCCGAATGTGAATCGTGAACCAGACACTTATGACTTCGTAATTGTAGGTGCTGGCACAGCTGGTTGTGTTCTGGCTAATCGATTAACTGAGAATAAAGCATGGAATGTAAGTACCTTCCCTCTGGCGAAAGTCTCGAATTGTGCGAATTCTGTAATCCGATTTCCGATTTATTTTAAATGGGCTTCGCATTGATCCGGATTGAGTTTCAAACCTAAAATTTTGCCAGGATTTAATTGGAGACAAATCATTAAAAAACAAATAATTAAATAAACCGTTAATCAATTATATTCTCTTCCTTTTAATGACATTAGGTACTTTTATTGGAAGCTGGTGTGGAGGAACCAATGGTAACCGAGATTCCAGCTTTTAGGTCACTCGTTCCAAAAAGTAATATCGAATATAAATATCAGGTACAATCCGAGAAGCTGGCCTGCAGATCAAAAACATGCGCACTTTCTCCAGGAAAGTTAAGTATACATATAGGCTTCATTAATTAAAGATATCTTATGACGAGTACCAAAAATTGCAGGATAACATTTTTTTTCTTAAACTTATAGGTAATGGGTGGGACAAGTTCGGTGAATGGTATGGTTTACTCGAGAGGAAACCGAGACGACTATAACGCTTGGGCCAAATTGGGAAATACTGGTTGGACTTATGAAGAAGTATTGCCCTACTTCATTAAATCAGAAGACAACCTCGATGCAGATGTATATTAACAAAACATTTTATTCTCTCATTTATTTAGATCTAATTACAATGACAATGCTTTATGATTATGATCATTTTAAAAAGTCTTAGTTATGTTAAAATAATACCTTACACTTCAATAATTTAATTTTTGTCTCAAATTTCGAACAAAATATTTCAAAGAATTTACAATATTTCAAATGATTTCAAATGATTAGAAAATATAATTTTAAGTATTTCGAGAATTTTCAAGATACTTCAAAAGATTTGATTCAGAAGTAAAAAACATTTTTTATTCATTAAAATTTTATTTAATTATGTTAATTTTTGTGATGTGTATGTAATAAAATTTGAGTCCCTTTTGCATTGTTTTCAGATTGTAAAAAAAAATCCAGGATACCATGGTACAGGAGGATACCAAAGCATACAACGACTGCCTTACACTGATCACAATACAAAACTAATTGTCGAATCTCTCGAAGAAATTGGATATGACAAAATAGACGCGAGTGGGGAAAGGCAGATAGGTGTAATGGACACTCAGTACATCAGTAAACACGGTATGCGACAGAGTACAAACGCCGCTTTCATTCGACCAATCAGGAAGGAGAGGCCCAACCTTTTCATCAAAACTGAGTCTCTGGCAACGAGAGTAATAATCGATCCGAAAACAAAAAAAACACTAGGTGTTGAATATAATTCTAAAGGAATTTCGAGAGTCGCTTATGTAAAGAAAGAAGTTATTCTATCAGCAGGTGCTTTAGAGTCACCGAAGTTACTGATGCTTTCTGGAATAGGACCTGCAGAAGACTTAAGGAAACATAATATCAAAATCATCCACGAATTACCGGTTGGCCGACATATGCACAATCACATAAAAGTAGGAGGACTCGATTTTTCCTTTGCGAATGAAAGTTATTGGACTTTGGCAAGCTTGGAGAAAATGAAGGAAGACGTGTATTATTACTTAAAAACACATGATGGTCCACTAGCTACGAGAAGTATTGCCGAGGCCATGGCTTTTATGAGGACCAAATATGAGAAAAATGAAAATGCACCGGATATACAGTTACAATTCGGTTCTAATGCACGTCAGTATAATCCTCAGTCGTATTATGATAGCTTCGGTGTTTCTGTATTTCTGATGACACCTAAAAGTAGAGGATTTATTCGACTCAATGATACAGATCCAATTAGGGGAAATCCTTTGATATATTCCGGTTACTTTACGGTTGAGTCCGACTTGGATATTATGATTGAAGGTATTAGAATGGCCTTGAAAATTGCAGATACTAAAGCTTTTAAGGAAAATGGTTTTAAGTTTGTTAAAAAGACTCCAAAAGCTTGTGAGAAGTTCACTTTCGGCACGGATGAATATTGGAAATGTCATTCATTAGAGTACGCACGGATTGTTCATCACTATGTCAGTACATGCAAAATGGGACCTAAGAATGATCCTGAAGCTGTTGTTGACCCAAGATTACGGGTCTACGGTGTAACTGGAATTCGAGTTGTCGATGCTTCTATTATGCCTGCTGTTATTCGAGGCAATACGCAAGGACCAGTTATTATGATTGCAGAGAAAGCCAGCGATATGATTAAAGCAGATTTTGATCGAGAGATAAATTACATACGTTACTAATATACATACATATATCATTTCTGAGTATATTTCATACTTACACGACAAAGATAGTGTATAAATACAAATAAAGAATGATTTCATTATTATACTTAATTCATTATGCATTTGAAACTTATAATAATTATTATATTAGTGATTTCCAAACTAAGAGTAAGGTAGAAAATGTAATTTTAATTGAGTATAAGACGGAGCGGCACGGCGACGGCGTTTCAAAAATATAAATAATGAATTATGAGGAAGAGAGACGATGAAGAGGAGGAGAACTCGACTTTAAGAGTTTAGGGCGAACAAATTCATTGCCTGAGAAGTTAATCATTATCTCAAATTCCACTCTTTCGACATTTTTTCATATCTCACGTTGTTTATTGGCTCAAAAATTAAATTTTAAATATTCCAATACCATTTATTTCCATACTTAAAATCTATACCTAAAACTATCCCAACTAGCAAAAAATATTTCAAGGAAAGTTCACAGGTCTTCCTAAAAGCAACAATTGGGACGAAGATAAGTGGTCCGGGAAAATATACACTATATCCCAGCCCATACCCATATATATATATATTTTGAGAAGAGGGTATAAAAACAGAAACATGATTATTAATCGTTTTTGTATGTCTAGACTACATTTTTTAAATTACTTCCAAATTTTCCTTAATTTTTTTTTCTTCGTACCGCGGCCTATGGGTTTATTTTCTCATTTTTTTAAAATTAGATTTTCTAAAAAAACATCGATTAAAATGCTCTACAATATAGAGAAACATCTCGGGCAGCGTCAAGACGACATACAATCGTAGAAATCAGTGCTAAGTATAAAAGTCGATCGTTTCAGTTCCCATAAGGTTCAAAAGAACGCGCGCAGAACATAGATTAGAAAGGAGCAATTATAAGAAAATCAGGCCCGAATTGGAAATGTTGGAAATCGGGAAAAATCCCGGTGATTCATGCGGCCGATCGTCGCATATATGTGGGTCGGTGTACACAAAATTCCATTAAACTTACCGAAAAGTCTGCGTAACCGTACAGATGCGGTTATAAGATTTACAAATGTATACATTGTACACATATATTCACATTCTACTCAAGCAGGCTGCTCCCTGCTTGAGTAGAAACAATATATAAGTTATATAGCATAAGCTATTATAAGAGATTGGAATTTTTGTCACTCGTGAGCATAAATTATGGACTGTAACAAAACTCCAATTAATTACATAAATTATATATTCTGATCAATTATGTCTTTTGAGTTTTTAATTGATTGCATATAATAATTGCATAATGCACGAATAAACTCGTGATTCAATTAAAAAAAATTTTTTTGTATCAAACGATCGGGAGAACAGATTATATTCCAGATAATTTTTATCTTTAAATTCAATCCCGGTTATACTTACTAACATATTATTTTTCATTAAATATGATTCTATTGTTTAATTATGTTTATTTGTCTTCACAATCATTACAATTATACAAGTATATTTATTATATCGAAGCTCTCAAGTATAAAAGGTGTTGATCAGGCGTACAATAATAACATTTTTTAACTTTCGCTAGCTTGGCTATATACCTACAATCCTACATAATATATTCTTTAATGCCTCGTTGTAATCGGAATAAATCATTTTCCTTCGGAAAAATACATTAATTATTGATAAAAGAAATCAATTCTCGATTAAATGCAATCAGCTATGAAATGAGGATGTATGCAGTTGATATTTAAGTAGGTATTCCAAGATCTGGAGCAGCTATTTTAATTTAGAACATTATTGGGTAGGTGAGTTGGGAACATCCTCACACTAAATCCCCAAGGCATCAAATTTTGTATAAAAATTGTGTTGTGAACGAAATATTATCTACTTTTTGTATAATATTACATATTACCATTTTTATTTCCACACGTTATAAAATATTTTAAATCTCCTTAGATTTCTTCGATACCTTTAAAATTATTAATTGTTTGCATACATTTTTTTACCTTTGCTCGTTTCAGAATTACATTGGATGCTACAAAAAAAAGGTACATCTTTCTTGAAATAACACGAATTATCATATTTGTGAACACTATGACTTGGATACCAGCAAATATTACCGCATCATGCATTTCAAATCCAAGTGGCCCGGCATGTGATTCCGTAACAATAATATTTATGGCTTTTATTGCCAAATTATTTTCAAAATCGGTAGACAGTAATTCTATTAAAAAACCTGAACCTGAACAATATGACTTCATAGTAGTTGGAGCTGGCTCCGGGGGGTGTGTGATTGCCAATCGATTAACTGAAATTAAAGACTGGAATGTAAGTATATTATGTTCCTATTTGAAATTAAAATTGAGAGTTTTAAAATTACACACTTTAATTCTGATTCATTTCAGGTACTTCTATTGGAAGCTGGTGTGGAAGAGCCAGAGATAATGAAGGTACCAGCTCTTAGGGGAATGATTTCAGGAAGTAATCTCAATTATGCATATCAGGTTCAATCAGAGAAGAACGTCTGTAAATCATCTCACTGCTCTTTTGCTCCAGGGAAGGTAAGTTAATACATTTCTTTCTCTTAATTTGACTAATTTGAACAATTTTCATAGGTAATGGGCGGTACAAGTACAACAAACGGTATGCTTTACACCAGAGGTAACAGAGAAGATTTTGACAACTGGGCCAACTTGGGAAACACTGGATGGAGCTACGACGAAATATTGCCATACTTTAAAAAATCAGAAGACAACCTCGACCCAGATGTAATAATTAATGCCTTCGAGGCACTTCAAGTTTTTAAACAAATCCGCCGACTTTCCCTCTAATATCCATTCTATTCAATCATTATCTGCTTTTGTATTAGATCGTCCAAAATAATTCCGAATACCATGGAACTGAAGGATACCAAAGTGTGCAGCGGTTTCCATATCAAGACTCGAATACAGAACTAATAATCGAAGCCCTGCAAGAACTGGGACACAAGATAGACGCAAATGGAAGACAGCAATTGGGCACAGTCGACCCTCAGTGGACTAGTAAAAATGGATTGCGACAGAGCACAAATGCCGCTTTCATTCGACCAATCAGGGACACGAGATCCAATCTTTTTATCAAAACCGAGTCTCATGCAATGCGAGTATTGATCGATCCAAAAACTAAAAAAGCTTACGGTGTAGAATACACATCTGGTGAAACTGGAATATCCAAAGTTGCTTACGCAAAGAAAGAAGTTATTGTTTCTGCAGGTGCTCTTGAGTCACCGAAACTTCTGTTGCTTTCTGGCATTGGGCCAGCAGAAGTTTTAGAGAAACACAAGATTCCGAAGATAAGTGAATTACAAGTTGGACGTAACATGCATAATCACATAAGAATAAGTGAAATAGATTTCTCAATGACGAATGAAAGTTATTGGACTTTGAAATCCTTAGAGCAGATGAAAGAGGATGTCTACTATTATTTAGAGACAAATAAAGGCCCGTTATCTGGATGGGGCCCTGCAGCAGCTAATGCTTTTGTGAGAACCAAGTTCGAAAAAAGTGAAAATGCTCCTGACATTCAATTGCAATTTAATCCCCAGTCTCATCAATACACGCCAGTTTCTTACTACAAATCCTTCGTTCTTTCAGTCTTTGCTCTGGCACCTAAAAGTAGAGGCTATATTACACTTAATGACACGGATACAACTTGGGGCAATCCTCTAATTTACACCGGTTACTTTACAGAAGAGTCTGACGTGGATGTTATGTTAGAAGGCATGAAAATTGCCCTGAAAGTGGCCGACACGAACATTTTTAGAGAACATGGGTTTCAGCTAAATAAAGTTCCTCGACCGGCTTGTAAACATTTCAACTTTGGGAGTGACGAGTACTTGAAATGTCTTTTGTCAGAGTACTCAACGATTGTTAATCATTATGTCAGCACTTGCAAAATGGGACCCAAGGATGATCCTGAAGCTGTTGTCGACCCAAGATTACGTGTCTATGGTGTAGAAGGTCTTAGAGTTGTAGATGCTTCTATTATGCCGGTTGTTGTTCGAGGAAATACAAACGCACCAGTTATTATGATTGCTGAGAAAGCTGGTGATATGATTAAGGAAGACTGGGGTAAAAAATCTCGGAGATGAAAATCCTGTGATCATCATTTACTTTTTTTTTGAAAATAATGTTTTGCACTTTGATTTTGTTGTTAGAAGTTCGCAATTGGCATTTGGATCCACTGGATCTGTTTCTTCTAAAATCTTTGCACAATGTGGCTCGAGTGCGACTGGACACGGCTGTAAATAAATAAACAAATCCTTAAAAATTCCTGAAAATTTCATGCAATTCCTCAAAATCTCTTAAGATTCTATGAAATTCTTTAAAATTGGTTAACATTTCTTTTTAATTTCTTGAAAATATACATCCTCAGTTTATTATTATTAATATTAATATTGCATTCTACCTCTTTTTCATAAACTTTGGGATCCACAAGTTCATCTGGTGATTTCGGAAAATGAATAAGTCGAGGAAGCTCATGTAAACTGGGATGCGGTGGTACAACCCACGCACTGCCGGTATTTGCCCAAGACATTACATGCGTTAATGCTGGACCTACAATTTTTTTTCTAAAAGCAATAATTCTCGTTTAACCTCTTACATTTTTTAATACAAATTTCTTTAATATCCAATGTCAATTTACCTTATAGGTGAGCATGTTATCATACATTCTCGTCGATCGTTAAATTCCAAAATTTCCGGAATATCTGGAAGACCTATTTTTTTGAATTGCTTACTCGTGGGACAAAGGGCCACGAAACGAATTCCAGTTTTTTCAAGCGTGTGTTTTTTCTATTTAATCAATAATACTTTTTACATATATATTTTTCTTTTTTTGACCTAATTTTATTTTTATCAAGTTTGTTTTAGATGTTTTAGATGATTTATATTTCTTACTGAAATATCGATCGTGACTTCTATAACTGGTTCTTTGCGGCAATAAACTGGTGTAGGATTCTGGGGCCATCCCATAAATCCAAAAACACTCGCACAATTTACAATTATTCCACCCGATCCTCCATTTTCTTTTCCCATGTGCTTCAAACCAATTAGCGATGCCCTTCTGATGTTACTCTAAAATATTAAAATTTAATTATGTAATTAGTTATATGTGTTCGCGGAAAAATACGTACGTTTGTATATTTTATTTAATAAGAAAAACATAATTTTTTATAACTAAGGAATTTTTTACCCATTCTTCTTTAGAATTGCCGCAAATTGATGAAGAAGGAGGATTTGTATTTTGATCAAGGTCACTGAAGAGAATATGAATCGCTCTGTGTCTACAGAGAGCTTTTTCAAAAACCCCTAATTGAACAAAAATTGTTTAAAGAATATTTTGCGAAAGCATAATTTATTATATTCAATTTAAACTCTTATCTTATTATAGATATTAAAGTTAAAAATTACCTTCAACGTGAGAAGAATCTCTTATATCACAATTTATAAACCAAGCCCGATCTCTTCCATAAGCATCGCACAATCTTCGAACTGCTCGTTTTCCCATTAGGTGGTCTCCATCAGCAATTATAACATTCTATAAAATCGAAAATTAACATTATTTACATATTAAATCTCTTAAAAATCCTTAAATCTTCGAAAATCTCTTAAAATGTCTTTTTTAAAATTACTAAAAGTATCTTAAACTTGCTATTAAAAATCCTTTGATAGGTCATTACAATTAAATGAATTCCTTAAAAAATCTTAAAATTCCCTAAAATCATTTCAAGTCTCTTAAAATCCCGAGTAAGGCTGGGTAAATTAAAAATTTTTAATTTTCGACTCTTTTTTCCGCAAATTAAAGAATTTAATTTCTGTTTATAAAAATAAGAACCATCACTCACTCTTGCGCCTTTGGATAATAATTCATCTGCAGCTGCATATCCAAATCCAGTTGCACCCCCAATGACCAAGGCTACTTTACAAAGTGGATTAAGAATTGGTGCAGGAAGTAAAGTACAATTTCCAGGCTTAATTATTCTAAATTCCCTTGTATCTTCTTTTTTCTGATCTTTTTTATTTTTCCCAAAAAACCATCCCTTTTTTTTCTTTTTTTTTTTTAAAACTGCACTGCTTGTTTGAAAGTTACAAAATATAATTTTATTTGAGAGAAGTCTGAAAAAGTTTATTATCAATAATTTTTTGTTCATTTCAGTAAATATTTATAAAAAAAAAAAGATAAATAAAGCTCACTGTGAGTTTTCCTTGATGATAAAAATGTTAGTCAAATTGGAGGTTAATCTTAAAATTGGATTTAGAATCATCTTGAACCTGAGTTAAAATTTATATTAAATTCTCCATCAGTTCCATAATTGTTTGAATTTTTCGCAATCAAATTAGATAAATGGGTTCATATTAAACAGACGGAAGAATTAAACTAGACTTTAAATAAGGTGGTAAATAAGATTTTGAAAGGTTCTTGTGTAAAAGGTTTCTTTTGTTTTATTATTTTCATTCACGAGATCACACCACGGCACACCACGGTCCACGAGGCGACGAACGGAACATTTTTGGCAGGCGTAACCCATTATTCAATAAAAATACATAATCAATGTTATTTTTTAATTAATTGATTAATTAATAATAGCCACTATGTCGTATAATTCAGTAAAGCTAGCTATCGAAGCAATAACATTTGACGAAAAAGCATCACTTTCCGTCCAAATTCATACTCGTCCAACCTGCTTATAAACAGTTACAATTTCTTATCTTATTCACCTATAAGCTTGCGATGATAACGTCTAAATACATTCGAAGCAAACATTTTAACAATGACAAACAATATTAAAATTCGTGATTATAAAAATCGAGTATTTACTAAGATGTAGTACATTTAAAGATCTAAACACATTATTATTTCAAGATCTTAATCTTATAAACATATTCAAAAGTATATATATATATATATATATATATATATATCACATCAGAAGACGTTAAGTTTCGAGGACGTCTTTTTTTGCACCTGATGACAATTTTTCTCCTTTTTAAAGCAACTTCCGGGACGATCATTTTTCATTCTTTCTTCTGTTTTATATAAAAGGAAGCATGTTTTGTTTAATAAATCGAGAAATCTAAGACGAATTTTACAAAATTAATGCTACTTACTGGCCTCTCACTACTCTCACTTTCGATTTTTAAGTGTATAGAATTTATTATTTAATAATTAATAATGAATAGAGAAATAATTTATATATAGATACATAAAATACGATAAAAAAAATAGTTAACTGACTTTCAATTAGTGAAGAAAACTACTAATTATTCCTTAACAATTTTTCATGAAAGTAATTAATTTTTTAATAGAATTATATAATAATATTTAAAAAGTGAGTTCTTTCTTAAGCTTATTATACAGACATTTTTCAAGCGTTTATTTATTAAACTACAAAATTTTGGTTATACGATATTTTATCATGGAATTGTACCATCAATTTTTTGAGAGATATTCCTCCTTGGTCCGGTATTAAATTTCTAAGAAATGTGCCATTTTTGTAATAAATAGACAAAACAAGACAAACTTCAAAACTATTGAAAATGCAAAATTTTTTCTAAACCGGTATAGTACCAAGACCAAGATTGTGTCAAATAAATTCAATAAAAAGAGTACAAAAATTCATAAAAGGATGTACGATTTTTCAAATATATACAAAATCTTAAGAATATAAATTATTTTCACTATAAATCGTTTAGAGTGTTTTAAATATTTTACAGTGTAGCAGTGTAGCGAGTCGACAAATTCGAAGATTTATAATTTTATAATCCTATAATATTATATGAATTAGTAAATATTAATTATAAACGTGAGCAATAGACTATTTTGGATCGAGCGATTATCGGTGGACTGTGTGCGTTTATACCGTTTATAAAAAATCAAATTATGGTACGGCATGATATATTTGTATTTATTTAAATTCAAGCATAGAAAGAATCAATTATTTTCCAAAATATGAAAATTAGGGCTTGGGAAAGCTGATTTCTTTTGGTGATTGTCCATTTTCTACAAGCCAAACGCTCCCACTTTTTCCGTTGTTTAATACATGAATCAGTGCCTTTGCCACGTGCTCGACTCTGAAAAATTTTATTATTGTTATTATTTTTCATTTATTATCAGTTCAATTACAATTGATCACTTTATACGAAATTTAATCTAATTTTTTTAAATTAAAAACTTACTTTTGAGTAATGTAGGACGCGGAGTCTCGACGCCAGGCGTCTTCGTACCTTGGAGACAATAATTGTTTCCCAACATCGCGAACTAAATTACTTTCGGTTGTACTTGGACACAGGGCCATTACTCTCACTCCTGTTAAATTCACATGATATTCGTCCTATTGCAAAATTATTTATTTATAGAAGTTATTAGTTTATAGCTATTAGTTTATAGAAGCAATTTCGATATAATCGCAACATTCGCAATCTCATTAAGAGAAACTTACACCAAATGCTCTGGTAAGACTAACGATTGCTGATTTGGTCGCCGAATAAATTGGGGCACTAACGTAAGGATTTATGCTCACATTACTTCCTGTATTAATCACCACACCTCCTCCATAGCCCCTATCTTTTGCCAAATATCTTTGGGCTAGAAGTGTTCCTCGAATCACTCCATTCTAAAAGTTTCAAGAAAAAATTATAATATTATAGTATATACTCGCGATATAATTTATTAAACAATTCAAAATACTTACGAGATTAACATCTACTTCCAATTCCCAAAATCTGTCGTTCATAATTCCAGCATTGTTGACAACAATGTCTAGTCTTCCAAAAGTCGAGAGAGTAGCTTCAAAAGATTCTACAAAAGATAATAGTTCTTATTAATAGATTTATTATTTAGAACGTTAAAAATACCTTCAAATTTTTTCATTAACTAATTAATAATTCACCTTCGAACTGACAGTAATCAGTAACGTCACATTGAGAAAACATGACTCTATTTTTTCCATATTTAACACCAAGTGCATTCACCATTTCTTCACCAGCTTCACAGTTAATATCGCAGATGGAGACCTAAAAATAAAAATTGATTGTGATACAACCACTTTAACTCCATGGACCTCGATTATTCACAAATAAATTATTGTTCCATCTCCACGAAAATTCGCTTCACTGGCTTAACGAATTTGTAGGGGAGTTTCAGAAATTCGATTCTCACGACCTTTAATTAACAATTTGCGTCTAATCTGTCAGGCGGACCCAGGTACCCCATGGATCCACGCCTGGTTGACTAATTTTATGATTTATTATAAGCGGAAAAAAGTATACAATTTAGTTATAAAATATTAGGAAAGGTCTTATTGCAACTTTTAAATCAATCGAAATTTTCAATAATGTTATAATACCTTCGCCCCTTGATTCAAAAGTTCTTCGACATACGCTTTTCCGATACCGGAAGCTGCTCCCGTTACCAGGGCAACTCGCCCTTCCATGATGAATAATTCTTTTTACACTTTCTACCTGCAAAAAGTATATATATATGTATGTATAATAAAAAAGGAACACAAAGAATAGAAAATGTCTCAAAATAATGTTTAATCCAATTACAATAAATTCTATTGTGGCTCTGAAATAAATTTAATTATATCTGACATTAATCGTTATGATTTCCAAACAATATACTTACATGTACAACTTATATTTATAAATAATGTTTGAAACACTTTAACGCAAATGTAATTTCCTCTGTTTTGTTAAATTAGACTAACTTTCACTTTAATAACTCTGGAATGCATTCCGCATCATTGATAATAGAGTATTATTGAATATTTCATCGAGACGCGCAACAATTTTCTCCTTTATCACCTAACCCGATTTACCCGATATACTGACAAACGCTTGACGAGAAAGTTATCTGCAAAACTAAATACAAACATTCTATTCATATTTTTCAATTGTTCTAATTTTAGACTGTATTTGGTGTTTTTATTTATTTCCTATTTTCATATTCCTCTGAATTGATATGAAAAATAAATATTCAAAGTATTATATAAATTTTGTAGGCTGTATAGCAACCAAAAATTTTGTTGTCCCCGCCAAACGATATTTTTTAACAATTTAGTTGCTAAGCTAGTTTTAAACTATATAGAAATATATATGAAAAATCAACTCATTAAAAATGAAGTTTCAATCAATAATCATGCCATGGAGGCTTTTAATTTTCATATTTACCCACACATTTTCCTACAAAAAACTTCTTGAATTATTTTCTTCCCACTCAAATCTAAAAAAAATGAAACTTTCTTCAATTTTTTTCACACAAAAATCTCTGTGTTCTCGTCACTTTTTCTGCCCTTTAAACCTCCTTTCAACCATACACTTTCATTATGAACCAACTTTGCCCGGGCGCTGGAAAATGAACTTGAATACAAAAAGCTAGCTCCCAACTCGATCCCTCCTGGAATTCCATTAAACCGGCGAGGCGCTATCATTACACCCGAAGGTCACCATTCATGAACTCTAAAATATATGTGTTTATTTCTTGTAATTCATTCGTACCTATTGTTTCACCGGTCGGTCTCTCCTTTTTAACCCGGTGTCTTGCAATAGGCAACACGAAAACTCGAACGAAAGTGAGTCAACTCCCTTTTTAAGGGAGGAATAGGGAGAGATCGGTAAGAACAGATATAGGGGTGAGAGATGTGTTGGAAGGCCTCTCGCTTATGGCAAAGCAGGATATAGGAAATAAAGGTGTGGTTGCCGGCATCAGCCGAGCAACTCGGTGGTATGACTGGCTCCTGGTATCGCACCCACCCTTTATAACATCGTATTGATTGGCGCCGCAGCGTAAAACCAGAGAGTACGCGCGCGTCGACTGGAACCACGAGGATTTATTTGCCTACCAACCTTAAGGCTCGGTTTTTGACGCTTCAACCTCACAAAAATCCTCCCGAGACCTATGAATTCCTAGACTCGAGAAAATCGACCCGTCCGGATCAGACGAGGCTTACGAGAGGTCACTCCCTCTGTACCGAATTTTCCATGTAATATAGTTTTCTCGACTATATTATATAATATCCCATTATTACACAACTAATTCGTACCTCTCTATCCATATACACTTATATTATATTCTTAAATCCATATATCACTATTCATATATTTACCCATATCCAAATATTTACTTATATACATTTACTCATATACCCATGTAACTAAGAAATTTTATAAATGGATAATAAACTGAAAGAGCTATATGACATAGCTCTTAATTCCCATCAAAACAATTCGTTAAATCGGAGATCAAATCAGATATGTATCGAATATTAATTGAACATTCTATAATAAATTGTTATATTTAATAACAATATTTCCTTTATATAATACCCAATTTAAAATAATCTTCTCTATGTGCGTGTAGATTTTTAGTTTGTGAGCACGATATTTTGGATGAGAATAAAAAACTTTAAGGCAATTTCTTTCAAATTTACAAATTCTATGTCTAATCTTAGTAGTATATACTCAAAAAGTCAAACAATTTATCCTTATGAATTTTTCGATAAAACAAAAATTGTTGCTAATAAGCGAGTGCAAGCACGCGAAGCGTGCAACACAAAGCGCTAAGCGCGAAGTGTGATGAGAATCTTCACGCTAAGCGGACCCATTTTTCTAAATGAAAACAAACTTAAAATTTATTCTGTCATCAAGTACATGATATTTTTTTTTTAAATTCTTCGATTCGAGAAAAATTTTCGAGCAGATGAAGATCGACACGACGAATTGTCGCACTCGGTTGTCAAAATCAGGAATCCCTGTCACTTTGCAGACGGGATCGGGTTGAATTCTTTCGCAATTCGGAAGGAAGCAAGATAAAAGAAAGAAAGAAAGAAAGAAAGAAAGAAAGAAAGAAAGAAAGAAAGAAAGGAAGGCAACTCGAGCCATTCACTCGAGTTTCCTCGAGCTATGGATGGCGCCAACAGAATGAAACTAAGAAAACGTTCACGAAACCGAATGTCACGGGAAATCGTTTCTGCCACAAAACTGAAACAGAGCAAGCAAAAAAAATACGTCAAAACCAGGAAATGTATGTGTCTACCATCAAATTATGCGCTCGTGGAATTTCCGATCGTTTGGTCCGAACTTAGGTTTGTTTTACTATTATATTGAGATTTACTCTTTTGGCTATAGTTTCGAATTCTCCCTTTTCAATTGCAAAAATAAAAATAAATATAAGGTAATGAATCCTTCACAAGATTTTTTGGTTTATGCATCTAAACACATTTTTTAGGTCCAATCAACAGCTTTGCGATGGGGTAATCAGATGCGCCCAAAATAAAACATTTTCCATTCACCGCGCCATATTGTCTGCAGTGAGTCCATATTTTAAGGCCCTCTTCACTAACAGCCTCAGAGGAAGAAAAACTGAAGTCACTGAAGTCTTAATTAATTTCGTTCCGGCTGATATTTTTGGACTCATTCTCGATTATGCATACACAGGATTTTGCAAAATTATACCTGAAAATGTGGAACAACTTCTGCCACTCGCTGATCAATTTGAAGTGCTCGGACTTGTCCAACTCTGTTGTCAGTTTTTGTTACATGAACTCAGACCCGACAATTGCCTAGGTAAATTATTTAGAGTAGCCTTGAATTTGCTATTATTTTAATCTATTATCTATGAATTATAAAAGGCATCTTCAAATTCGCTCGTCACTATTTTTGTCGAGATTTGGAAGAGAGAGGTCGCAGGTACATTCGCCACAATTTTAAGGGAATTCTCATGGAAAGCACAGAATTCAAGGATCTTTCGATTGAAGAATTGGAAGCAATTCTTCGTGATGATGAATTAAATGTACGAAATGAAGAACTTGTCTTCGAAGCAATTAAATCTTGGGTGGAAGCGAAAATTGATAAGAGGAGAGTTCACTTGCCAAGGCTCTTTAATTGTGTTCGATTTGGATTAATGGGATCGAAATTCTTTAGAAATAATATACTTTCTTGGAAGCTTGTTGAGCGTAACGAGGTATTTCTATTCAAGGGCGTTTTAATTAAATTAAAAGATTATTAAGATGTCTTTATACTTTTCTTCTCATTTGTATGATGGTATCAAGGAATGTGCAGAAATCTTACATTCAGTGCATACCTATCTTGTTAAACAAGATTCGAAACAAAGTGGAGAGACTGATTTGAAACATCCCCTTTCGAGACCCAGAATTCCTTACGAAATTCTATTTGCCATTGGAGGATGGAGCGCTGGTTCTCCAACAAGTTTCATAGAAACTTATGACACCAGGTAGTTGAATAAATTGTAGGAAATTTTTTTCCTATCTATTTTTTTCCGAGAATGAGCACTAAATCCACTTAAAATCTTGTAAAATCTTTTTAAATCTCTATATGAAATTTTCAAATGTCACATGAAATCTCTTAAAATACTGGACAATGCCGCAGTTAAATTTCTGCTAGTAATTAATAAAGCTAAAAATCTCTTTAACATCTAGAGCTGACAGATGGTTTCTCTCAGTAAATACGGATGCGACACCAAGAGCCTATCATGGAATCTGCACTCTCAATAATTTAATCTACATGATTGGTGGATTCGATGGTAATGATCATTTCAATACTGTTCGCTGTTTTAATCCAGTCACTAAAGAATGGAAGGAAAGAGCTTGCATGTATCATGCAAGATGTTATGTCAGCGTTTGTACTCACGGTAAATAAAAATATTCTATATAATAATTCTAACTATAGATGCACTTTCCAATGCAAACTAGGCACAATTTCAAATTTTTTTAACTACGATTTTTCTTACTTCCTTTTCGAAAAATGTTTTTTTTATAGGTGGGAAGATTTATGCCTTGGGTGGTTACAATGGTCACCGCAGAATGAATTGCGTTGAAAGATACGATCCCAAGAGAAATCAATGGGAGATGCTCCCATCCATGCATCGACAAAGATCAGACGCAAGTGCAGCATCTCTGGGTGAAAAAATTTACATAGTCGGTGGTTTCAATGGCCATGAAGTTCTTAGCTCTGCTGAAGTTTTCGATGTGGAAACCAACCAATGGAGTTACATTAATTCGATGAATAATCCCCGATCTGGAGTTTCCTTGGTCGCTTTTCGTGGCAGTCTGTATGCACTTGGCGGATTCAATGGATTCAGAAGACTGAGCTCTGGTTATTTATTCACTTTTCTATTGATATCTATTAATTTTATTTAAAAAATCTCTCACTTTTTATGGACTAATGCTCAAATTAATAATATATTAATAATTAATAATGAAAGTTAAAAAAATGTCATCTTCAATTTTTTTTTAGGAGAACGCTATACACCCAATCAGTCCGAAAGTTGGCAGGAGGTTACAGAAATGTTTAGTCCACGTAGCAATTTTTCAACTGTCATTTTAGATGACATGATTTTTGCTGTTGGTGGATTTAACGGTATTTTAGAAAATATAAAATTATTTGCAATGCTTGACAAAATATTATTGATAATCAAATTAAATCAATTGTAGGTTCGTCTAGGTATTAAACAACTTAATATATTGTTATTATTATAGGTTCTACTACAATCGCTTATGTTGAATGCTACGATGCTGATAGCAATGAATGGTACGATGCATCTCCAATGAATTTAAATCGAAGTGCCTTAAGTGCTTGCGTTGTTACTGGGTTGGATAATGCGAGAGAATATTCATATTTGAGCAAAGCCCTGGATCTTGGCCAAGGCAATTATTACCTTTAATACTTTTGAATTTTTTTATTATATCGTAATTATTTAAATAATAATACTACTACTACTACTACTAATAATAATAATAATAATAATAATAATAAATAAGGTGTTAAAAACAGTTGGTCTAAATAAATACATTTAAAAAACAGGTCAAGTATCGTTCAAAAATCTGGATAAACCAAATCAAAGTGGTGAGGGAGCATCGATATCAATAAATGATCGAAATCGTCATGAACTACATCCTCAAGTTGGTCCTATTGATGGAATGGCAGAAGGGGGCCAGCCAACTCATTCTTCCGGGTGAAGATATGTACAATGAAGGCTCAGATGATGAATCCTAAAAATTTATTTTTTATGCCAAACACTTTTCAAAAACCTCTTTTAATTCATTTAATCAAAAGATTCGATGTTTTTCAAAAGTCCAGCAATTTTCCAAAATCTCTTTTTAATTTATTTTTTATTCCTTTTTTTTTTAACGAAACTTTTGTAGACTTATTATTTTTTTGTTATTTTTCTAGGAATCGGTTAAATTTACCAGCAACCGAATAAAAAATATACAAAATGTTATGCATAATTGTTAAATGTATAGATTTATACGAAAGATAACGACCAACATTTTTAATTTATACACAAACAATTTTGTATTTTTATTCTTGAAACAGAATCTCACATTTTAAATTGATTAAAAAAGTACTCGATTATATGTTTTTTTTTGCACTGAATTCTTATTTTTGGAAGAAAAACAGACTCTGCTAAAATAAAATTCTCCACACGAGTAATAATAATAATAATAATTACAATTTTATTCATCTATTTCATATATGCATATACAGATTCTTCATATATACTCATATATCGTATGTATATTGTATACACTGTTACTTCTTCTTTGGTGTTTCCTTTTTATTAAAATGACAACATTTCTTACCCTCTTCTATTATTATTTTTACATACACGATCTTTCATTTTCGCGAAGTTGATATCCAGATGTTTCCTGTCTAAAAGTAACAAGTCGACCTGCTTAAGAGTCACGAAATTGCAGTAGGAAAATTGTTTTAAATTGCAAGTTATTAACAATTTAAAAAGACTTTTTTTATTCCACTACAAGTTCTTTTTTTAACGGCAATCAATAGCTAAAAATGATTATTCTCAGCTGATAAAAATATATCTCTAATTTAAAAAATCTTCCTGAAACAAAAATCAGAATTCCGCGAGCAATTGTGACTCTTTAATAAATTCCTAGAAAATTGTGCCTTAGTTATACGATAAAAACTTTTAGGTGTCGAGTATACAAAGTCAATTCACGATGAGACTTCAATTTTAATTGTAATTGTAATTATAATTATAATTAGAATAATGTGTAACGACTTAGTTGAGCAAAAAATAGGACAGCAATCAAAATTCCTTGAATTTTTATTCCCGCTTAGAAAAGCAAATATTGAGACACTTTATATGTAGTGTATTTTACATCTGATTTTGTAATTCGTTATTGCAGTATTTCGGAAAAAAATATTTTCGAAAAAAATCACGAAATTTATTCTCGAATCTTAATCGCAAATCTTGATTGAAAAAGTGTTTCATTCCAATCCGATTAATAGTATACAAAATTTTAATTTTAGTTTTTTTAGATTGAAATAGGTTGATGTTGATATTATTCAGAGTTCGAGGCTACATGTATTTTTGAATTTTTTTTTTTATTTTAATATTATTTTGACATTTAATTGGAAATTCAAACTTTTTCAATCAATGCTTAGAAAATATTTGATCGTTTTAAAAACGTGTAGGAAAAACGTCGAGATCGACATTGTGGTCTTAGTATTAAAATCGTAATCTTTTAAAGCACATGCATTTTTTGACGAGAGGAAAATGTGCTTTTATACACGATAAAACATACTTTAATGTGTGCGCAGATATTCTTTCAAACCGTTAATATTAGTTGGAATTCATACTCATGGATTTCATTTTGAATGAATTATTTTTCAATTCCTGACTGGAAGACTTCTTTAAAATAAAAATGTAAATTTTAACTATTATCTTACTGTAATAAATCCTGCTTAAAATAAAAATAAACAAAAATAAGAGATCCAAACAGAATCAAATTTGCACAAGATTATTACGATTAGCAAATTATTTACTAATTTTTCTGAGCAATTGAAAATTATTGGAGGGATTTCACTTATGCTTTTTTGTTCTCGACCTTTTTTTTTACGAATTTGTTATCATTATTTTTTTATACACTATACGCTTTTCACTGCACTGTTTTATGCAATGCGGGCACTTTTTTAATAGAAAACATTTCCTTAAAAAAAGGTTATTACCCAATAAATCTTCAGTTTTAATTCTCTCTTCCCTATCAGAAATTTCTTCAGGGTCACTTGAATTCTTAGTCTCGATTAATTATCCTTTACTTCGCGAACCTCAGCACACATCACACGCATGCACATTTATCTGCGAGGGGGACAATTGACGTACGTTTCGTAACTTTCCTAACCACACTCTCACATTAAGAAAAAGTTAACCAGTTCGATTGAAATTTTGCTTAAAATTTTTATTTCATAGCAAATTTAATTTCCTCAACTGTACGCTCGCAATAATAAATATTTTTTGGTAAAACTATAGGCCATTTACTTCCGCGTTTCGCACAGGCAAAGGTAAATGGCCTATATAGTTTTAGGAAAAAGAGTATTATTGTGAGCGTAAAGTTGGGGAAAATAAATTGCTCTTATAATTATGGTAGAGAGTATGTTCAGTATCACATGCTCTTAAGGAAAATATTTAATTTAAGTAGAATTCATAATATAATCCATTCAATTTTATTTTCAACCAAGGTTCTAACTTTTTCTCCTTGTACTGATGCCAATGATTTACGTAACATTAGTTACAATCTCTCCTTATCAAAGTCAGAGAAAAAATCCTCTAATTATTATACAATATGACTTTTTTTTTTAATTATTCCACTTTTTACACAACAAATATGTTTATAATTACTAAAGGTATTTCAAATCAGAAAGGCAGCGCAACTTCAAACCACAGAATCGGTCGCTGATGAAATATGTTGTTGTTTTTCAATTTGAATTTTTAAGATTGTTTTTTCATAATCTTGATAACTTTTCATCTAATTGAAATATTTAGGTTTTTTTTCGAGCATTTGGTAGAGTTTGTGGTCCTTTTTCACTATACATTATAAAACTAAAAATAATGAAATCCTTACGAAAAAATATTAGAGAAAAATAAATAAAATATTTCATCAGCAAGCGATTCTGTGCTTTGAAATTTGAATTGCAGTGCCTATCTAATTTGAAATGGTTTAAATAATTTTTTTAGAATTTTATGATAGAAGATTTTTTCTTGGATTCTGTAACAAATCGGATGAATGAGACAGCAAAGTAAAAGCTTATATTATTTGTTGTCCACAATTTTGTCCTAATGAATTATCAATTTAATTAAATTAAGTATTATTCTGAAATTAATTTTGAAAAAACAAGTGAGCTTTAACGTGCAGATCACATTCATTCGATTTCTTGCTCTCCCCCCCCCTTTCTCTCTCTCTCTCTTTCTCAAAATTCCTAAAGTAGTGCTGTTTTTTGATGCGACTCATTTTTGATAAAAGGTTAGCTCACAGGTTTATCTACTTTTTATTCATTAGAGTTGACGACTCAGTCGATTATTAGCGATAAATTTGTTACCGAAATACGCTTAGTCGTCGAAAGTGATTCTTGCAGTATTCGAGAGTATAAATTGTATTATTTGAATCAAAGTTCACTCGCAGGTAATTTTCAAGTTGTAGAAAACGAAATAAATAAGTAACTATATCAATTTTGAATTTACAAATTTAAAATTCTGCATAGTTTCTAAAAACACAACTTGAAAATCCCATCAAGGATTAGGCCGTACAACGTTTTCCGATTGAATTTGTGAATGAATTGTGAATTTTCAGAAGAAGATATAGAGAAAGGCTTTAAAAAAAAAAGAATATAGCTTAAAAATTTTGTTGAATCTCTCTAGATTTCTTCCATGTAGTTAGAAAGAAATGGGCATCGTAAATTCGAATGAAATGTCATTCACCTTTTATAAAAAACTTAGTTCTAATTTAAAAATTGTAGGAGATAAATCACGTTATACAAAATTCTAGTGCGCTTATCGAGTTCTAATTGTCGAACAGCTAAAACGCCTCTAGAAATGCTAAAACGAGTATAGGCCTCCTCGTTTAAGTCCTTAAGTTCGATTGTGAGTTTTCGATGAAAGAGTCAAGGTTCCTTGAACCTTGGAGCGACAAAAACAATTATTTCAACAATAATTCAATCGAAATTCTTAAATCAAAAATAAAAATCCTAATAAAAATAAACTACATATAATAAAAAAGATACTATTTTTTAGTTTAAAAGTTTTCAATTTAGTGAAAAACTGATTAGCATTTTTGAGGTTTCTACAAAAACGCTATACAATTCCCTTTTAATAAGTGAGATTTGAATAAACGAGAATCGTTTCGACGAAATCGCATATCATGAAACGTGTAAAAATGTGGTTGAAACCAAAATTCGTTTTTTTAACGACGAAAGAGAAAGCGGAGTCTCGGACATGGCGCAATCTAATTACCCTAGCCTACTCAGTGACGTGCCTTGAAAATTTTTTTAAGTCGTGGTGAACAAAGGGTTCAATTGATGGACTATTGTGATTCCAAGGCAAGCATCGACGACGGAATCTACGCCCTTAATATTGCTGCTATTATGGTTACAATTTTCCTTTTGACTAAAAATTCCGTTCCTTATCTAAAGTACTTTAGACCCGCCACGAGAAGGAACTTCTCAATAAAGAGCTCGGAATCGAGGACGGCGATATGAGCAGCTCTGCCTATTAGGGCATTTGCAGTTGGAGGTAAAGCATGATGAACATCGTACCTCACCAAACTGACTCCTGGAGCTGACATTATCGGATAGAGAATGTTGTGGACCATTTCTCTATACGCTGCACCTGAAATCAAAGTATAATTTTTTAATTATTTAATTAAGAAATTAAGTCTTTAAAATTCAACATTCTAATACTTATTCTAATACTTCTATATTTAAAAAATGATGTAATATGACTCCGTAGTAGAAAGTATCTAATATTTTAAGTAAAATGAAGAGTTCGAATTTTGAAGTTAAAACTTGGATCTAATATCCTTAATTGACAATTAATATACTATATCGAGTATTTTCCAAACCACTCTCGCAAGCCTTTTTTTAAGTCCTAAATGTCAGAGGTTGAGAGGTCAATCGATTTTCGTATTTCCATTGTCTCTAAGAGCTCTTGGCTCACATGGCTGAATTTTCAATTACTCTACGCTCTCGATAGAAAAAAAAATAAAGATGTACTGCTTTTTAAAAATCTCATCACCCTGATCAGTGGGATCTCGAACTGCAGCCTTGCAGAGTTCTATACGAGCAGAATGAAGTGGCACGTAGCGATCCTGAGCACTTCCACAGAGTAGCACATGCTTGAATTTCTGCAAATTACTTTTCTGACTCAAACGAAACATGAAAGATCGTCTAACATCCGATGCGTCTTTCATCGCAAGTTGGAGCAAAGAGCCAGACTTCTTCCATTTCTGCATAAACCACATGCCTGGAAATTAGAAAAAAAAAAAAACCGAAATGTTAAAAAACTACTTATTCTTTTTTTCATTTTTATGGGCATTGGTGCGTTTGGAAAAAAAATTGTGTAGAATGACTCAAATCTTCACTCATTAAAAAATTTCATGGTAAAATGAGTTGGAGATTTAAATCATTCTACGCAGATGCAGGTATTATGTTTTTTTTCTTCAATTTTTTGGCCCAAGCGCTCCAACATACCAAATTCAATTTATCTATTTAATTTACCTGCATTTACGAGCCCGCTCGTATTGTAAAGAGTGCCTAAGTGAGGTCCACTCAGGCTAAGAAAAGTGTGCAAACGAGGAAGAAGAGGCCTCAACTGGGGACGAGTGAGAGCGCTTCGAATAATGATGGTCCCTAAAGAATGTCCGATGAAGCTGACTTTCGTAGGATTCAATCCAGAAATCTCGATATGGTGAAGAATCTCACCCACTAGGCGATCAGTCATTGTGTCGAAATCCGAGAAAGTGTCACCCTTCAAAATTGAATTCAATAAGTAAAGACTCGTCCAATCCTATCGTCAAAATTCAGTCTCTCCATTTTATTTAACGAGTATGTATTAGAAATTAATTTTTTTTTGGCTCTTATACTGCTCTACTCTTTTTCAAATAGAATTGTGCTTACAGAGAGAAAATATTTTTTATTTCAGGCCTCACATTCCCTAAGGGAGAAAAAATAGGGTACTTAGGGTACTTTTTATAGCTCTTTTTTTAAAAATAAAAATCAAATAGTTTTACAATGTAAGGAGCAAATAGAAGGAAAGCCTATTGTGTAGTTTTTATAATAATTAGTTTTAAAAAAATATTCAAAACAATCCTAAATAAAGCATAGAGGTTATTTACTAGTATGGCAAAATTAGGATTCTTTTGAATACAAAATGGAATGGAAATGAATTATTGGCGAAAAAATTAATATAGTTAAACTTTCAATAAAAAAAATTAATTTTTAACAGAGCATTTTGCTTTTCAATTCAAAATCGAATTGCTGAATTTTCAACCAAATAAATGGTGAAAATGATGAATTTCTTGGAAACAGGTAATATGGTAAGGGAAAGAAAAAATGTCAAGTCTGTAAATATTATAATATTCGATAATTTTTTTGAACGAAGAATTCGAGTTTTGAGAATTCGCTTAAAATTTAGACGTCTCATTTGACTTTTTTTCAATCGTTTGAATATCTTATTAAATAGTAAAAGAATCTTCCAAATACCTGATTCCTTTCAGACATAAGAAAATCAAGATTCGCCCCAGGAAGACCCAATTCCAGATATGTCTTGACCAACCGAAGATCAGCCGCGTTTCCATCGAGGCCATGAACACAAATGATAAGATGTACCCCCTCAGGTGAAAGCAGCCGATATTCATCGCTGATGTGGAAGTACGGCATCGTCGAAGCCAGAGATGGGTAGTCACTAAGAGGTACATTGGGTCTTAGAGGATGACGAGCGCGTTTACGGAAACGAAACAGCGGGTCGTTTTGCTCTCTAAAGGAATCCGAACTGATAAAACTTAAATACGAAGAGAATAAAATCAGTAAAACACAAAGACAAAAACTCAGAAAGACCAAAGATAGCAAAAAAATGAAGCAGAGTTAAATATAATGAAAAGCCAAACAAAATGTGTATACCTAAATAATACATCAAGACACTGTGAGGAAAAGTCGGAAATTCATAAGAAGCGTCCATACATTACGTAACGCTTTTAAAACAAGGTGAAAGGTGGGTTCAAGAGGACCTGTTATGGCCCTGTTATGTTATGTTATGTTAAAAATCGAATTAGTTAAAAGATTGAATTTAAAACTATAAAACAAATTTTGAGGAAGAAGTCAACAATCATAAAAAAAGCGTTTTGTAATAAATGAAAAGCCCCTTTCCAAATGAATGAAATATTTCCAAATCACCTGTAGATTTTCCCAGAGAAGCTCATCTGCCTCTTGAACTCTTCCTTGCACTTTTTGAAGTTGATGAAGTCATCCTGAGTCGACTGAAGCAACTCTTTTCCTTCTTGATAGCAATCTAGGCAAATATCTCTGGCACTATAAACACTATCCCTATTCCTCTGAGGACTACAGGGAGCAGTTTTATTTTGCTTGGGACTTCTGGCCTTTTTCACTGACTCGTAAACGTGATACAAGGGGTTGTCAATAGGGACAGGTGGATCCCTAAACTCTTCCGGAGGTGGTGGTTCGTCCTGGAACATTTTGGGTGGAGGGAGTCGAACTTCCTCGTAGGAGTTCTCGACGATCGTATCCTTCGGCGACTTTTCCTTCTTGGAGACGATTTTCGAAAGCTTTTGTCTGAGCTGTTCACTTGATATTTTCCCTCGACGTTGATCGGAACTTGAGGTATCACCACTGCTGACCCAACCGGAACATTCGGAAGTGAGGTTGCTGGAACTGGAACTGGGGGTAGGACTACTTGGTTTTGAAGAAGGCGGGCTTGGAGGATTTGGGATGATGGGAAGATTGTTTGTGAGGCTTTCTTTGCTGTCCTGGATTGGCATGCAGGGCAAAGAAACTGCACTGCGAGGTACTACCATTTTGTTTTGAGCTACGGGTACGCTGGCGCACCTCAGTCTTCTTAGGTTTGGCAATGGTGCTCCTGAAATGAATATTTAAATTTACAAATTTTTAAATAATGGTCAGATCTTTAGGGTGGCCCCTTTGGCGTACGTTTCAAATTCGAGTAATAAATCGTTCAAATTAAAAAAAAATCCCCGACTATTTTTCGGTTCTAAAAATTCAAGGCTAATTTAATATAAATTTATGTAATTAACTATATAAGTATTTATTTAATAGAATTAATAAAGGCATTCCCGATTTTTCCGGTCAGTGGCCGTGCTAGGTCTTGAAAAGATTCTGATTTCAGATTTAAAACCTGACCTGCAGTTGACGAATCGGAAGGCGTGATTCCATTTGTTGCGAAAGGATCCATAGGAGACTTAATAGGTTCGACCTTGAGGATGATCTTGTTGTTATTCTCAACTTCCAAAACACTAGTCGTCAAAGTCGAAGTTGGTCTTTGCTTGTGTAAAGGAGCAATTGCAGGATCCTGGTAGCCCGGAGGAGGTGGAGCCGTTTTTCTGTGCCTGTGATTGCATCTTTTTCCATCCTTGACATCCATCGTTGGAGCTGAGTGAGGTCTCCGGCCATGTCTCTCTCTTCTTCTCTCTGCCCTGAACTCTAGTTTCGAATCTCCTTTTGCTGCAATCACCTCATAAAGATGCTCCTGGGAGGATTCCAGGGTCTTCTTCTCTGCTAGAACTCTTCTCTGCTTCTCCTCATAAACCAAACTCCCATTTCTGTAAACTTTGCCGGCTTTTTCTGGCTTATTTTTCCTGAAATGAATAAGAGAATAAAATATAAGAATAGAAGAGATTAATTAAGGATGATAGTCATCGCAGTATCTGTGATGATAAATGTATGAAAAAAATTTCAATAAACTTAAGGGCATGTGTTACTTTCCTTATGAGCAAATTTAGATAATCCGGTTTTTTTGGTAAAATTTTTACTTTTTAAAAAAAATAATACTGCACACACGTACAGAACGTGAACCAAAACGTATGTGCATTATTTTTTTTTTCATTTGAAAAAGTAAAAATTAGGAGAAAAAAACGAGGTTATTTAAATTTGCTCCACATGCCTTTAAATAGAATTCAACAGAATGTAATTATAGGATTTGAAGAAGTCAAGCTAATCGGAATGGATTAAAAATTTAATTAAGAAGAAAAAAATTATTAAATTTTGAAAAACGAATTGACGGAAAAGAACAGATATACCTGAGATCGGAAAACTCCTCCCGATTGATATCATCAAACAACCTGTCAGTGCTCTTAGGTTTTTTCAGTTTCTTGGAATCATCATGGTTCTTTCCACTCGTACCGTTCGTTTCATACAAGAATGAATCAATCGTGATTCCAGAATAAATTCCATTCGATCTTTTTTTATTCAGAGGATCTATTAAGAGGGAATGAATACTCGAGTTTATCGTTCCATTTGCAACTTCTGGAATATCCCTACTCCTTGGCCCAGAAGAAGCTTTTCCTAAAGTATGATACCTTCGATTCTCAAGGGTATTGGACTGATACTTGTTGCTAGTTTGTTGACCGTGTTTTTTAGCCGGATCACGATACGTCACCCTGTCCAGAGTCGCGGTGTAAAGACCTTGAGACTCTGGCAAAAAGCTGCTACCGTTGGTCGTCTTGGCTGTGCCAAAAAATATTTGATCGTTGGTGGTCGGTGCGTGAGCTTGTCGGAGTGCAAGTCGGTGACTTCTCGGTTCTAATCTTATCCTCCTCGTGTCAAGGGAATGAGTGCCTAGAAAACGAATCAGGACAAAAAATTGTCATAAATTAATGAAGTTAATGGCGTGAGAATGAGGTCTTGTCTCATTTTAGTGGCAAGTGTCCAAAGAGAGATTGATGAACTAGAATTACGAGATTTTACTTTTGAATGATGTTTATAGTAAAATGTTGTTGTTATTTTACTCAATAAATGAGGAGTCTTTATACAAAAAAATTAACTTTGAGGTAATAGTAGTTGAGTAATACTTTCTTGAACTTGACGTTAGAGGTCATCCATTTAATAGGTAACGGTTTTTTTGACGATTTTTGGATCCTTCCTCCCTTCCCCTTAAAACGCTATCGTAATCACAGATTTGCTAATTCTCCCATCACCAAATAGAGGCATGGAGTGGCCGTCCTATTCACGCGATTTAAATCCTGTTGATGTTACTATTTTTGGGGATACATTAATGATATAGATGATGCTACGCAGATAATTCACGAAGTGTGAAAGAGTTGAACAAAGCTACTATTAGAAATGCTGCGTAAACACGATAGACTTAAAAGTCCAACTTGAACGGGTTTTCAACAGTTTGACAAAACGACTTGAACTGTGCATTAAAGCATTTTAATATATATATATATATTTAATTAAAAATACCAAATGATTCATTTTGGAAATATAATACTTATAAACACCCTGCATATGTACGACCCCTAACGAAAAATTAATTTTGTTAACTACCATGAAAAATATCTTGACACTGATTACCTTCTGCAATGAGGCTGCCACTCTTAGACTCCGAGGTCAGGCAGCTAGCCAACTGAGCCAAATCAAAAGTTCCCACGCAGGTGGGAACAGTTAGACTGTGTTCGTAGGCTTTAGTCGAGGGTCGATAACCCGGAAAGTGTTCACCAGACGGTATTTCTGGGAACATCGCTGCCAAAAGAGAGGTGATAGACGCCGACTGAGGATCGACCTGACGATGACAGGAATTTGGCACCAGCATTTGGGTTGATTTGGCCCGAGGTAGAGTGACAATTGGAGTTGATCCTAGCGACGGATTCGGGGCTGAACAAGCCTGTTGTCTCGAAGGTGGAATCAGATTCGCGCCAGAAGGGATTGCCGACCTGGGTCTTCCCCTGGAAGGAACTATCGTTGGTGGAGTGACGTTCCTACCACCTCTTTCCCTTGTAAAAAGTTGGGTCGAGGCTGACCTAGGCAGGGTTTTTGGGGAGGTCCTTGGCTGCAGGGGAGTTATTTCTGGCCCCAGTTGATCTAAAGATTTGCTATGACGAGCTGGAAGAGCCGAGGGCGTCAGCATAAAACGAGCCTGAATGGAATTGATGTCCGCTGCACCTTCACTTCTTGGCGACCATACACTCAGATTTCGGGAATCTAAGATTTGGTTTATGCCACAGCTGCAGTCATCTATATTTGAAACTGTTCAACAGCTTTCTGAATAAGTGCAATATTTTTGTCCAATTGGGTTTAGACTCAGCTGAAGTATTTAGTTTAAAAATTTTTAACAAATATAAGGATTTTCAAGGAGTTTCAAGGTATTTTAAGTGATTTTAAGGAATGTCCAAAATTTTGAATATTCAAGATATTTTAATTGATTTCAAAAAATTTCAAGGGATTTTAAGAGATTTAAAATGACTGAAGAAAGTATTAGGTATTTTACAAAGTGATTTTCAAGTTTTTTTTTAATTACACAAACATCAATTCTATGAATTTATTTGAGATACTAAGACGTCGAGACCTCACCGCTGTTCCTGTGCCTCTGTTGCATGTCAGCGTACTGATCTTCGAATATGAGAGGTAAGGTGTGAAGATCTCCATCCAGTTCTGAACAATGGACTGGTAGGGGTGGCAATGAAGCTAGATAGCGTGATCTTCTAGCTGCTTCACTCACGGCTTGATAGGATTGATAATTTGCATCATAGCAGCCAGCTGCTGAAGTCCTCGGATTTTCCGAAACGAAAAACCCCTCCGCAAATCGTTTTACCTGGAATTAAAAAAGATCGAGATAAAATTTTAGGATTCAAAAGAAACTTTAAGAATACAATATTTTTTTAAATGTTTTTAAATTTTCAATATAAAATCTATTCCACCTACCCTCAGTTGATGGTGGACACGAGCCAGATGTTGATGAATAGCATCTCTTCCAGAGAATGCTTCCAAAAAATGCTGCCACAAAACGATGTTTTGAGCGCAAAGCTGTGCGATATCAGCTTCTTCAGTATCTATCATCTAGCGCAATTATTTATTTAAGTTAGCTTATGTGAAGTTAACATTCGACTAGTAATTAATTAATGAAACAAAAAGTAATACAAAATTCATAATTATTCCAAACCTTGGTGATTTCTTTGTGAGTATTCTGAGCAACTTCCAGGGTCCTCTGTTGCCAGGAGGGAAGAAGTCTTGCGAGATCAGTCAAATCATTGAGCAAAGATTCGCGCGCTGCTAGGAGTAGCCTTGTAACTTCCTGTTGGACTAATTTCGCATGCTGAATCCTCGTAGCTGAACCAACACAACGTGTCGTAGTTTCCTAGAAGAAAGATATTTAAAAAATGAGTGAAACTCTTCTTTAATTAAAAAAAAAAGATGTATTTCTTTCTCTATTTTTCTTTCTTTTGCAAATGACTAATGACATTTGAAGATCCCATATGCTCTCATGAACATGCCTCACAGTCTTTATGGGACATGGGCAACGCGGTCTGTAAGGCCTGTAAGAGCTTCTTACTATATTTCCGAAGAAGAGATTGTTGTCAGCATTAGCTGCAGGTTGTTTAAACTGCAACCAGGGCTTGCCTCCTCTTGGTGCACTAAAAAATAAAGGATATTTATATTTCAACTCGAGATCCTGGATAAATTGTGGTGAAAAATGTGCGCTTACCAACTCTGAACGTAATGAAGAATGCTCTTCCTGAATCAGCCGAAATAGTCCAAGCATGCAACAAAAATGACAAGTTTTGCAAAAGAACTCTTGGAAAAAGAATCTGGTCTGACATCGAAGAGGAAAGTGATGGAAGTTGAAATACTGACTTTATGTAGGGCTGATGAAGTGCCACGAGACAGGCGTGGATGGTGATGGATACAGCGGCGAGATGAAAATAATCGAAGAGCACCGGCAGATGATAGTGCAGACCCTTTGTGGGGATGAAATTCAGTTGGAGCGCTCTGAAAAAATAATAACGACTAGAGGTTGGTTGCTCCTGATGGCGGATTAGATGGGCATGTTATGAAAGAATATAATCGTCAATATATGAATAATCTGTGAGCTTTATTGTGTTCCATGAGGCTAATCATTGGAATTTTTATGATTTTCTGATAACATGATGAGGATGATTCGGTTGATTATGTGATAAACCAACCAAGTGAGACCGGAAACTCACCTGGATGACACGCACGCCATATTTCCAGGCTGAGTCGGCTCACTGAACCATAACTCTACCCCGAGATTAAAGTGAGTACGAGAGAGAGCCTCCTCGATCTTGTGACTGTGCACAAGCACGTGCGCACGAAACAAGACCGACGTGCCGAGTGTCACCTCCTCATTTCGATAGAAAATCTGAAAACGTTTGCTTGTACCCGGAGCTTCCAACGAGTCTGGAAAATAAAGACATTTTTCAGTTATTATGATGAAAATAACGTTGCCCGCACCACAACAGCACGCAACTGTTCATTTCCATTAACAGCTGCAATTCTGTTGGAAATCACTCCAATTAAATGGAATTTTTTTAAGCATTCTTTTTGTTTCTTATAGGGGATTGAACGCTGCACATGCAAGTTTGCTTCTTTGCTTCTAAAACAAGATGTCCTCCTTGAAATATTCATACACGCTTACAGTAAACATGATGTCGACATGATATAATGCAGGATATGTATAGAACAGTTTCCAAACTGGTTAACTATAAAACATCATATGGCTAGTATACAAAGTGAGTCAATTTGTAAGGTCTTCAATTGAATTCAATACTCACGATTACGCATTTGATTAACTTCGACCTTGATGGGTAGTTTGGGTGAAACTCTGAGAGCAGTTCTGATTTGATAGTATCTGCGTAAAAGAATGGGAAGATATATAACTTTAGCAGATTTTTTTAACCTATTTTATGAAATGCACGAGTGATAAATGCAATGAATTCAGCAGAGTTCAAATCTTTTCTTTCATCTTTTTCACCAATTTGCCTTTGAGAGATGAAAGAGGGAGGAGGTGAAGTATTGAAAGTATAATAAATTATGGTGGGTTCATTTTCCTTCTGGCTTGCTATATATGTAAATCGTGGAAAAATATAACTCGTGTTTCCGAGTTATGTTTTGCTGGTTCGACGAAAGTAAAGTTCTTGCCCTCTGCAGAATATGCAGTGTGCAGTGTGCAGTGTGCACACATTGAGAACCTTGAAAATCAGGTCGCACTTACCCGCGCTGAAAGAGATCGACATTGTAGAATTTGCAAAGCTCGAGAGAAAACTCGAGAGTGGCCTGAAGATCGCTCATTTCTCTTCGCGACGGACGAAACCGCCCTCACCCGTATCCTCCACCCTCAACTTGGAATCGTCGTATGAAGATTCGCTTTACCCACGAAGATGGTCTGCATAGGAAAAGTCTTCAAGATGATGACAGTGCCCTTCTCAACGTCATCTTCTCCCATCATGAGACACCAGTTCAACGCTCGAGATTTCCTATGCAATCAGTAGAAAAAACGGTGATTAGTGAGACGGAAGATCCAGCAGCTTCAGGCCAAATTAATGATGCCTTCAGATTTCAAAGCATGAAGGAAAGTAATTGTTCATTCAACTAAATATAAGTTACATAACAAATAAGTACATAACAATTAACTGTAATTTTATAGATAGATATATTGTTAATAAGTGTTTAAATTCCAATAAGTCTCATGAAACCCCTTGAAATTTAAAGTACATTGAAATTAGTTAAAATTACTTAATATCTCATAAAATATCGTTAAATTTTAAATATTTAATTGAAAATAAAATGATTACAATTGAAATACACTATATATAGAATGAACGCATCCAAACTTCCTGGCAGCGGTTTTTTGTTTCTTTTTTGTATTTGAATATTATTAATTAGATATATTTATCTACATCATGTGCAGCCGCGAGCAAACGAGGAAATTATTGCTCGAGAATATCCTATAATCTCCTTATTTCCTCGGTCGAGTTTGCCAGGGCTTCTTTTTTCCTCGCTTCATGCTTCGCTATGATTTACGATTATGGCTTAATATGTTGGGATCTGTTTCACGCCAGAGACTCCTAGTTACGTGAAATACTGAATATTCGACTATAAATCATTTCAGTTTCAATATACATAATAACCGTATGCGTAAGAACAATTTGAACAACAACTATACCTCATTAATAAGGTTATCTACTGCTATACCGTAGTATGAGAAGGATTCTTCATACATATATGGTATCTTCTGTAAAGTGTATTTTTCTCTAATATCTTCTTCTCTTGTTGAGCCTACTCATTATATTGTAAATAGACGAGCGGCGGCGATAACATATATAATTCGTATTATTCTTGGCTTCAGGTCGACGCGACATAGACGGACGCACCGGCACCGATGTTTACTGATGTTCCACTTTGTCGTCTTCGACATTTCTTTCATGGCCTACATATGTCTACAACTAACTTCAACGCATATCACATATCGCATATATACCTACCATATATAATATATATTTCCTCCTTGTTCCAACGCAACGATTTGAAAGATATGAATATTGCACTCAATGCCACAGCATATATTTTAATGGGTTTCATGGATTACAAAAAAGTTGGAATAATTTTTGGGATTTCGAGAAGTTTGAATAAATTTCACAGGATTTCACAAAATGTAAGGAGTTTCAAAAAAATCGAAACATTTTCTAGGCTTAAAGGGAGTCTAGGCTTAAATATTTCAAGAAAGTAATAGTTAAAAACAAAAATTATAATTTTTCAAGCAAATATGCTAAAATGTTGATCCTATTTTCCTGCTTGGAAATCCCTCTATAGAGGGCTCTAGAGGGAAACATATGGATTTGAACCGTCCCTAAAATATTTTCATATAGGAGTGAAAACTGTCTTATAGCTATCATTAGCGACTCTATAAATAAATTTCACATTAAGTATGAATTTTTAAAATCATACTCGACTAAATAAATTCTTTTATAGAATTATAGTTACAAAACGTGTCCCGAATATTTCCTGTACTCTTCTGTTATTTGCAATACCGAAAATAAAAATAACAACTGCTACTGTTTAATCTTTCGATGGAACATGATATAGGTATTTATTCAACTCAGCAAACAGAAAAATAACATTCATCGGATTCAGTTATAGAAATTTCAAGTTATATTTGATTATTTTGCTTCAAAAAAGCTCCCTCAGTTCATATGTTTTTTTGTATGTGAAAAAACTCGCAAGTCCAGGATACACATGTCAATTATAAATAATTAGGAGTTTAATAATTAATTAAATTAAGTAAATATAATTGTCAGTGTAAATATATAATTAATAAAGTAATTTAACATTTTATTCCAGAATAATAATTATTTTGCAGGTTTTAAGCAAAATCTACATTTCTGAGTTTCTAATTTCCGGATGCATGATCTTTAATAAAATTGTGCATGGGGACCAAAAACTCGTTTACAGATTGTGGGACAAACAACTTCTGATGTTATACTGTTCTGGAAGTGACGAATGGATATATATACTTAACGAGACAAGTGTCGGAATTTCGCGATAAATTCAGAGCACTTTTATATAGTACAAGCTGTGAGTCTCTCAGAGCTTCAGTTGTAGCTTTACGAATGCGAAATATATATGTATAAAGCGAAATTTTATTTTATACACAGAGAAAACAACTTTTGTTATGGAAAAAAGAATATTGGTTCTTTGGTCGGTCTTCAGCACGTTCCGCACTTCGAGAATGGATATCGAACTGAACGAAAATTCAAAGAGTTAAAGGTCACTGGCAAAATGTCAACAGAAGTTTTGGAAAATATCATTAAATTCCAATTCAAGAGAATTTATCTATATATTATGCTTTTAACTCTTGGAGTAGAAAAGTGAGAAATCTGATAACATAAGTATAGCCTCAAGAAGTTTCTAACAATTTATCTTGAAGCCAATCAGGAATTTTAGAATTGAGGCTAAGTAGATACAGCTTAGGTACTTCTACCATAAAGGTCTCTTCAATATTGCACTAAAGTGTTCTTCACCTAAAGAGTCTCCGCTCATTTTTGTTGCTGACATTCAAGAAAAATAAATTGTCTTTCTAAAGCAATTTAAACTTCATTCAAAGGGAAATAAAAAATAGAAATACAATTTTCTTTTACGAATTTTAATTTCCTGCAAAAGTTAATTTTCCCCGCGAATTATTCAGAAAGATGAATGAAATATTTTCTGTTTCTTTTTTCGTCGCGCTTCTATGACTAGGGTTGAAATTAAAATCGACTTCAGGGTGCTGATGGAGTAGGAAACGGGAAAATAAATACTAGGGGAAATTGAAAATTTCATATCGATTTGCAGCTAAATTGTCGTCCCGCTTTTGAGTCGTGGCTTGCCTCATCTCTGGTCGTGGCTTAACTGCCTCCTGCCTGGCATGGCGTGATGGCCATGGCGGTCGACCAGGCAGCGACCTCCACCCTTTTCAGTAGAAAAGAGCGTATTTGGTCAGACGTCTAGACGATCCTATCCATTGAAGCGAACGTCCCTCCGTCATATCCCGCTATTCCCGCTATTCCCGCTGACAAGCGGTAAGAACCCTCTTTCATAACGAACCTGCACCTACTTCGTTAAAATCTCATGAACCTTCAAGTTCCAAGTCGCAACTTTTAACTACTTGCTTCATTAAAAAAAAAAGAATCAAAAAATCAAATCTCGAATTTACTTTCTCATTTTTTTTTATTTTAAAAATTCCATTTTTAGAAGATTTTTTTGTTCTCCTGAACAAGTTTTCCCATGGCACTTACATCGTTTTGCCGTGACACCCTTCAAATAAATTAGAACGTCGATAGTTTAATAAAATAAAATAAAATAGAATAATTTATTATTTCAATTAAATATAATTTTTAAATAAAGACTTAAAAAAATTTTTGATTGAATTTAGAATATTGAAGGCTGGACAGATAAGCGATTTTCTTATGTGAAGCTTACCCATTTAAGTATAATGTAACAGCCCAGTGAGCACGACAATGGAAGCCTTTCAACCAAAAGGAAGCGTTTACTAGTTCAAGGTGAAGAAATAAGACTAACTGAGTTTTGGATTGACTTGATAGAGGCTAATACGATCATTTCCAGTTTTTGATTATCGCTTATATCACCTCAGTAAACATTATGGTTTCACGTATCATTATCGAGCTTGCACCGATAACAAATATTTACTGCCTCTACGTGTGTAGCTAGATATTTCCATGTATTTATATTCCCGAATAATAAAACCGCTCTTTTATTGCATCGGGAAAGCAGCTCCTGTCTCAATTTTTAACAACCGTATAACTATGCACATAAATATCTCAGTGATATTGTAAAATAATATTATTTTTAATCCAAATACAAATAATAAATTCATAATTTTTAAAACTATATTGTTCTAAACTTCTTTTTCCCCCTCTATTTTCAACCTTCTTTTCCTACCTCCTCTGTCAAATTCTTTCTTCCAGCATCTTTTCCTAATACTCATTTTAACTCACTTTTCCAATCGTCATTTCCAAACATATCGTTAATTTCAAACGATATCGTGACGAAAATTGTGATAAATGAATAAGACTTTTTATCGTTTTCTGCTCTTTTTTTTTTTTGTATTGTATTGTTTATCGTGAAATATTTCTCGAATGCATGCTGGACCTCGCGATTCGTGAATCCCCCCAGGAATTTACAACCAATGCAGTCCTAGTAACCGCCTCTATCCACCCTGGCTCTCATGGCCTTTGCATTAAATTGCGCCATGATGTCGTTATGTATGCATACAGTAAACACATTCACTTAACGTTCTGCATTTTTAGTCGAAGGAGTTGAATCGATGGAATAAAAACTAGTGCAACAGTCTCTTGACGTGAAAAGTAAATCATCGATTTTCAATCACCTCTTTTCATTTTTCCCATGCATCTTCTTAAAAAAGATGGAAGAGGAATTTTACTGAGCCATTAGTAGAAAAGATTAATCAAAAGCATTTCCAATAAATTTTTAACGTATCAGCTTAAAATGTTGAAGAATATGAAATAATTAACAGGAATAGAATTCACAGGAATTCAATAAAATATAAAAGAATTCAAGGTGAATTACAGAAAAATTAATCCGACTTTTTAATTATATTTGTGAGTAGAAATTTTTAATTTAAAAATTAAAAAAAAATTTTACAACATTCAAGTCGAGTTCAACAAAATTCAAAGAAATTCAAATTAAAAAAAATTTCAAAGAATTCCGAAGAACTCAAACGTATTCAAAGGAATTACAGATGATTCTCTTTAATTTCTCCGATAAGAGTTTTACTAGCATCTTTTTCTTTCTCAAGAATTTATATAAGCTTCTATTCTTACCCTTCAGCTTGCTTCAATTGACCTGAAAATCCGGACTTTACTTCTCTGGAGAAAAGGAAGGGGGAAAATCAGATTAGACGGATTTTCCTTCCACTGATGGGATAATCAAAAAGAAGACAAAAGAGAAAAATTACAGAAATACTTTGAGCACTTCGAATTTGCTCTTCATTCACTTTTTAATTAAAATCCTCATCATCTAAAATATCAAGAGGGTATACCTATACTAAATAGACTCTAAATCCAGTTTTTAAAACTAAAATTAGAAAGAAAATAAAATGAACTTGGGTACATTAATTTAATTATATGTATATGTAGCAGATATAATTAATTAATTTCTTCGTCCAAATTTCCAGGTCATTCATATTTGGATTCTGAATTTTTTTATGGCTTTAGAATTGAATTTGAAAAGTTTAAGTTGCGAGGGAAAGCTTTTCGGTGCTCGCATTGACATTTTCATTTCAACACAATTTGGCCATTGACCCTAGTGAACAGTTTCAACTATAGTTGACATTTATATCCACTTCGCTATCTATAGGGCAAAGAGAAATGTTAGAAAGTTGTGTCTATTCAAACGTGTATGAATTGAGTTTGCTTTACACTAACAGATAATTTGTTAGCAAAAGTAGCAAAATTTCAAAATTTGAACAGTCAAAATGGAAAATTTGAAATTTGGATAGAAAAAAAAATTAAAAAGTAACTGAGTTTTTTTTTATTAACACAGCATATAGCATATCATATTATATGTTATAATAAATACATATCACTAAAACTGCAAGGGAAACTCTCAGAAACTGAAAAACGAATTATAATAGCCTACTGCAGTAGGCTATTATTTTAGGCTATTATCCCTCATTTTTATTTGCACCGAACTAATTTCACTTATTGTTAAAAGTGGAGCTGAAATTAAATAAGAATCTTAATTGGAAATTGAACATATCATCCCTGATTAAACTGTAACCAAAGATACCGAAAAAATAAATAGAAAGTCAAATTTTCGATAAATGTGTTATGACAAATATATTTGAACTTAAATAACTAATTAAAATAATTATTAAATGATGCATTAAAATAAGTTATCTAATTATTTAAAATATTTAATGAAAAAATTACTCAATAATTACTATATACTTTCGACAGATTTGAATTTTAGAAAAAAATATAAGAATTTTGGAAAATTAATAATTGGATGAATTTTTATTTTGGAAATTTAAAAATTCGGTATTTTTATTTTCCTGTAGGCTTTTTGTTAGTGCCTTCCAGATTGAAGAACGGCAAACAAATTAAAAAGAGTAATTCTTTTCGAAATTAAGACTAGCACAATGGATACAAAAATAAATAAAAATCGCAATTAAGAAAGAAGACATTTTCTTAGAGTTTTAATCCAATCCCAATTTCATTAACTGAACCTCTCTAGAATTCAATTTCCATTGGCATGAAAGCCAAGTCATTTAAAAAGGTTTGGCTTTACGAGTAAAAGTGACTGTAACCATGGTGTAACTATAGTGGTGGGTCAAAGGTCAAATGCACTTATAAATATGGTATATAGTCTACATTCTACAATAAAAATAAAAAGGGTATAATAGATGAATATTATTTCCGCCAACGTAAAGTTTACACGCGAGCGGTTCCTGTTTACAGAAAGAGGGAAAATATAGAGAATCCGATATTTTCCTCATCTTCCCTCTCTTTAACCCCAATTACTGTCAAGGTTTTGCTAACAAAAAAACACTGGAACTAAAGTTCAATATTGCTATGCTGAAAATAGACTAAAGGTCAATTAGGTCAAGCGCAGTAACTAAAAATTTTGGATACATAATTACACTACTGATTAGAATTGTGGAACTACCCGTTTTTCGAAGAACGTTTAAAAATTTTCAAAGTTCATTTTACAATATGTTCTTTAAAAATTGACAAAGTCACTTCTTCCTGGGCTTATTTTTATCAGAATTTTTATATCTTTTAAACTACTCAATAAAAAAAATGTTATCTTTGATATAATTCAATTTAAGAAATTTCAAACCATCAAAATAAAAAATATATGCAGTTCCAGCACAATAAAATCATATGGATTTTAGAATGAGTAAATGCAGCGTTATTTAGAAATAAAATATTCGTGAAAATATTCTAAAAAACTATAGATGTAAGACGTCGCGAAGTTGCTTCTAGGGTGAAACCTCATTTTATAAGGTCTGAGTAGAAACCAGAAATACAGCTTGTGTACTCCTTAGGTTGTCATTATAGAGATGTACATATGTATATATATGAGCATTTCTACTAAAAAGGCGGTAAGCAATGTTTTAAATTGCCCGGGGCATTATAAAAGTTTGAGCTGTTTCTAAGTTCACTTTCAATGCAACCCAACACAGTTATATGATTTGCATCCGCGATCTCTCTGTCAATCAAAATCCTGTTTATGGCAACCACAAATGAGTAGTTCTACCATATTTTACTATTTCTGTGGTTGTGACAACCACAAAGTTTTTTAAAAATAACTCTCTTTTTATTTGTATAGTTTATTCTATAATCTAGGATATGGTACCCAAGGTTTTAACCATGGTTTTAACATCCTTAAAGCCATGTATGAGTCACGTGACTTAACGATTATAACCATATTTCAGACTTTCAGGCATATCACATTAAAAAACTCTAACAATTAAAATGAATTACTCGTAGCAGAAAAACGTAAAGAAAAGAATAAGAAACGTTTATCTACTAAAATAAACTTTCTCCATTTGTTTTTAAGTAAGGTGCTTGATAAAATGCAAGCCGGTAAGGTAGAAATCGAATAAGTAATACATGGCCTTTAATATTATCTTTAAAAACTTTGTTTCTGGCTTTAACCGCGCGGAATTCTACATTCTGCAGAAAAATATTATATGTATTTCCTTTTTTATATAAATGTATCGAAGTTTAATTTCTTGTTAATCTAATGGTTTACTCTACTGCTTCTAATTCCAAAAACAATAATTCTGACTTTTTAATTGATTTTAATATGAGTTCGAAAGGACTTCGAAACATTTTAAATAATTCTAAGAAATTTAGAATTATTTTGAAGGATTTCAAGATATTAACATTTTTTTTTAAAGAACTTCAAGGTTTTAGAAAAAATGCTCAAAAATTTTCTCAAAATGACAAGTTTTTATACTGGCAATAAGATTTTAAATTATAAACTTGACAGGGGCCACCCGATAGCTTATCTTTTAAAATAACTCACGGGGGATATTTAGGACGACTTGAAGACGACCAAAGACATCTTCCTCAAGGATAATTTTCTTCCAGGACATCCAGGATTTCTGGGATCGAGCCCTAAATTCCATGATTTTTGAACGCTCCTTTCCTCGGGTCGCACCACGAAAAAGTCACTCTGGCAACACCCACAACCCACTTTATATCTGCCCCCGTAACCTGGAGGGCCACTTTCCCCGACAACGGTCACCCGGTTCGTCGCACACGACTCAAGTGGCACGTCACCTCGCACCCAGAAGCCTCGGGGATGATTACAAAGTTTCTAGCTCCAGGCTCGTTGATCTCGACTAAGTCGTGCCGCCACCGTAATCCATGACTCGAAGTCGTCGCCTAAAACTTACAGATCTTCTTCACTTTGTGCTGAAAAAACTACCCTGCTATTGACACACGGGCACGGGGCTACAATGGGGCGAGCGAGTACACGAGCAGGAGGAATAAAAAGATAATCTGGTGCGGAGGGCTACGCGCCTGTGCCACCACCTCCACTTCCACCTCGTGCAACCCCTCCTGACACCGCTGCCCTCGCCCCTGCTTCACCACGCCCCGCACTCTTAAGGCAGGGCGGCAAGGGGCGCGTAACGGGTATCTCTCTTTGTCCGCATAGTTAGATAGGTAGATATGTGTAGTTGTAGATAGTAATATCTAATATATAGCAATAATTATGGCATGAGACTGAAAAAATGGGTTAAAACCAGTCCAGGAATTCTCGGTGTGACCGCAGTCGGTAGAGAATCTCTGCCCATCTGATGGGCAGAGCAGTCAGCAGAGAGCTTTTCTCAGTTCTCTGAGCTTTTGTAGTCGAATTTCTCAGTTTCTCACCGTCGAGTCGCGAGTTGTTATCTTCTGGGTTGACGGAGAGTGAAAGCTTCGGAGGGCTATTAGTTACGACATCTATCTATGTACTAATTCCACTAGCTGCTGCAGGTCTTCCCAGGTTGAAAACTCAATCGATGTAAGAAATTTCACAATCTTATGAAACTTGAGGAAAATGATTTGATTGAAAAAATTGTTTATTGTAAATTGAAAGTCAAAGATAAAATGTTTTAAGAAGATAGGGAAAATAGTACTTTATTTGTATTTTACGTTTTTTAAGAATTATAAATTGTATACTTATAAATGTGATTACGATAATTTTATTATCTTATTAATAAGAAAGCCAAGTCTTCGGATTTCTTATCGTAATTGTATCAATTTCTTCTTGCGTAAAACCCTTAATTAACATCTTTGGCAACACATTGTTTAAAATATGTCCGTATCCATGTCCTCCAAAATTGATCTGGAATGAAAAACATTTTGATAGAAAAATAGATTTAAATTGTCAACTAAAAAAGTACATTTTGAACGAATAGTTGAATTTTTAACAAAGAAGATTAATTTTCAACCTAAAAAAGAGAATTTTTAACGGAATAGTGTGCTTTTCAATAAAAAATTGATTTTCAACTAAATATTGAAATTTCTTTGAATGAAATAGTTGAATTTTCTACAAAAAAAAAATTAATTTTCAAAATAATTTCTTCATTTTTTTTCAAAATTTTACAAAATTTTCAACCAAATATAAATCTGCTTATTTCTCAATAATGAATCGAAAATATCGAATAGAACGAACCAGTCGATGTTTTGTGTGAATGTCGTGACTCATCAGCACTTTATCCAATTTTCCATTTTCACAAAGAACTTTGATTCTATCGAGACGTTCAGCATCCGAAGGCATGTCTGTCATTGGAGAAAACTGATAATATGAACACTCAGTACCGAAAAGATCAAACTGACAATAGCAATTGAGTTTTGAAAAATCCAAAAGGTCTTCCTCCTTTAGCAAAGTACCTATATTTAACAATTTAACAATTTGTGAAAAATATATAATTGTTTAACTAATTTAATAAATAGGGAAGAAAATCATACGATCGAGATGAGACATTACAGCTTTCTTAGGGTCTCCACCCGCTTCTGCAAAAATCCTCATTATCTCAAAAGGTGCCGAAGCATTTCTCCCAGGATGGAAACTGATTGGACATTTAAGTCTCTCTTGAGCTGCTGCTGTTGCCCGAATTGCTCTTTTCTCAAAGTCTGAAGCCGAATTATTTGTATTAAAAAAAAAAGTTTTTAAAGTACAAAATTGCTTCCCTTGTTGCTTCTTAATTCTAAACTATTATAAATTCTCTCATCTTCTCCATTCAAAAAGTTTTTTTGATTATTTATTTTTTATAAATAAAATATAATTTAAAATAAACTCCTTTTACTCCAGGAATTATTCCAAATCCGATTACTAAAAGCCTTTTTTATTTTCATTCACCTTCAATTGGCCAAGTACTTCCAACTTCGCCAATAAATCCTGCTTTTATATCGATGCTTTCCTCGCAACCCTCCGTCATCTCTTTCATGATAATATTAAACATGCGTTCTTCAGAATTCGAGAGGGATTGTGCACTTTGCGTCAGAGCTACATAATGACCTAAAAAATGAAAAATTAATTACAGAAGCTTCTAAAATAGATAATGAAAAGTTCTTGACACGTCTCGCATTTAGATTCTTTTTATATTTAAATGTTTAAAAAGGTTGACTCTTATAATTTCGCAAGAATTCAAATTAGAGGCTTTGCCACCTTTGCATTCGAAATTTCAATTTAAAAATTTATTTATTTTGTAAAAGAAATATTTAGTAATTTCACCTGTTCCTGCAATTATGTGAACTCCAGTTTCTTGACTGACTCGTTTGAGAAATGGAATGTTACGTTTTATTCCATGACTAGTATTCTCCACAATAGTCCCTCCACCATGTTCCTTAAAAAGTTTTACGTCTTCTAAAACTGCGTCTGTAGAGTCATTATCCAGTTTCAAATTAATTAGGCTACTGTAGCTGAAATTACCAACAAAATTAACAATTAAATACAAAAATATCATCACACGTTTTCATGGACGGACGAACATACAAGAATTCAAAGATTGTTTTTTTTTTAATAGAAAAGAAATGTAACGATTGAATTTGAAAAATAAGAGAGATACTTACGGATATTGTTTAATGAACCCAATATTTTGAAGATTAATATTCGTATCAAAAAATTTTTTAAGTTGAGCTGGAGGTTTAACATAAAATGGATCGAAATCCATAGATAAATGTTCGTGGGTCAGAGTCTTTCCAAGCAAAGAAACATTCACAGGTCCAAGCACTTAAATAAAAATAAAATAAAATATTAGTACCAACTTCAAATTTGAAATTAAATTAAGATTAACATAAAATATAATCTCACCAGTTGCTACACTTTGAGTTCCCATTTTGCTAAACGGTACTGGTGTACTAGTAGTAGAAAGTAAGATAAGAATATTGACTATATACTTTATATTTAGAAATGTCAACAACTTGTGGTTATCATTTTCTGCAAGCTGCTTGATAGATTACAAACATGAAAACACTTAGTATAGATGATATATTTTTTAAATCATAATAGGCTGGATTTCCTACATGAAAACACTTTAAAAGTTTTTTTTTAATTTCAAATAAATAACATGTACTTTGGATTAAGAATTACTAGAAACGTATTTAGCGCTTGAAAATAAAATTTTATGAAATACCATAAAATTTCTTAAAAGATTTTGATTATAGTAAATATAAATTTTTATAATTCAAAAGTCGTTTTACTCATAACTATATAAATGTTAGAAATTTTACTGAGTCGATAATAGATGGGCTTAAAATTTTGAGATTTTTAATTGGACTGAAATCATTTTATATTTACACATTATTAATCGTGTCTTACAATCATAAGCTTTATTATAGCAAACAACATTATAAATTCACTAGAAAATTTGATAAATGTCAATCAAATATATCACATTTTTGCGCACAAAAATATTCTCTCCTTAATATTAGAATTGTCGAAGTTGAAGTACATTCCATATTCTCTGATAAAATTCCGTATAAAGTGTTTCAGTATCAACTCTATTCTCTTTAATATCTAACACATCATCATCATCATCATCATCATCATCATCAACAACAACAGCAACAACAACAACATCAACAACAACATTATTATTATTATTATTTTATGCTACCCTTACTTCTTAGAAATCAAATTAAAATCGAAAGGCTTTGGATCGAAGTTCTAACTTCGAAATTCAATTTTCTCATTTTACTCAAAAAATATTATAATTATATATTTTTTTGTTGTGTAAGCGATACTAATTTTTAAAATAAAATTGTAAGTATAGACCAATCAAAGCGTAAAGCACAGAGCAAGAGCCTGAGCAGCACGAGTTCGAACATATGCGTCACTATCCCGTAACAACTGCAACATTCTTTGAACGTCTTCCGGCCTTGGGTGACCAAAAAACCCTAAAATCAGTGCTGATGTGGCTCTTGTCGCACTGCATTCTGAGCGAGAATACCCTCTTACAACAGCATTTCTAAAATACAAATTTTTATAATAATTATTTTATTCAAAATTAATCCTAACTATTAAGGGTTCAAAATTCGATTTCTTCATTTCACTCAACGAAAAAAACGTAACTTGATGACTAACCTGAGTTCCTCCGCTCTTTGTGGCAATTCTTTTTGTATACATTGTACAAATTCCCGCAGAAAATTTTCTACGTTTGAATTATTGTTTGATTCAAGATGCTCGTTTATTACTTTAACGAGTGGTTCACATTGAAGAAGGTTTCCACAGTTGCTCAAAATTTCTTTCACATACTGGAAACATTTTTTTTAGATATTTAAGAAAATTTAAGTTAATTTAAAAAAATAGTTAAAGTAAAATATTATTAATTCAAAAAAATAGAAAATAATATAAAAGAATTCCAAATAATTATAATGAATAATATATATATATATATATATATATATATATATATATATAGAGCTCACCATAATAACAGCGAAATTTGGATCTTCAAGTTTTATCACCAAACATGGAATGCAGCCTAGGAGATGATCGGTGACATCATCGTCTACAGTAGTCATCGATACCTGCCAATTTCGAACTAGAGCTTCCAGAGCACTTACTGCAGCCAATCTCAATTTGCAGTTTGCCTTTTCAATGAAAGGCTTTAGAGCCAGTATTATCCTTGGACTAATTGGTCTTCCCGTTTTTATAGATAATAGGATTGAAAGACCATTCAAAGATTCTAGAATGACATCAGATGCGCCAGATGAACTCACAGGTTCTTCCAACCCGTCCAATAAAGCAGACATTGCATTGTCGAAGTACTCATGAATCTAAAATTAATATTGAATTAGTAACTGCCTCTTGGATTTAAGTTGTAATTTTACTCAAGAAATATTAGAACTAAAGATCTTTTCACTTTGTAGATCTATTTCTTTTAAATATAAGTATGTCTTCAAAATTGGACAATTTTATAGTTTTAAATAAATGTTTAAGAATTTGGAAAAGTTTTAAGGCATTCCACGAGACTTCAGGTAAAATGAATTAGATTGGATATTAAAGAATTTCAAAAGAGAAGAAAGGATTTTAAGACCGAACACCCTTAATAAAGAAATTTTTTATAAAGCAACTCACTTGTTTTGGTTCGAGATAAGCGATGTGCGTTAAGCCTATAGTAGCTAACTTTCGCACAAGATGGGAAGAATCACAGCGAACTTCATGTAAGGTATTAATTATCGCGTCCAACCAGATGGAGTCGTAATTTACTTTCCCAATTAACTCTGCATAGAAAGCAGCGGCCACAGCTCTTTGCGCAGGAATAGTGCTCGTCATCAATTTCGATAAGGAGTGAGACAGATTCGATAAAACTTCATTCTTCTTTGATAAACATCTTACCACGGAATGCACCGTTGATACTAGATTGTCTTCTGCTTCAGGTGGCGAATCATACTCCTGAAATGAATTTTGAGAAAATACTGCAAAAATCTGCCGTCAAGTCAAAGTAATTCAACTTGAATTCAAAAGAATTTAAATAAAATGAAAACTGAATACAAAATATTCATGATGAATTAATAAGTTTTGGCCAAAAAAACTCTAAGAAGCCTAGGAAAGAACTTTAAAAACGAGTTTTATATAGTTTATATAAAAAAATGTTGTAAAAAAAAAAGTCCGAAGAAAAAAGCGTCAAATAAAAGAGGGGAAGGGTTCTAAGGACCCCTGTGTGGAATTCTAGGGTAAAAAATTATAAATTCACTTCAAAATGTTCAGTTTGTACTAAGCAGTTTTTATGACAGAATTGTTTTATTGAATTTATATTTTAACATATGGTTTTTTTAAATTATTATAAGCATAAATTAATGAAAAAAGCGCGTGTATCACATTCTAGTTATCCTACAGTACCAATGTCAATCATTTTTTAGGTGATTCAACTTTATCAATTGAAAAAAGATCAAAAGTTGACAGATCCAAAGAATAGGTGATAGATAAAAAAATTCAAAATAGGTGAAAAAAGTTGAATAGATGACGACCTGTGATGATTCAATGTTATACTCACTGTATTGTTTAATAGACCAGAAGCATTGTGTGGATCTACCGCAGTTAAAACATTAACTAGAACTGCATAAACCTCTCGATGAGGATTTATTTTGCATGACTCTCTGTTAGGCACAAATCCAAATTTTGTACTTATTATCGACATCGGTGCATCCACATGCATCCAACCAGATAAGTACTTCAGAAGAACACTTAAGAGTTTCGCGAGGTACGCATTTATAAGAATTTCTGAATTTGGAGATTGAAGAAGATAGCCGACGGCTACGATTGCTGCTAAAGAAGGAAATAATGCAGTTTGATTATTCCCCGAGCTTGATGTGCTCTCTGATAACAAGTTGTTGTTCTCAAGTCGATCCAAGAGTATTTTCAAAGTCTATAAAATATTAAAGAGAACAATTAAAAGATTAGTGAAGAATTAACAGAAAGTACGTAACTACATATAAATCCTTTCAAGTTTTAAAAAATATTTTCAAGTGTTTTTAAATTTCTAAAGAACCTTTGAAATTCTTTGAAATTCTTTGAAGTTCTTTAAAATCATTAAACTATATAATAATTCAAAATCAACACAAGCCTATCGACGCATTTTTTCACTGAACACAAATCAAGCCGATGAAGAAGCTTTCGACTCAATCATGTGAATAAAAAGATATATTTATTAAAAAATTTTTGCTCTATAGGCACATTTCTATTTTAAAACAAAAACATCAACAAGAGCGAAAATATATTTAATTCTAATATTTTTTTGAGTAAAATGGAGAATTTAATTTTGAGGATAAAAAGTATGGATTCAAGACCCTTAAAGAAGCGTACTTGATTAAATCAAAATCTCTTTTTTTATTATAGTAGGATAGATAAAAGCTGCGGAAGCTATACTAACTTGAAGGCCAAGTTCATCATGTGTCCCCAGTTCTTTCCAACACTCTTGAGTTCCACGATCTAGTGGTAAAGGCTGATGCAACAAATGCTCTGTTACAACTTGTGAGTGATGTGGCATAAGTGCTTTAATTGTTATTGCTGCGTTTCGAAGGCAACTCACATTTTCCATTTGTCTCATCTGGTTTATTATTTTATCTGTAATATAGATTTTTGGTTATTTGTACCAAAGAAATATAATATAGTCGACTCTGACTAACCGCACACTTTCCACAGTATACACTCTGAATTTGATTCACTGCGAACACCCCACGATGGGCTCTCGAAGACGCCAGACAATATTGCTGTCTCATACAGTCTACTGTATTAGGCTAATTGTAATTGATTACTAAATATAACATACCAACAAAATAAATGTTCGACCGAGGAATTTCCGAGCCCCGTATTTTGAAAAGCTCAGCAAGGCAAATTCCAGCTGCTAGACCGCCTTCACCTCGGAAGAGTAAACCTTCTATAAGACCTTCAGCGAGACTCACAACTTCGCCACTTGCTATCCTTTCACAAGCCGCTATCGCTAAAATCTAAAAACTATTTATTTGCAAAATAATTTACATATTATATATTATCCTTAGATTGGCATTCTTGTTTTAAAAGCGGATTTGGCTTAGATAGTTGAAATCGTTTTAAAATATCCTCCTGAGAGTAATAACAATAATAATAATAATAATTCAAATTACCGTAACACCTTCGAAAAGGATTTTAACATCCTCATTAACGATGATCTTCTTAGTTTCACTAAGATCCTGATTTAAATTATTGTCTGGTAATGTCGATCGATGTCGTGCACCAATACTCAAAGATATTGCAACGCAGTCAATTACCAGCGTTCTTAAAGTTGGGTCGGGATCTGCACTCCATGACAATATTCGACCTAAGAGTTTACCCGGTTCGAGCTTTCCTCCCGGGTAAGTATACTTTAAAGAGTCATGATATGATCTATGAAGTTAAAAAGTGAATGCAAGTTATAGCCTCAAAATTCGATCTCTTAATTTTGCTTAGCAAATATTATACTATAACTAGATATTTTTTCGTTCAGAAAAGCTACCTTTTTACATTCTTATCATATATGGTAAGAAGCTATTGATTTTATGTGAAAAATAATATTTCCAATTTTCATTAAATCTCCACGTTTTGAAACCGAAAGAGTCATCGAATTTTATTACATTTTGGCACACTTGTTTAAGGCATAAAAATAAATTGTGAGTTCGTTAACTCGTCTCCTGAATTCTCTATAGAGCGAAAAAATATTTAACTTCAATACTTCTTGCACAAAACAAGGAATTTGAAATCTAATCTCAAAATTATAACTTTTATTTTTTCTGAAAAAATATTGGAATAAAAAACTTTTACGCTCCGTACGCATAATACTATTTAAAACTTAACCAACTCTACAAAACGGAAAAAATATCTAATTATAACATACATATTTTGAAGAAAATGAGGATAATCTATACCTCATAGTGTGTCTTAGTATAAGCAAAGTCATTTTGCGCTCTGCACTGGTCTTAGATTGCATCCACGGTGTAAGTATATCAACGACTTCAGCTAAAGTATCAGCAGAGTCTGACACAACCTCACCACAAACTGCTCCTAATTCAGTAATAATTCTTTGTGCTGCTTTGGGTGACATCATACTCGCAATCTGGGAAAGCAAATAAAATAAGGAAATTGAGTTTGAAGTTAGAAATTAGATCCAGCACCTTTAATGATATATTATACCTCTGAACTCGTTCCAATCATTTTATCTAGCATTGTGCTAAGTAAAATTTCCTTCTCTTCTGCATTCAACTCTGGTGGTATTTTTCTAAATTGTGATTTAGGAATTTTTCAGAAAACTTGATGCTTCTGTAATTTATTAAAGACGAGCACCTTTGCCTATTTTTCATTATTATTTTCAAAATTTTACCTTAAAATATTTTAATATTCAATAATTTCGCTTTAGGCAAAAAAATATTCCAATCATAAAAACTGCTTCTATAAAATGAAAGTTTCGAACTAAATGTATAATTGTAAGGGTAAAAAAGGAGTAAAATTTCTTGAAATCACTTGAAATTCATTAAATCTCTTAAAATTGTCAAATTTCCTACAATTGCTTAGATTTCAATTTGAATTTCTAAACTTTTAAATATTGAATGAAAACGAAGAAATTAAAATGATATCTATACTATTTGAAAATAAAACATTTAAAATTGAACTGAAAGGATACAGTAAGGAAATTGTAGCTTGCAAAATATGCGGATAAAGTTGCAGTGGCCTATATCCAGATGGGGTTTGAAGAAGGGTCAATAAAGTCGCGAGTGCCGTTGCTTTTGCCTTGAGTCCCAAAGAATCAGCCAGTCTGTTGGGGTGAATTACTCCTCCCACCTGAAGAAATTTATTTCTCGAGTGAAATGAGTTCTATATAATTACTAGCAGGAGTGAGCCCTAAGTTGCCAGGGATTTTAAGATATTTCAATGGATTTTAAAAGTATTTCAAAAGAATTTAAGTGTTTATATGAGATTTCAAGTGATTTTAACATATCTCAAGAGATTAGGGATTTAAAGAGGTTTCAAAATATTTCGAAATGTCTTTGAGATATAGCTCCAAAGATTTTAAGACATTTTGAATGATTTCAAAGAATTTTAAGTGATTTTAAAGAGATTTTAAACGATTCAAGTGATTTGAAGGAATTTTCAAGGGACTTCAAACTATTTTAACGAAAATTTTACGGTTAGAAATTGTTTTCAACAATCTTAAATAGTCATATGCTTACTTGCTCTAAGGCAATTAAGCCTGCCTCCTTCACCGTGAGTTCCTTGCAATCATGTAGTTGACGTAAAATCCAAGGAAGAATGTGTCGTTCAATTTCAGGAAATAATAATGGTGCATTCCCTTTGCGCATTATCTCCGAATAAGATCTTAGCAATCCCGCCTTGGCATGTTCAGCAGTCGTAGCAGCCTTAATATCTCTGACCAATCCTAAAAGTTTAACCGGTTGTTTTCTGGAATCTTCCGTATGGCTAGCTTCTTCCATCAATTTCAAAACAGTCTTCAAGTGACGTTTAGCACATGTGCCCACAGCTCTCACATATTCGCCATTATCGTTCACACCATGAGTGAGAGAAAAGGCGATAAGAAAATTAATATGAGCTTTGTCACCGGTTACAGCTGCCAACATGGGTGCAATATGAGGGGCGTTAATCTTTCCGGCTAATTCGTCTGCCAGGTTTTGTCCCCAAACGTCACCTTCCAGCTCGACACTTTCCTCAAGAAATTCTGTGAGCCGTTCTTCCCAGATCGAAGCTCTGTGATAAGAGGATCAAAATTAGCCAAAATCTATATATATGTATAATTTTATATAGTATACTACATGTATATGTGTGCTCCGAATAGGTTTCCACACTATGGTGGTTCAAAAATACATGAAAATTTTTTTTATGCTAAAGGATATCCTCTCTAATTTGTTAGATTTACGGAAAAATTTATATAAGGATTAGCATGGGGAAATCTCAGATTTTCGAAAAACTTGGTTCAGAAATGAGGGTTTGAAGCTAGCATGGAAATATTTTTTGAGAACAGTCCAAATAATAATTATCATTATGAGGAATTAAAATGTTGACCCGCCGTTCCAACTCTCTCTTGCGGAACCCAAAATGACCTAACAAATGCCAAATCATAAAATAGCGTGCAAATAAAAGATGTTAATACTTTTTATTCTTTTTCTTTCATAAATTCTTATTATTAGGTAGGTGATATTTAATGGGAAAAATTCATTTAATTCATTATCAGGTTCATACCTTTCTATCGCAGACGTTGATGCGTTTTCAGGATCTTCTTCTGAAATTTGTGCCAGCTCTTTTAGTCTAGTGTCCCATTGAGGCTTTAAATGATCACCTAGAAATGGAGCTGCGTTTCGTAGGAAATTTATAACTGAAATTCGGTTGTTTTCATCACCAAGCAACTCTAGACATCGAACTAGTACTTTTATATTCTTAAATCCTTTCTGAGAGTCAACAACATTTTCTTCGCGAATTACCTTCACAGCTAATGACGAGAGAGCTCGCAACACAGAGTTTACCTAAAATTTTTTATTTAACTTTTAGACAATTTAAAAAAAAAAATTATTTTCAATTGATTTGAATACATTTTAAATACGTTTGAATTCACTTTGAATTCTTTTTATCAAATCTTTAAATTCAAAGTTCACGTTGAATTTTTATAAATTAACTTAGGATTCCTCTCAGTTCTTTTTAAATTTGTTTATACTTACCTCGAATTCACGTAAATTCTTTAGAATTTTCTTTGAGTTATTTTGAATTCTTCTAAATTACTTTGAATTCGCTTAAAATCTTTCAAATTCAGATCAAATTATTTTGAATTTTTCAAAATTTGCGTTGAATTTTTTTAACTCTTTCGAATTCTTCTAATTTCTCTTTAAGTCTTTCGAAGGTTAAATGTTAAACTATGACTTCATGTATTAGTAAGCGTGAAAAAGCAGAAGAGTAAAAATAAATAGTTACAGATAAACTGCAAGCTGGATCCAGTAAAGCAATAATTAGCGAAGGCCATAACCAAGTTTCTGCTCCTGTGACGGTGTTTGATAATAGATAGAGAGCCTCTTCATAGGCTAGCGCTTCCTCGTTGTTTGATCCACAGTTCATTACCTAAATTTTAAGTTCAAATGTAAGATAAGATAAGATAAGATTTTAAGATATCCTGACGACAATTTCAGATAGAAATCGTATGCTAATAAATTCAGATCAATCTGAAGCAAGTTTTCAATCCATATGAATCCGAACTCTATTCAAAATCAATCGGAACTTTTAAGGGTGCTAAATTCAAGGTCAAATCTCAGAATTCAATTTCTTAATTTTATTTAACAAATATTACAAATATAATTTTTTCGCTTTATAGTGGTACTCCATTTTTTTAATTATGAGTACAGAGCGAAAAAATGCTTAATTTTAATCATTTTTGTGTAAATAAACGAAAAGATTTGATTTTTTTAAATAAATTTAGAATTGTTCGTTTTTTGCAAAAAGTATTACAATTAGGTATTTTTTCGCCCTATACCCATAATTATAATTAAATAATAAGTTTGACTACAAGAGCGAAAAAATATTTAGTTGCAATATTTATTAAATGAAAAGAAGATATCGAATTATTTTCTTAAAGCTGAAATCCAAATGAATACTAAGCAAGCTTTCATTTCGAATAAATTCTAGTTTTAAATATTGTGGATCTACAATATAATGCGACTATTGTATATTAAGAATAATTATATATAACAAATAAGTAATATAATACATCATAAAATATTATTTTTTATTACAAATAACGAACTCTTAAACGACATATTTTTAAAATCAAATAAACTTTGTAACGAAGCTAAAATATTCGTAAAATTTTTTTTCTAACTCTTAAAGAAAGACCATTTATTTCTTTTTTTTTAAATTATCTTTTTATCTTACCCCGATTAGGATAGGGTTTTTATCTTCAACTTTCGCTAGGGGAACTTCAGTGCTACATATTTTATTTTAAACAGTATTTATAACTTACCATAAATCGAACGAAAGTAGCCCTTTGTGAGGGTAAAAGCGAAAGGTTGGGGCGAGCAGTGAGAGATACTATAGCACCAACCATCTGCCGAACACTGCTTTCTCCAAGGGAGTCTTGTAAGCATAGTGCTATTCTTTGCACCGACGAATCGGCTTCTTCTGGAAGCGTGTTTATTAAATGCTTCAACACTATCAAAGCTCGAGAGCGAAATGATGTTGAGGGCGACTTGAGACTTTGGAGAATCCTAAAATGCAATTATATTATCTAAGATTTATCTTCTGCTATTATAATTATTAGTTTGCATTTAGAAGATCCATTAATTTCGTAACGAAGAACAATTTTTAAAATTATTTTAAAACATTTTAAAGAATTTTAATATAGATTTTAAGGCACTTAGTATTCTTTTAAGGAATTTCAAGGAATACAAAAATTAAAAGATTTCAAATATTTCAAATAAAAAAAATGTACATGTAAAAGCCTCCAAAAGCCTTAGATAATTAATGTACTCTCTCAATTAAAAAATTATATTTTGCATTACTTGTCAAGACCTTCCTCGGGATAGAGAACTGCGATAGAGTGAAAGCATTTCAGAACTTCATAGTGAGTTAAAAGTGCATCTCGGGCAACTTCAAAAGGAGTAACGCAAATGTAGTCGAAGAATACTTGATGAATTTGCTCTAAATATTGTCGCAAGTGCTCTTTTTCCTCATCCGTTGCAGAACTCAAGATTAATGCAAGCACTCTAAAAATATTTTCAAAAAATTTTCAAATTTTCCTAAATTTAAAATATTGATCTGTGAGGCCTGTATATTTTTAAAAATATTGTATCAATTACCTTGAAACCGCTAAACGAACATTTGAAAATTTTTTGCAAAGGCTCAAAAGAAGTGGTGTCAGCTTAACTGTACTCTGTTCTTCTGAATTTTCCGGAAAAAGAGGAGAAAGCGAGCTAAGAGTCACTAATATCTCTTCAACTAAACCAGAATCTCGAGTATTGCGCAACCAATTATCGATCAAGGTATTAAAAACCATGCCTCTCAACATCGCGCATTCAAAATTGTGACGCGATTTTTGAGAAATTTCGTTCAAGACACTTTCTCCAGGCTCTGATTTGCAAATGTCCTCGTTATTTATGGAATAATCATTGTAAGCTTCAGCAAACTTCCCAAATGCTAAAAAAATGTATGAAACGTAAGTATAATTTTTTTTAATTATAGTTTTAAGGGTTTGGGATCCAAGTTCTAACATAAATATTCAAACTCCCATGCTTCAGACCATAAAATAATCTCAAAATAGAATTTTTGATATTTCAAAGAATAAAATTAACTGTCAACTAAAAATGTAATAGATGAATAATTAACGAAAAACGTACTGAAACATGTTGCTATTTTCAGATGTTGATCATGTATTCGTTTCATCAAAGGCATCATCAGATTCAAAATAATTCGAATGTAGGGTATCACACCATGGGGATTAGCTGCCGCTATCATTCCTATTGTTTTCACAAGAGCGTGGTCTGGCATTTCGCATAATTTAAATCTTTTAAGAAATTATTAGTTATTATTATTATTGTTATTTCAATTCTTATTAGAAAACCTGTTTATTGGGAAAGTTTGTTAGATTTGTCTAGAGGGTGTTGGAGCGCTGGGACTAAAAATGAAACAAAAAAAAAGTCAGTAATATGAAATCCTATCATCATAAAAAAGGGGTTGCGATTATTTTCAAAATGTATTCCCTCAATCTCGAAATCTGGAACAAAATTTTCTCTGGTTTCATTTATATTTGCCGCCTGTACATTTGAATCGAGATCAAGGGATTTCACCAATCTCGATTCTGTGTGCATGGACGATAAAAAAATCAACAATATAATATAATATAATAAAAAATGACTGGCTTTTATATCGAAACTTTAATATAAAAAAAGATTTCTACCTAGCTAAGACATCATTCATTGTTTGTGTGCAATGTCCTTTGCTCAACGCAACCAGTAATTTAGCAGACTGATCATATTCTTTACCATGCAATTCATCCAGAGCTAATTTAGTAACCGTCGATGCTGCATTAGCATCTAAAAACTCTGTGTCCTTACAAGATTCTGTCATAATTCTTAATAAACATATCGTTTGCTCAGACGACATCTGTAAAGTAATAATATGCTTATATCATTGCGTCATAGGTTTTCGTTAAGGGTATTGGTTGAACTTCTAAACTCAAAATTCGAATTTCCTCATAAATATTATGATTTTATCATTTATAATTTTATATACAAAAATACTTTTTATATTAAAAATAAAATAGCATAAGAGAAAACTTTAGAGATCAAATTTGAAATCGCTAAATATTAAAACGAATAAAATATATTCTAGGTATCTCACCTTCCGATGAAGTTCCCAGAAATAAACAGCGGCCTCAATAACAATTGCTGGATATTTAATAGATATCTTTTGAATAGATTCTGCAATAATCCGTTCGACTGTTTCATTTTTATCGTTTATATAAACATCTAGCAGAGCAGTAACCACGGCTAAAAAATTAATTGAGGTTAATGTAAACGAAACAGCGATAACCAAAAATAATAAGTTAAATCTTTTAATTAAATTTAGCGTTAATTATTGAATAAAAAAATTTTTGGACATTCTTTTCCACTATTGTAAACCGAAAATAATACCAGGCAAAAATTGCCTGGTATTATCTGTGGTGTTGGTTCAAGTTTTAGTCTAAAAATTCAATTTCCTTATTTTACTCAACAAATATTATAAATAGTCCTTTTTTCGTTTTATAGCGGTAGTCTTTTCCAAATGGAAGTGCGATTATTGAGCGAAAAAACGTTTATTTCGAATATTTTTTGTAGAAAACGAAGATATTTTAAATAATTCTACTAGTAAATTATAAAATTTGACAGTTTTTCCCTGTGTAGTCATTATTCAATTAAAAAAATGAGTATCGTTATAGAGTCAAAAAAAAAATCTATAATATTTGTTGAGTAAAATGAAGAGATTGAATGTTGATGTTACAATTCTGATTCCAACACCCATAAAAAAAGATTAAGGTAAAAGCTATAAAAATAAAGACAGCAAAGACAAGAATTTTCGCACATGACAGGATTTTGTTTTTGTTAATTTTTTTCACGAGGGGATTTATGATAAGCAGTGTAAGTGTGAAAATGTATCGAAAAAATATTCCAAAATGTGGTTGTAACTATTTTAAGACACCATCTTAATATAAAATGTTTCTCATTAATTTTTGAATGTCAATAAATGAAATAAATACCCGGAAGTTCCGCTTGGCCTATTGCTTCATTATCTTCCTTCATATTAGATAAAGAATTACAATTTTCTTTAAACGACGAAAAATTGACACCTGTCAACAAGTTATTTTTCTTATTCGCAGATACAACCGATATTATCATACTGACATTTCGGTAATAACCGTAATAATATAGTCGAATAACATATAATAAATAAACAGCTGTTTAGCTGATTACAAACAGGTCATTTAATTAGTAATATCGAAGTGTTAGTATCTGTAATTACTTGAATTTTCCAATTTTTTTTCACTAGGAAAAAAAAAAAAAATTACTTATATTTTTATGATTTTTATGCGTAAATAACGTTTGGTTAGATCAAGATCATTTAACAAAACAGGTTGCCTCAATGTAATTATTAGTATGGGAAGGGGAACTGCTTTCAGAAAATCGGAAAGCACTAGCTGGCACTAGAATCTCATCCAATAACAGAGATGCCCGCCCGGCACAGGCAGAGAGTACATAAAAGTAAAAGAGATAGAAAATGAAATATTGGACAAATGAACTCTTCATCTCTTTTACTCTCATGTACTTTCTGCCTATGCCGGGCGGGCGGGCAGAGATATAAATGCGCCATGAATCACTAATGCGTTGCGTCGTAATCAGGATTGTGAAGTGTGAAGTGACGCGTCACTTGAGGTTTTTTACGTATAATACATATTAATTTGTTTTTTTCGTGGTATAATACCTAGTAAATTACTGTAAAAAACAATGTAATTTACCTAAGGTATTTTACTTGCCCAACCCTGGTCGTAATGGGCAAAGATGGTATGGATGGTATAAGGGAACTTGGGAACATCTGTTTTAATGGTTGCTTGGTTGAATGCAAATGAATTCGTTATGGAACAACTGGGAACAACCAACAACCTGACGAAACTAAATTGTGTAAATGCAATGTACACCGTGTAAACTGTAAATATACACAACATTTTTTTCTGTGGAACTTTATCAGACTTAATCAGTGAAAAGCTTTAACTTTTTTACGGTGTTCGAAATGTCACTTAATTGTATTCCAATATTTTAATATTGAATTAAAGAGATAAGGTAAGTTACTAATTTAGTATTTTGTTGCTGTCAGTTACTATTTTATAACAATTAACATTGTTTTTATTAGCATTCGCTTTCAAGATCAGATCGACATGTTTTTTTTTACTTGGCAGCTGAAACCTGGCAAAATAAATAATATATCTAAATTCATCATATTTTCTACGCTTTTTATTTTATTGCACATGCATCTGTAGTATATACTTATATATATATATATATATGTGTGTACGAATTGAGTTACTTCATTTGAAAAATGGTAGTAACGGATGAATTTCTATATGATCAATATCACCTACTTTTGTTACATATGTATACAGCACTTTATAACACATCAAAATTTTAATGAAACTTTATCTAAAGTGGTAATTGCTTATAACATTTTCTACATTAAATAATCTAGGTGCCTTTGTTTTGAAATGGGATTTTTATCAAGGTGTCAAAAATCTCTTCAGTAATCTAAATAACGGCACATAATTGCAATCATTCTAACCGTTTTATCGTACGACTGATATCAACTAAAAAGTCATCGGTGACGTTTGGATTTTGTTGACAGTTGAAAGGTGATCTATTCATTTTACGTAAAATGAGGAAATCAAATTTTGTGGTTTAAACTTGGAGTTTAAGTTCACCAAACTCACTTTCGCAAAAATAAAATTTTTCGCCTAAACTAGGCAATTTACCATCATCTATATAAAATGGACATAAATGGCCTAGACTTAGCGAAAAATATTTATTATTACGAACGTAAAGTAGATGAAACTACAGGACAGATCGTTGGGTACACACTGTTAATATTTGCCATATAATAGGTATATTTTTTCAGAAGGCTGATACAACATTTGGATGCAGTGTAACTTGCATTTTATGCTGAAGATATCGTAAAAATTTCAAAGGACCTTAAAAATGATACATTACGTGGAAACGCACATGCCCATATGCGATGGTGGTAAATATATTTTTTCAGGGTCAACAAGAAAATGTTGCATAAAAAATATTGTATGTTCAATGGGCGAAAGGGTTTTTTTCAACTAGTGTATTTAGAGTCTCCTATATACGCGTTATTTTTTACTTTTCATTGTGAAGCCAGGGTATAGGTAACACGAACTACACATATTTAATTGAAATCTTTACTATTCATCCTTGAATAACACAATCTCCATAGCTTTGCTAGTGACTACGTTCTCATAACAAATATAAAGTCAGGCTTTACTTGGTGCAATTATATACTATTTTCATTTTAATTTCTTCCAATCGAATTTTTTTATTTTTTAATTAAGGGTGTTGGATCCAAGTTCTGATCTCGTAATTCAATTTACACATTTGACTCAACACATTAAAAACATTCATTCTTTTTCGCTCTGTACCGCTATTCACTTTTTAAATAGTTTGTGTACAGAGCGAAAGAATATAGGTATATCTTTAATACTTTTTTTTGTAAAACGTGGAATTTTAAATCTAACTTTAAAATTACATCGTTTTATTTTATTTTTTAAAGTATTAAAATGGTACGTTCTTCGCTCTGTAAATGTATTTTTATCGAAATATGTATTGAATAGCAATACAGAGCGAAAAAATATGTAATTATAATATTTGTTGACTAAAAATGAAGAATTCGAATTTTGAAATTAGAACTTTGATCCAACACCTTTAATCCATAACGTTCAGGCATATATATATATATATATATATATATACATTATACACACATATATAATCGGGTGGCTCAAAAACACATTTTTTTACAGAGTCTTGATCCTTTCAATTTGATTCAAAATTAAGAAAAAGAAATGTCCTTTTTTTTACTGGAATACATGCTCATTTTGACTTGAAGTTTCCTATGTAAATCGCATGGAGAAAAATTACTTTTTGGAGTTTTTGTAATAAGTTTTCAGGCTGCCTTGACAACTACCCTTAAAACAAAAAATGTCAATTTTTCATCAAATTGATTATTCGCGTTTTTATTTTAATAGAAATTACTTCTTTTAGTCTGGTGGAATATTTATCAACATTTATTAATTTAGTTTTAATTTTTTAAACAAATTAAATTTGTTCAAAAAATTTTGGTTATAAAATGCGTTTTTCTTTATAAAAATTATTACTATTGGAATTAAAAAATATTTTTTTTTTTTTTCAATAATTCAAAGAACTTGCAGTTTATTATCGTAACTTGACATAAATTTATTTTCAAATATTGTATAATTTTTTCCTCTCTGTTCGTAAAAGAAGTGGACAGGTATAACATTTTACAAAGACGGAAAGATTTCTGCTTGTCTAAATAATTAAAAATTAATTAACTAATGTTTTAAATATTTCAATAGACCAACAATAATCATTTTCGATAAAAAAAGAAATTTTTTAAATAATTATAAATTAATTAATAAATGTTGATTAATATTCCACTAGACTAATAGAAATAATTGTTATTAAAATAAAAATGCGAATAAAACGCTCAGAAGGTCAATTTGATGAAAAATTGACATTTTTGGTTTTAATCGTAGCTGTCAAGGCACCGTGGGTTGTGTTAGGGGTGTCAAGCCCATATAGGTGATACATGACTTCACGTCAAAATAGGCACGTGTTCCAATAAAAATAAAAATAGGACATTTCTTTTTATAGATTTGGAATCAATTTGGGGGGATCGAGACTCTGGAGCATCAAAAAATTGTTTGCCATGCATTTTTTAACCACCATTATATATATTTTTTTTTTCTAAATCTATAGGTGTTATTGCGCGAAAGGAAAAATAATATGATTGTGTTGCTCTGACTGCATGGGAATTTCTGTATGAATTGGCTTATTTTTTTTTCTGCGAAGATGGCACCAGAATCTTAAAGTAGCGAAGTAGATAATCTCCATGAAGGACAAGACACTAAATCCCATAAAAAGGCCCAAAAGTCCGCCGATATTAGCTGAAATACAATAAATGTTTATTAAACTAAATATTAGTGCCCTCTTGAATTCATAAACAAAAATGATATGAAAATTTAACAGATAAGAATAATAATTAAGTTATGTATATACTTACACAGGAATTCAGTAAATCCAAATAATTCGCTCTTCACATATTTAGTAAATTGTGAATCAACAAAGTAAAGATGTACAACAGCTGTATTCTGCCTGCATTCATTAAAGAAAAATTTATATACAGAAGATTTTGCGCAGATTAGAATGGTTATGTCTATTGATTTCTAATTTGAAAAATCGTGAAACAGAATATCTCAAAAGTCTTAGAGAGCCAGAATGAAAAATCAGTAATTTTTCGGAAAAATGGACATTTATTATTTTGAAATCCCTTGAAATTCATTAAAATCTTTTGAATGATCATGAGAATTCTCTAAATTTATTATAATTCCTTACTTATTTAAAATTTCTTGAAATCTCTTGAATATCATTAAACTCTAATAAAATCCTTCGAAATTCTTTTAAATCCCTTGAAATTCCGTAAAATCCTTTAAAGTCTCTAATATGAAATTGTTTAAAAAACTTTTGAAATCCCTTTGAAATTGACTTGAAACTGCTTAATATCCTGGTCAACGTCAGGTTTTTTTCGAGTAAATAATGAAATTAATATGGATTAATTACACAAAGTAACGTTGATCCTTCTTCACGTAAATGTCATCCACATCAAATGAGGATACCAAAGTACTCTGTGACAACTCTGAGCTGTAGCCAATTTCGAAGCATCCTGGATAGCAATTGCAGCTTGGTCTGGAATAATAAAATATCATAATAATTTATTGAATTATTAGGTAGGAAAATTAGTGTTTTTGCTAACTAGAGTGCAGCAAACTTCCTTGAGATAGTAAACATCAATCCTCTCATGTTACTGACGATATTCTCTATCATACATGCATAGGACATGTCCCATGAGGGAGAGTAGAAAGTAGCAGGTTGAAACCTACATTTCTGTGATATTCAGTTGATTATTTGTATTTTCATCATCGTATAGTTTTAATTCCATAGCTCTTCTTGCCCGAATAGCACACTTGTCATCTTTTTTTCCACAAATCGACGTATTGGCTGACTCTGCATAAAAAAAAATATATATAATATACTCAAAAAATATCATGAGAAGTTACTAACTATCTAATTATATTACTTACTTGGCATATAATATTGAACACAATGACAAATTTCTTGTGTAAAATTCGCTTCACATTCAAGAAAACAGTTTCTTTGTGTGTACGTTCTGTAGTAACGTAAGTGCCTTTCTGAAGTAAAAAAGCATTTTCTTTTCTTTTGCGGTATTTTGAGTATCGACTTGCTAGCAATTGAAATATGCGGGCGTAATATTACTCGCGTTTCCTTGCCTGGTGAAATTGAAAATGCAAAATCTGCCATTTTAGGAGTCTCAACTGGATTGTGCAGCAACATCTGATAAAATTATATGTTTTAATTACTTTTACATAATCAAAAAAAAATGTCCTATTTTTATACTTTTTTACCAAAAAAGTATAAAAAACTAAAATCCATTGTCAAACTTCGTGTAAAAAGATGATTTTCATTTAAGGACGATGGGTTGTTTTGAAAAAAAAAAGAAAAAAAACAAGAAATTTGTGTTGAATTGACCCAAATCTTCACCTCATTTCAAAAACTTCATGGCAATATATTTTCAAACATTTTTAAAAATAATTTTTTGGCTCAACACTCCAATAATTAAACACTCTTGCAATTAAAACTAAATAAAAAAATATGTGTCCGCAATTCGAGTCAATATCCGAAATAAGGTGACTCTACGGTACCTTAAATCCTACACTAGCGGTTGACGAACAATAATATTCCGCGACGTTAGCATCAAGCACTAAAGTTAATCCAAAATATTTTCCAGCTCCGTAGGGTCTCCACGGTACGGAATCTGGTGGTGTATTAGGGTTGTATCCAGCTTCGGGGGTCCAATCAAGAACCGGAAATGGGTAAGAGACATTTAAGTCAGTCCAATCTTTCCTGAAAATTTTATTCTGTTTGGTATAGTTTATTGCAAATCAGAATACAAAAATTCTATAGCAAGGAGCATGTTACAGAATGATATGTGTTTATAAAAATTTGTAAGAAAAATATCGGTTTTTTATAAATGAAATGATTAAAATAAGAGTTTTTTTTGGTATCTGCGAGTGGATATAATCTCAAAACATAAGGCGTTTTGTAAGTTTTATTTTTTTACAATGAGGTAGTTTTACACCGTAGTAAGTTTTACAACGCTTCGTAACAAATCAGAATCTAAGTGGAGAAGAAGAATTTCTTCTGATTTGTTCTTATTCTGCATTTTTGATTGTTTACGCTAGGTGACCAATTGACAGCGCTCTTCACCTCCATTTGGCTTCTGATTAGCTACAAAGGGTAGTAGGGTCTACTGTGGAACGGCACCCTAAATTATTTCATGATTTTTTTAAGCAATATGTAAAGAGAATTTACAAACCAATAATTAACAACAAAAATTGAATTTTAATGCATCATGAAAATACTTTGTGTTATTATGTACTTACGGATTATAGAAAAGATAGTTTCGATGCACAGCATTAAAGTTGCAACAGATACCCTCATCTGTCAATGTCGGATTAAAAAGTTGATTGCAATCGTGTTTGATTCCATGCCATTGGCAGAAGTAAAGCATGTCGTCGCATGATTGAGACACCTGTAAAACAAAAAATTAAAGTCGACTTAATTACAGTCATTGTAGATCGTCACATATTCACCTTTTTTCACCTATTTCACTTATTTTCGAAAATTTTCACATTTTCACCGTTTTCAATTGTGAGAATTACAGGATTATTCCCGGTTGTTTTCGGTTCTTAGTTTAAATTTTATTGACTTAGATTGTTTGTTTCAATTTTTTGTCACTTATTTCTCACCTAATTTTATATTAAAAAATCACCTTTTCACTTATTTTAATGACGATAGGTAGTATGATAACTGTAATTCGAATTTGAAATTATTCTTACGTTGATCATGAAGCGCCAAACATTACTCCATTTTGTAGACTCATCATCCAAGTCATTAAATGCACTAATATTTTCACTGTTGCATATGTCATCAAGCAAAAGTTTCTCTAGTTTATCGGACCTAAATTGATTTTTTCCTTTATTAATTTATGAAACTATATCATATTTTCAATCTGACTTAAGGAACTTACCCCCGGCTAATTCGGTCAGCTTCAGTTTTTTTCGCATTGTTCATATTGCATAATGTAATTGATGGAAAAGGAAATTCTTTAAATGAGACAAGTTCGGGGCTCAGAGAAATTATGATTGGCGATGATATCCATTTCTGATACACGCCGTAAATGTACAAACAAGCAGTTGTTACTGCTGCCGTAAACGAGATAATCCAAAAGAATCTGCAAAGTTGATGGATTAAGAAACATTTCAGAATACAATATGACGCATTTGATTCCAATTTAACATTGAACAATTTTAAGCCCTTCGTATTAAATTGTTTTAAATTTTGAGGTACAGAGTTTGAGATCTAAAATTTGGAACATTTAAGAAATAATCATCTGTTTTTATGACTTTTCTTTGTACATTTTTAAAAAATAATGTAATTTTTATGAATATTGGTTGATTTTCATTTCATTTCATTTTTACATATTAAACACAATAAATATGCAATTATCAATGTTTAATATACCTTTCAAAAAACGAGAGATTGTTATCACCGATGTATTTTAAACCATGCAGTGTACTAGATGCACAATAACTTTTGACAGCTGATGCAATTTTGGATTTCTTCAAAGAAACGTGAATACCTTGCGTTCTTGAACTGCAAAAAAAAGAGTGCATTATTTTATTGTTTCTTCAATATTTGTCGTCGGACTTAACCATACGATTCCAAGGAATGACGAGAAATTTCATAAAATATAAAAATCTGTAATTCCCTGTAAAATTTCAGGAATTAGAAAGGATTTCAAGGAATTAAAAAATATTCCGTGATATATTTTTAAATCTACTAAAACTTTTATAAATTCTTTAAAATTCCACAAAATTTCTTAAATTTTTTTGGAATATTTAAAAGATTGTGTAGCGTATTTATTTCTATTATCATCATTCATACCTGTTTTGTTTTCCTTGAACTATTTTTTGTTGTAGAGACGCTGATCTATTATCCACATCTGGGCTTATAATTCCATTTTTAGATATTACCAATACTTTCTCGTTCCTATTCTGAAAGATATTTTGTAATATGATTAAAAGGGAAAGTGAAAACAAAATTTACATATTTTAAAATATTTTAAAGTTCATCATTGAATGTTCAAAGATTTTAAGAAATTTTTAACAGATTTTGTAGAATTTTAAAGGATCACATTGAATTTTAAGAGATTTTAGAGAAATTTGAATAAATTGAAAAGTTTTTCAGGTATTTAAAAGTTCCCCATTTTTAAAGATTTAAAAGGATTTAATTTTTTTTACTAATATTTTTTTTTATTAATTATAATAAACTATTTATGTTTTTATTGCCTTTTAAAATAAATTTTCTATGATTCAATCTCAAAAAATTAAAAAAAAAAAATTTTGTTTAAACTATTTTAGTAGAAAATTTGTTCTTATCGTTCATATTTTCAAATAAAATGTATTAATATTGTATTATTTGTGTTTTTACGACACAATAATCTTTTTACTTTCTTACATTAGCTTTGAATCTTTAAATTTGAAGACTTGAAGTTTGAAAAATTAATTTAAAAAAAAGATTCATTATTATTTGGATATTTATAGATAAAAATTTAATTTTTCAAAATTATAAAGATCCATAACTCCCTTGATATTCAATTAAATGCATTATTCTTAAATTCTTATATTATAAGTCAATCCAACATCCCTAATTTATTATAATCGTACCTGCCAGTTATTTCGAACTGTAAATCCTTCTAGTCCCAGAGGATATTTTTTCATATTTTGTTGTGGGACAACACGAGCTGACCATATGTTGTAATCTCTCCAGTAACTTTGAGTGCTACTATTACTGTTTTTATCATTTATATTGTTCATATTTTCATTGAATTTTTCCTTGCTTTCAGAATTTATTTAATAAATATCATAGGTTTTAAACTCAACTTCCTTATTGCAAAACTTATAAAATTTTATTTTATTTTACTTTACTTTCAATTATAAAATGTCTGCATTACTGCAGAAGTTTCCTTCTATACGAAAAAATGTAAAGCACGGAACTATGAGTTCTTATACTATAAGAACTAATTATTTAATTTTAGCTAACGTCAACCTATCCTTTTTTTGAAGAAGAATATTTCGTGAGAAAATAGTTTTTTTTTAATTAAAGAATTGTTGCTCAAGTTTAATTCTAGGTCACGAGTATTATGTCTGTCGTAAATTGTAAAGCACTTGTCACTCAACGTTTTTTTTTCAGGCTCACCCTAGCGATAACTGGAAGTTGACTGAGGTAACATTACAGCTTACGAGTCAATTTAAACACTTGTTAACTGCTTTCGTGCTCATCCCCTTTCTTTCTTATCTTATATAATATCTTTATGATGCGCACTAGGGTTGCTCAAAAGTACAAAGGTATATATGCAAAACTGAAGCTGTCATCGTGAGATAAAGAAGATCTATAATTTTACAGCAATTATTACAGTCATCACAAGTACCTATTATCATTAAGAAAGGTGAAGATGTGATTTTTTTTTATAAAAATAGGTGAAAAGTAGGTGAAAAAATGGAAACAAACTTAAAACAACAGAACGGAGCTACTAAAAAATTTAGTTAAAAATAAAAAAACCTTAATCTCCAATCCTAGTCAATAAAATTTAAATTAAGAATTCAGGAAAAATTCAAAGAAATTCAAAAGAAACCAATAGTCAAATTCAGTAAAATTAAAAATAAAATTCAAGATAAATTGGAAAGAGTAAAAAACGATTATGAAAATAAATTATAATTGTATATATTTATATATTTAGTGTCATCATCGTTGATCTTCTACTTCATTCGATCGTATCCTAAGTGAACATTAAAAGGACGTCACTCACCCCACTTTTTTCATAAGAGATAAATGAAATTATATATTTGTAGAGAGAGATTAGGTCTAATGGCTGTTAAAATGAGGGTAACCTTTTATTAACCCATCATATCACTCAGCGTGATTAAGAAAAACTAAGTTTTCCGTTTTAGGACTCGCGATGATTAAAAAAGGGAGGAGTAATATACAATTTTTGTTTTCTTTCTTTTTTTTTTAATAATACACTACTAGTTATTGACTTTTTGCTCATTACGAGTATAGTAAACTTTTATATGAGCTAATCGCTCACAAGTATCAAGTCGTTGCATTTTATTTACCGGATATCAATGTTTGTTCAACAAATCGATATAATAGTAATATGCTCAGTTTGTAGGAAGAAAGTGCATTTAAATATATGAGGAGAGTTCATTAATATACTAATTGCAGTGTATCCATCGATTTGGGAATACAAGAAAACTGGGAATTTCCAAAAATTTAGTGAACCTTGTGAAAAAATAGAATATAATTTTAAACTAGCGATTGCAATTTTATTTGATCTTGCTTCATGTGTATGAAAATAATTTTGAAAGATGAATTGGGTATATTTTGAATGGAATATTATAATTTGAAATAGGACAATTTATACATTTTTTAAATTAAAAATACATTTTTAATTCAGCAGTTTCAAATTAAAAATTGCAAAATTGTATAATTTCGAATTGAAACTTTATAAAAACACTTTATAATTATATTATGGACTTATGTTTGTGGGATTTATATTTTGAGTCTTGTGTTTTGAGGCTTATTTTTATAGGACATATTTTAGATTGTGTAATTTTGAGGACTTATTTTTGGGCTTTATATTTTTGATACCTATTTTTTGCATCTTGTTCTTAGTATTTATATTCTGAATTATACCTATTTCAATGGCTTTGTTTTCCGCTTTTGCAGATGTAATGATGTCAAAAGAAAGCGGCGAAGGTAACTTACAAAATAAAGATGCAGCAGAATTCGATTGGGACAAGGAGTGCATCATCTCTGACAAGCTTAGGGATGAAATGGAATCTATGTGGGAGGTTGTATTTACATTTCATATTATTCTTAGTTATAAATATTTATCTGTAAAATGATTGATCAAAAGTTTAAAATATATATGTACTTACAGATTCCTCAAATTTTCCATTTCCTTCAGTTGACCAAGGAAGCATTAAATATTACTCATTTATCCATGTATGAGATGGAAAGAATGCTCCTCATGCCAAAAGCTTCCAAACAGTTGGCAAATATCATGACCTCCTTACTGAGGTAACTTTTCATTAAGTAGTATATGTCGCTGTGTATAGCTACTCATTGTTTAAGTAGAATTTTGGGTATATTGCTAAAAAAATCTGTAATTTTTATACTTTTTAGTAAAATAAAAAAATCGAATTTCATGTAAATGAATTTTTCGTTTTACGAAAAAAGTATTGGAATGAAATATTTTGTCAGTATATAGGCACATTTCATTTTAAAACAGAATATACCTACAGAGACCGAAATGATATTTAATTCAAATAATTTTTGAGTAAAATAGGAATTTAATTTCGAGGTCAGAATTTAAATCCAACGCCCTTAAAATAATATATAAAAGATGTTTAAGGCCTTGATTATAAATCCACACTAATCAAATAAATTTTAATTATTCTAGCTCTCCAAACCTTAAGACGAAGCTTCATAAAATACCTCCTATGCCCTACGAATTTTGGACAAATGTTTTAATTCACAAAGTTAAAAGTTGGTTCAAAATATATCAAACTAAGCAAAAAAATACTATTAAGGTAAGAGATTGCAAATAATGTCAAGCGATATAATAAAATTTACATAATTCGAAGAATTTCGAAAAATTTTAAACGTCCTAAGGTATTTTATGTATTTTAGATATTTTTAAATTTTTTAAAAATTTGGAAAGTTTGAGGATATTTCAAGACATTGCAAACGAACTCAAAAGCTTTCACAAGACTTGAAAAAAAATTATGTTATCACGATATTTGAAAAGAATTCAATGAATTTTAAAATTATTTCAAAGCATCATAAGCAAATGAAAAAGGCTGTAAATTAATCTCTTAACATTTTAAAAGTTATTGAAGGTTATCAGTATATTTCGCAATATTTTAATGGGTGCAGAATAGGATTAGAAAACATTGTTAGAAACTTTATAATTCGGGAAATTTTAATTTCGTGACTTTATAAATTTGTAGGAATTTAATAATTTGTTATTTTTATACTTTGTTAATTGTACGAACTAGTTATTCTTGTTTTTCAATACTTTTTGTCGTTCAATTCTAAATTTGGTATTTACTTTTGCTGTTTTTTATTGGTCCAAATGGTAATCTTGTTAAAATGTGAAAAAAAAACATTATAATAATAATATTTTAGGTTTTCGAATCAATAGGAGTGGAGCCTGCATTTTGGAAGATTTTTACAGATATTTCTTGTATTGAAGAAAAAACATTTGAGGAGCTAACATTGAAACAGAGAGTTTGGTTATTGAAAACGCTGTGCGATACAATTATGGTAGGTCTTTTATTATTGTGGAAAAATATTTTTTTGACGAAAATCATAATCCCGAACGTGAAAAAATACCGAAAAACTGTTTATTATTTAAAAAAATGCTAATTCCCAAATAAACTCAATATTGCCGAAAATTTTTGTTATCGAAATTTAAATATACTGAAAATATTTATTCGTGAAAGTTGATCACTGATATATTAATTTTCCGAAAACACAGATTACCTGAATTTAAGAGGCTAGTACAGTTTCTCGGGTGTGAAATGGAGGTGATGTTTCAGGACTCAAAAAAAAAAATCCAAGTGAACAAATATTTTGCAATTTTGAGGACATATTTAGATACTTTTGATAAGCTAATACAAAAAATTTCATGAAAAAATATCGAGTCTAACCCGAGTTATACGCTACGCCGTGGAGTCCTCTAAAAATAAGTTATAAATCGGCTGCTGTTGTATGTTAGAGGTCCACAGAATGCCAGTATCTGAAAACAAAATTGTTGACGTTAAACTAGATAAGATTCTCCGTATTATGAACTAGGATCTTTTTAAAATATTAAAAATTAGCAAAATGTGTGTGTGTGTGTGTGTGTTAGCGGTTGGAAAAAAAATTCCAATTTTGTATAAAAAAACGTTCCTTTTTTGGTCGGGAAATTTGCATTTTTGAAATATCAAAAAGATCCTAGTTTATGGTATGTAAAAACATGTTATGAATATTCGTCCACAATTTCAAAACGATATGTTAATTTTTCTTCAAGCTAGAGCTGCAGTCATTTTTGAAAATGCAGTTTTAAGAAAAACGCTTTTTAACGTTTGGACTACTGATTTTTGTGTTATAAAATTTAATTTTTCATACCTATAATTATTCTGCAATTCCAGCGCCATACAATTAGGTTTCCGCTTGCTCTAAAAAGTGCTGTTTATTAGCTGCAGCTTTCCTATGTGAGCTATCCGAGCCTCATTTGAAGTTTTCTCGCGCCTTTTCTCCGCCAGCTGCATACGGGCAGATAATCGTGCTTGAATTTTTTCATATCGAGTCCTTCAGCTTCCGTTTCTAAAATATTTAGTACACGATTATAATACTTTAGGAAATTATTCTTTGAATAGTATAATATCAAATTAGACAAAAAAAATTGATTGTTTTAAAGTGAGAAACTGAACTAGCCCCTTAAAAAATGTGGGCATTTGATATATTCGGTTTGAAATTTCGGTAATTTTCTAATAACGATATATTTAAATTTCATTAATCAAACTTTTCGGCAGTACTATTTTTATACGAGAATTATTTTTTCGATATTTTTTCACGTTCAGGGTTTAAGGTTTTTGGCAAGAAAATGTTGTCCCGTTCAATTCTACAATTTTTAAATGTCTACATACTATCATATTTATTAAATTAATTTTTTTCCCTTAAACAGCATAATAGAAAAACTATTCAAGAAGAGTTGTTAAATCAACCATGGGAAAATAGAATCGAATCTATTCTTGGTATTGACAGGAATGGTGCTAGGTATATTTACTTTCCACAGTTTCTGCAAAATAATCTCAGAGTTTATAGGCAGACTTTGGACAATAAAATATTGTCAACCGTGAAGGTAGACTTCGACAAATTAAATAATGTTTAACTTTTTGTTAATACTTATAATTCTAAAAGAATTTATTATTAAAAACAAGAAATATATGATCTCTTTTTCAGTCGCCTGCTGTTAAAGAAGAACCAAAAAGTCCAGTGAAAGAAGATAACACGGCCAAGTCTCCTGTGGGTAAAACATCTCGAAATAGAAGGAGAAAATCTCGCTGGAGAAACGGGACTTTGCCGTACAAAGGGAGAAAAAGAAAAGAAAGAGAAAAGAGGAAAAAATATGGTAAATTAATAAACTGCCCATTCAATAATGATGCCGTTATGAATGTATTGACTCATGAAAATAGAGATTTAAATGAATCAAACAGTTTTGGTAACAATAATAATATTAATTATGACCTGATTACTGCAACATCTTCTAGAAATTTATCGAAGACAGTAGAAAATGTAGAAAATTCTAATGAATTTAAATGCAGTTTCGTTAAGTCATGCGAATATGATGCAAGCGGGTCCTGTAATACCATTTCTCTTGAAAATAAAATGTTCAGAGGATTTGAAAGTCAGTGTCAAGAAGAACCTAACATGAAGGTCATTTGTGAAATTTTAGATGAGTTAACTTCGAAAATTGAAAGAAGCCATGAGCATTTAGATTTAGAAAAAAATAATGATAATTTTATTTCATCAAACTGTGTGGAAGTTAAGAAGATTATTTCGAAGACTAACTCGAATATGAATGATGAAAATTTACAATTAAATAAAAAGTTTCCTGAAATGACGTCTCAGGAGATAGAGGATGAGATAGTGAATGAAGATCTTCAGAATGACGAAGTAGGTTTAGACAAGTGGTTGGACGCTTTGTCAAGGAAGAAACGAATGGAAGAAGAAGAGAATTCTAGATTTGTTCAAAAGTACAAGGAAAATGAACATTTTAGTAAATCGATTAAAAGAGAACCGAGGTCTAATTCGATAAGTCCTAAGAAGTTACAGTCAGAAGTTATAGAAGACAGTGAAACTGGAAACAATTCTGAGAGTGAATATGAATCTTCTTTGATAGAATTTAGGGATTCATTAATTAATGAAGCTTCAATTGACGCTTCTTCCCGGTCTGGCAACTTTACTAGTCACAGTAATAATTTTCGAAACATCACAAAAATAAAAGAAGATTGGAATAGTTCTATGGAGAATTTTAATGAAATGTTGACTGATCTAAGTGCTTCGACTTTTGAACTTGTAGCTGACAGTGTCGAGACATTGAGAACTTTCATTGAGGGCTTATATTATAAAGAAAATAATTCAGATAAAAGTAGTATGGATCTGGTACGTATAATTTTTTATTCAAAAAAATAATGGATTTTAGAAATTTACTTTAGCTGGTTAATTGTATAATTTCACTTTACAGGAAAAATGCGTACCCATTTGCGAACTAAATTTAATAAGGAAAATGTCAAGTTTGCTTAAAACTGTGGAAAATGTGGAGGCAGCCTCAAAAGATTCCACAATGAAAGCTAGATCGAAATTACACAGAGAATTACTAGATCTCAAAAATGGGTAGGTTTTTTAACGGCAAAAGGCACTATTATGATTAATACACATGTTCTATGTTTTTTTTAAATATATTTTTTATATTCAATAAAGTATAATTATAGAAAACTTTATAATGATTCATGAAAGAATCATTAAAAAATGTGGGAATTTTTTTAATGCCATCCATGTTAGACACCCTGTTTGATTCGGATGTGTTCAATTTTATCCTAACATGCGTGTTCCAGCGCTGAGGAGGATCAGGAATCTTCTGTTGACACTGGTCCCAACTCTAATTGGTGGATTATCGGGTCACAGGGCTGTGCATTGCCAATAAGCGAGGCCACATTACACTCTGTGGCTCATTCTGCCTTATCTCCATCGGGTTCCCAAAATCAAGCCGAACATTCAGATAACGAATGCGATAAGCGACCTGAGCACCAAGAACCAAAGGAAAAATCTAAAGCCAATGATGAGGACAACAATTTCGACAGGCGGAAAGATAGCAAAAACTTTAACAATGACAAAGATGAAGGAGAACAAGAGGAAAGTGAAGATGGTGAAAGCGAATCAGAAGGTTTGTGCACAATTATTTATCTGCACCCAGTCAGATTACATTTACGTGAGTTCTTTTTAAAGGAATTTAAAATTCTCTCGAATTATTTTGAATCCTGTTTAATTTACGGAAACCCTTTAAATTTTATTGAATTCATCTTACGTTCTTTGAAAAGCTTGAAATCTTGAAATGAAAAATTCGATACAGCCTGTTTTAAATTACTTTGAATCATTTTGCCTTGGTTTGTTTTAATTAGGCTCTGTCCCTGCGCAAATGCAAATTATCGGTAAATATATTATTAGGAAAATATTTTGTATGTAGAGTTGAAGCAGCAAACCAAGAGGGTTTTGCGAGCGCGAGGCATCTCCTCCTACACTGAACAACTTCTCTCAGATAATAGCGAAGCTGAAGATCTCGAAAGATGGATCGACTTTGAGGCTGTTTACTCGGCTCCTAACGTAAACGCAGGTTCCACATCTCCTCATGCGACATCACAGTCAAGAAAAAGTGATAAACGCTCGGAGGCTGAAGACTCAGATCAAGACTGGATCCTACCAAGTTCTCGCAAGAGGAGAAATAAACGCCAGTGTAAGTTTATATTTTTTGCCGAACTGACGTCACTTCTCCTTAGAGCTCTTCAGAATCGTTTTCCGATTCCACAACTCCGAAAAAAGAAAGATTTTTGCAAATCATTGGATTCACCCTTCTTTAATCGCTTGCATATTTTGGGTCTTACATATATTTTTAGCGTTACAGTCGTTACAGGTCGTCACCTATTCACCTTTTTTCAACTATTTTGAATTTGTTCGCTAATTTCACCTATTTTCAAGTACCTTTAAATTTTTTTTTGAATTTTAAATCTCTTAACATTTTTTGAAATTTCTTAAATTCACCTAAAATGTCTTGGAACCTTAAAATTTCTGTAAAATGACTTGAAAATTGTTAAACTCTTATCAGTTCTTATCCATCTTTCTTGTTTTTGATGTATGTATTCTATATTCTTTTGATATTTATCTCGAATTTAGAATGTGTAATAAACAACACTAACAAAAGCTTATTCCTTTTTCTAGCCGCTAACCGAAGGTTAAAGTCATTCCAACACAAGCTCCAATCTATCAAGGTGAACTCAAACTTAGCTTCTCCACCAGTTGCTGCTTCATCAGACGGCACGGCAGAAAAAGAAGATTCAAGTCGACTACCCGATTTGGAAACCAAGAAGGAATTACCGCCAGAAGTTCCTGAAATTCCAAGCACTTCTATTTCATGTCCTGCGATTGACCAAAAGTCTCTACCGAACGAGGGTCTCGAGAAAATTTCACCTGCTCTCAATCCCGCGAACGTGATTTGTAAAGTCGAGTGCGTGGACAGCGTTCATTCAGAGCTGGACATCAAAGACGAAGGTCCTATCATTGACCCTGTGACAAATAACTCAAACAACTCAAACAATTCAAACAACTACAATATTAACGTCCAGCAAAATTACGTCGTCGTTAAAACCGAACCTCCCCCAGTTGCAAATTATTACCTCATGCAACAAAATCCTCCCATAACTGGTGTCGTTCAACAAGGACCATTCATGCAACAAGCTGCATTTGTCCAGAGTGGAATTCCACAGTCACAGCAAGTTCATTCCGTACCTTCAGGTTATTATTTGCAGAGCACCCCAAACTATGTGGTTCAGGGTCCTCAACCTGGTTACGGATCACATCGTCATCCAATTGGTCTTCCGCCAGCTCAGCAAATGGTCCTCCAACAGCCTCAAATGATGGGCCAGCAGCAGGTTATAACTCAACCGAATTACGTACAATGTATGGTCAACAATTCGCAACAGAATTTCGTTGGTTCGAGTCTTCCACATACAAGAATGGCGATCAATCACCGAGCCAATTACATCCCTAGTCATGTGCAGTATCGAGGACAAATGAATCAGCAGATTCGAATGGCTCCCAGGTGTCAAACCAGAATGCCGAGGCAGAATTTTACTCATCCCAATGGGGCGGTTATCCGAAGCATGCCGCTCACAGGAAACGGAAGATTTCCTCCCAGAATCATGTCTCCGAGAAATATCGTGCCTCGTCAAAATATAAGGCACGTCGCTCCTCGGTTGCAGAAATTAACTAAATCGAATTCGAATTTGACATCTCCTTCAAAAAACACTACCTCACTGATTGTCCTCAGCGATAGCGATGATGAGATCGAAATGATCATCACAGAAAAGCCTAATGAAGCTCTCGGAGCGCCGAATGTCAGCTCCCCGAGAAAAAATTTGGGCCAACCTATCCAGAGACGAAAACCGATTGTAACTTCGGAAGTAACTGTAGCGAAGCCGAAAAGTTCTCTCCCGCCACAAATCGTACAACGCATGAGTCAAGGTGGAATTTCCATCACTCCAGTTAAAGCAAATCCACCTCCTTCGAATCCAAACACACAATTGGTGGTGGTGGTCAATGAAACAGGAAGTCATTATGCTCTTGCGTTGCCTAATGGAAGTAAACTGATTCTAACACCGGAACAAGTTGCCCAAATTAGAGCATCCAATGGAGGAAAACTGATTTTGTAAAATATGTAAAGTCACCAGGCAGCTAAATGCACGCGTGCAATGTAATATTTATTTTTTCATAGTCTCTATGTATTAAATTTGTTAACATTTAGAATATAACTTATGTTTAATTATTATTTAGAAGGTTCTCTGGACCGAGAGTTTCTGGCAACAGAATTTTAATAGAACAAGTGTATGGAATCCTAAATGAAAAATCTCAAGTCCCTTGAAAAACCAACTTTACGTCCATAATAATAAATATTTTTCGCTAAAACTAACCGATTTATCTTCGTTTCTTCCAGACGAAGGTAGATTGCCTAGTTTAGCTTAAAAAACATGCATGAATTATCCGCGAAAGCAATTTTCCATTAATTCTAACATTTTTATTAATCGAATTAGTAATAAACAAGGATGCGGCCTGATATACAAAGCTTTTATAAAGCAGGTATAGTGTCAACGAAGAAGAAGAAGAAGAAGAAGAAGAAGAAGAA
>JAUESI010000029.1:3072410-3074910 GCA_032275145.1 Synergus laeviventris
TTTAATTTTCAGATAATTTACCAGCTGACTTGGCTTACTCAAGAATCAAAGAGAATCAAATTTAAGGGAATTGGTGAAGAAAAAAAAAATTATTAGACGAGAAATAAAGTTATAGCGTGAAACATTAAACCTAATCGGAATTTGGTTTCCTCCTCGTGTATATAGATTATAGAAGACTTTTGAATTCAAAACCAAAAATGCTAAGATGATTCTTAATGTGCTTTAAAAATTTTAGGCCATTGTTGTTGAGATATAATGCATTATGATATAGAAACGAAAGATAAAAAAAAAGCAAAAGCAATTCTCTGTGAGAATCATCCTCTGTGGAAATACAGAGACATTTGAATATGACCTTCTTTGTGAAATAAGCATCTATTTTGACAATGACGCATTTATTTCGTAATATAAAATCGAAATGTAAAAAGCTATTTATGCATCAAAAAGTAAATTCCACGTGAATTGCGCTTTTTTATTAATATGATGTCAGGAACTGGAGTGAACGTAGGAGGGGCCAGCATGCTTAGAACCAGAAGAAGGGACATCAGTATCAAACCAAACAGAAAATTAGATCGTAAGTCATCGAGAGGAATGATTTATGAGAACGAGGAATTAAGGTTGAGGACCATACACATCAATGCCGAGGTCGAGCAAGGTAAGATATCTTATCTATAATCAAAATTAAGAGATTGCGATTAATTACATTGAAAATCTCGATCTAACAATCTTGAAATCTAAAGTCGCATTCTCTGCTGTTTCAATTCATTCACCAATAATGATTGGATTTATATATATATATATATATATATATTCACATCTCTCCAACTGAACTTAATGAATTTAAGGCGATTTTAAGAGATTTAGATTCAAGTGATTTCAACAAATAACATTTGAAAAGACATCAAAAAAGAATTTCAACATATTTTAAGAAATTTCAAGATTTTAAATTTATATCTTAATATTTAAGTATTTTAACAGATCTTAAATGTTTTTTCAAAAATTTCAAAGGATTTCTAAAGAATATAAAAAAACCGAAGTATTATTCAAGAGATTTCTAAGAAATATATCTCAATAGGGATTTCAAGGGATTTTAAGCAATTTTAAAGGAATTTTAATAAAGTTGAAAATAGTTTCAAGATTTTTCTGATCAATGATCAAATCAAATCAAATCAAAAAGGCCTATGATAGGGACTGATAGGGGTTACGTGCTTCAAACATACAAATATTTATTGTAGTAAAAGTTTAATAGGAGTAGATGACTGTAATTCCTCAATAAATAAATAAATAAATAAATCTGTACATTATACATATCTAACGTATATGCAATGAAAATATTGAACTAATATATATATACCATATACACATATATATATATATATATATATAGTGTCATCGCGAGGCATATTTGAAGCATAAAAGATTTAAATAGTTGTAAGACACGATGATTCCTGGCGTTCCTGACGTTCCTGACGTCGTCTTGAAGACGCGAGAATCAATGTTAGAAAAGAAGGGGAAGCCTGTGGCAGTTGTCGAGCCAGAGCCAAGTAGTTTGTCCGACAACTTAAAACTATCAGGACGCAGTTTTTCGCGGAAGAATAAACAATAATCGAATAAAAAGTAAAGTAAAAAAAATCGTCTGCCTTCTTGTAGAAAGATTAAATATAAAGTACTTTCATACAATTGCTTCGATTTTCTTAAAATTCTCTCTTTCATATTCGCTTAGCTTAAAATACATTTTATCGAAACAAAACGGCGAATAATAAATATGGAAATCGACTGAAAAATATTTAAAATATGGAGGATATATTTTTTAAAAGCAAACATAAGTATATCAGTTGCAGGTGAATAAAGTCCCGGTTGCCGAAATTAAAATGGCTCGAAGGTCGGTTCAAGTGTGGGTGTATATGACAACACGTGTTCGTGCAAGACTGAATATTTTTCGATTAAGTAACAAAGTGCAACGGGTGCCGCTCACGTCTCGTATGTGAATTTAAAGTTGACTGAGTTCATGAGCTAATTTTGGCAGTAGTTATATCTGAATAAGATCCACATATATAAGAAAATACTGTAATATAAAATATTTTAGACAATTTTGCGTGATAATATCTGAACGTGAAATAGAGATGAAGACCTGCACAAGAATAAAATTTGTGAATACAATGTGATAGGATGTATGTATATGAACATTAAATCTTATTGAAATCAACCGTTACCGAATTCAAGATCATGGGCACGATGGACAGACGAGACAAAGATCGAAATAGAAAAAAAAGTAGAGAAAGTACGTTCAAGTGTACTTACTCTTATATGTATGCTGATCTTTATTGTAAATAAACAGAAATTTTGAATTATAGGGTTAAAATAAATTTTCAACGGTTTCAAACTAAAAAAATTTTTTTTAATTTGAGGGAATTTTTCTTTTTCTCCCACACGTTCAATATATTATTATCATCATCAAAAAATCAATATAGAACCAAGTCAAGTCAAAATTAAAAAAAAAAAA
>JAUESI010000029.1:3079910-3094770 GCA_032275145.1 Synergus laeviventris
CTCAATAGAAAAGAAGTACTCAACATTCATTATATTTATATTGCTAAAAAAATCTTAATATATTTTCTCGGTTTCTCTCTCACGAAAATATATGTATAAAAATGTAATGAAAAGTGTTATTGCAGTTTTTTGCGCAGTGCTTCGAATGTCGGAAAAAAGTTTATGCTTACAACTTCGAGCTCTGATTGCAGTTGAAATCCTACTGCTGATGCTAAATCTGCCCATACATACTCAAGTGAATTGAACTTTTGCAAATTCAATACTAATTGTAGCAAGCAGTAAAAATTATGAGCAGCACGGATCAGTTTCTAGAATCAAACACATTAAAATATTTTTCTGAATAAAGTAAAAGAAAAAGTGTTTTCAAAAATAAAGGAGACAGTCATCGCAGTAGCTATTGTCATTGAAAAAAGCGAAAGGTGGTTTTTTAAAATAAAAATTGGTGAGAAATACCTGGAGATACTAAAAAAATTCTCTAATAGCAAAAAAAACATTTACTTGCAATCAAAGTTAATAAAATTTTAATTAGGAATTCAGGAGAAATTAAAAGGTATTTAGATGAATTGAATAAAACTTAGGGGGGAATTGAATAAAATTGAAGATCAATTCAAATAATTTCTGATGAGTTGAAGAGGAAGTCAAGAAAATCTTAGTCGAAATCATTAGAATCCAAAACGAATTTAAGATAGATGGAAAAAAGTTTTAAAAATTCGATATCAACATTTGAATTAAAAATTTTTTTAACAATTTTAAAAGATTTCTTTTGCAATGAACAAGATTTCAAGGTTCATTGAATGATTTAAAAGAAGAGGCTTTAAGGGATTTCACACGACTTGAAAATAATTTTATTTTCTAAAAATTTCCTAGAAATTCAAAGATTGCAAACATTTCAAGTAATTTTAAAAAATTATAATTAATTTGATGAGATTTAATTCTTGTAATTTTAAAGAATTACTAGGATTTGATGATATTTCAAAAGATGTAGAAGAATCTTAAAAGATTTCGAAAAGACTATAAAGGATTACAAGCGATTTAAAATGATTTTACTTTATTTCAAGTGATATAAAGCGCTTTATAGGATTTTACCCATTTTAAGTGATTTTAAAAGAAATAATTTAAAGCTATTACAAAATAATTGAGAAGTTTTACTGAAATTCAAAGGTATAAACGTATTCCTAGAATAGGTTAAATAGGTGAACGAATCAAAACTAGCTATGAATTTCACCTTGGGAGTTTCATTTAACTTTATTTATATTTTTTGTGCTCATATCTTGAGCACTTTGCTTCGTCATTATGATGAAATTGCAAATGCATTATTTTGATTCCTCATAGAGGAAGCATTAACAACGTTTTTAAATATCAAAAAGTATATTTAATTCTTTTTTTTCTAATCATACACTCATTTTCTCTTCTTGCATCAACGTTGGCTAGGATCTAGCCAACGTTCTAATCAATTGTCTAAGTTATGGATTTTGGTTATTTGAAGACTTATAGATAAAAACGAAATTTTTCAAAATTACAATTAACTATAACTTAACTAAGCTTTTAATTTTGATTCTGTAAGAACTTATAGGCGAAAAATTAATTTAAAAAAAAATATATAAGTGTACATAAAAATGTTCATTTCATTATTTTGAAAAATTCTTCGGGCACGATTTGAGATATTTGTGGTGTAAATAAACTCTACAAATTTCATCAATTTATCTACAACTGTCTTCAAGTTACAGAGGCCACAAAAAATGGGGGACATTTATACATTTATTATATCATACATCCATACATCCAGACTATTGATTAGAATGTTGTATTAGAAATTTATCAACTATCAACTGAGAAAAGTTTAATTAAACTATTTTTTAAATATTGGCAAATTTAACGACTACAATGCTTCCCCTAGGAGGAAGCAATAAGTAAAAAACGGTGAATAGATAACGACCGATGAAGACTAGGATAGATATTTACCGTTTGTGCGTCTATGAAATTTTCTAATAACGTAAAAATATTTTGGCATGATGTCTTCAAAACCCTTAATAACCCAGAATCTACTGACAATTGGAAATTTCGCTCTCTAATGTGTATCATTTTCCTTATAATATTTCTCAATTGCGATGTTAAGAGCGTGATCTCTTTCTGTAAAAAGAAACAGTTTCATGTGTTAATTTTTGTTAAATATTAGTTAATCATTATAAAAAAATGGTTGCTAGTATCAATATTTGCTAAGTATCGATATTCCAAAAAGACTTACCTTTATATTTTTAATTTTGATACGATTATTGGAATAGGCCATCATAAAATCTAATAGAATAAGATGAATTTTATTTTCTTCAATGCATATTCTAAGATTTTTAGTTCCCTTATTAGGTATATTGTTGATAATATTATTTATTATAAATAATATGGCTAATTGATCGTTGGAATAAAAATGAATTTCATTTATTGGCAATTCGAAACTTAAGGTTACCACATTTTTCTGTTGAATAAGTTCCAAACTAAACGCATTCGATATTTCCTTCTGGGAAAAGTCACTGATCAATTCTGAAATTGGATTCAATAAAATACAAGGTAAATTACAAAGAATTTTTAAAAATTCAATATTTTAGAATTTAAAGGGTTTCAAATGATTTTAAGGAATTAAAAAAAATTTCAAGATATTTTAAGTGATTTCAAAGAATTACTAGAGTTCAAGGGAATTCGAAGAGATTTTAAATGATGTTAAGAATAAATTTGAAGAGCTTTGAAAAAGGCTTTAAAGGATTTCAAGAGATTTGATTTGAATTCAATATATTAAAAAAAAATTCAACTATCAAATGAAAAATATTTTCAGCTTTAAAAGCTTTCTGCTCATTCAATGAGAACTTTGCTTCCTGGAAGCAAACGTAATTTGTTTTCTCATAGAGGACGCATTAAGTAATTAATATATATATTTTTTTATTTAAAAATAAATTATTATTGCAAATAATAATTTTTCACATTGTAAATATACGTATTAAACAATCTCCTCCCTTCTTCCAAACCCCCTATTTATTTAAGGACAGATGAAAACCAAAATTTTCAAAATTACAAAGAACCATAGCTTTACATCTTACTTTTCAATCAAATGCATTAATAATATAGGTCAATCGATTAGTCACGACACAAGAAATCTTTACTTTCCTTACATCAGCTTTAAATTTTGATTATTTGAGAACTTAAGTCGAAAAATTAATTTTTCGAAATTACAATTAACCATAAATTTCTTATTTTTTTAATGAAATGCTTTAATCTTATGGGTCAGTTGATTCATCTCAATACAAGCAACCTTTCTTTTTCTTTTGACCATCATTCAATCCTCGTGGATTTTCACATGGAAATCGGCGGCTCTTTTCCACGTGGAATATTCTAAGTTACTATAAATCCATGTGGAAATCCAGTTTCATGTTACCATGGAAAATTAGATAGATTTCCACGTGGAAATACAAGTTACTATAAAATCCATATGGAAATCCAGTTTCATATTACCATGGAAAATTAGATGGATTTCTACGTGGATATCCACGTGGAAATCCATGTGGATATTTTCAATAGGGAGAATTTATAGTCGAAAAATAAAATAAATTCAGGTCCTGAAATATATTAAAATATATTGAAAAAAAACCTTGTTTTGGAAACTGGATTTTGTCACCGCTACAAAGCTTTCTCTATGAAGAAGTAAAAAAGGTGAAAAACTATTCCAAGAATGGTGAAATAGGTGAAAAGGTGAGTAGGTTACATCGGCCTTTGATGACTATTTCAAATATAAAATTGTATGTATGATTAAAAAATGATTACCGTTAAATAATTTCTTGAAGATGTAACCGACAAATTCCTCACTTTTTATAGCAATTTGAAAAAGTCCTATGCTCTCTGGAGGACTAACTCTGCAGAGTTTCGACATACTTAGAGGAATGTTTTTCTTTACAATATGTATATCACATTCATCATTCTCATATGTCACTATAATATCAAGTTCTGCAGATAAAATTGGAGTTTCACTCTCAAAATTAATTAATGATTGACAATTATATTGTCCACCTAGAGGAGAAATTGGTAAATTATGCACACACATGAACGCATATTAGTAGGTGTTCTGATTAAATATGTACTTACACAAATTTAATAACCACCAGTTGTCCTTGTCTACTAGCCATGGCTTGAACATTTCGACGTAGACTTGGACATTGCTTAGAAAAGTGATGGATTGAAGCTTTAAAGTATTTACAAGTGTTACATCTTCTTCATAATTGTCGATTATTTTACTTGAGACCACCTCTCCAGAGATCCTGTTAATATCTGCATTAATCTGAATTTCAAAGTTTGCAAATACGTTTGGAATGACTTCTTTACCTAATAATAAATATAAATATATTTAAAAAGACATTTGCGAATGATGCACGGGATAAAGGTTTCTCTCTCAATCTAGATACATAAAAATAAATCATGCAAGGATCAATTAACTGCTGCAATTATAACTACAAACCATAATGCACACATTTTCTTATGCGAGAACGAAGATCTATGAGTTCACTCTCTGCATTTGCATAATTGTATCGCCTTCGATATACGGATGGAGCAACATATAGGGATGGCTGGGTTCCTAAAAAACACACTTCCAGATGCCCGTCTTCAGAAAGAATAACAATGAGCCCCTCAATTCCCTGAAAACAATTTTATTACACTTTTCTGCTATTATCTACCGCAATCAAGGAATTACTTTAAACCTTTAATGTTACTTTCATGTTAGGTTTTTACAACATCAGCATATCAAATTATAGGTGACGACCTGTGATGACTCCAACACACATCACACAAAATATATGTATTCTGTAATGTGCCGTCAAACGAAATTTTGACGCCATTAAAAATTGACAGTTTAAGATACTTAATGTATTCTAGGTAATTAAAATCGTTTTGAGTAATTTGAACTATCAATTCAAGGGTGTCAGAATTTATCCCGCAAGGCCTAAAATGTTTTAAGTTTTGGACTGCACACTTCTCTCTGGTACGCCCCCCTCCCAAAAAAGCTCTTTTTTAAATTCTTTTTAAGTAAAATGTCTTGACATATGGTATATTACATATGTTTACCTTGTAATCTAAAATTATTCTTCTATACTATTTTTTATTCAAATTTGTACAATTAAAAACTTTTTCCTTGGAAATACATAAACTTTTGAGTGCATACTTTTTGATTTCGGACAGCACACTTTGAAATTCGGACTACACAAAGTGTGCGGACTACACTCACATTTTAGGCCCTGATTATACCTTCGAATGAGCTACAGTAACCGCTATTGGAACAAATGATATTTCAGCTGTCCATCGTAAAGATGAACCTTCATATATCATCACTGCTTTTGTATCTGTGACCACAATCGAGACCAATTTACCATCTGGTTCTGAAATGAGATTAGCAAAGATAAAAATTGAATATCGAAGCAAAATAATAATCTCTATAAATGTAATGTGAACTAAATACACATACTAAATTGCAATAACTCAATAAACATTATAAAAGTTTCGATAATATGTATATATAAAACTTACCTATGATGTATGAATAGATGCATAAGACATTATATGCATACCGTTTTGTAAATTTAAGTGATAAATGACTGTCATGAAAGTAGTAAAAATTTCTCTCACTTATGACAAGAATCCCAGTTTCAAGAGTACTAAGAGCAACAGAATTAATAGCTATGACAGCTTCTCCTAGATTATACTTCCAGTCAGCTTCTACCGTCTTTAAAGTTTCTGATTCATTACTATTTTTACCAAATTCTGCAATATTCTGATATCTAAAATAAAGTTAATTAGTACAGGCTTACATTATGCAAACATAGGCAATGGAAACCGTTTATACTTTTTATACTCTCATATAGCTGAAGGAATATGAACTCACCTATAAAAGGCCAGGACCCAATCAGCATTCTGCGTAACAAATACGTCATTAGCTTCTAGATATACTAAAGGCTCATGTTGTAAACGATTTTTGAGTATTCGCTTAAAAGAATAAAGTTCTTGTTCGAGAAAGAAAAGAGTACCATCAACGAACTGCACGCAAAGGAAATCTCTTTCGTGTCCACCACCGAATGGTCCAATAGTCAAAGACATAGCTACTGAAAGTAATTGGTGCTCATATTCAACTTCCAGGTGACACTTATCACCTAAAATAAATAATATTTATAAAACATATATGCATGAATATCGGCCATTTCAGCTCATATAGATATATGTAATGGCCATTATATATGACATGTCATAATAATTAAAATATTATGAAATAATTGTTGAAACTGATCAGTTAAATTATCAAAAAAATTAACAAACCAAGGCCCACTGAGTCTTCGTTTAATTGCACATTGTAGACTATTAATTTTTCTGGCAGGAGCACAGCTAAACAGTAATTTTGAGAACCGCTGTAAAAAAGAAAAAGAAAATATTTAGATTATTAATTTAACTTTAATTTTCTCATTTAGTCCACTGCTTTTCGTATCAATGAATTCTTATATACAGGGTGTCCAATTTTAATCTATTATTGGAATTATCTCTTTAAACACTCCATCTATACAAAAAAAAAATGTTCAGACAAACATTGTACAGGACATAGGGGTTCATTGAACGACACTATTAATTTTGACCTTTATAACTTCAATTTTCAAAGTTATTCGAAGATCAAGGCAATTTTTTTAAATGGCAACTCCTATTTACCGACTTGTTAAAAGCATCTTGAACGTTTGCTATTCTCAAGAAACCACGATAATTCCAAAAATGGGACACCCTGTATATATACATACTTACGATAAAAACTTTCCAGCTTTCAAATCCATAATGTTGTCTGGCAACTGCTTCTCAATTATTAAATCTTTTGACATATAAGAAAGTGGTAATTTCGTCTCCATCCATCGAGACAATGGATTATAAATTCTTAAAACTCCTTTGTTACTGCCAACTACAATAACATCACTCTTCTGAGGACCTAATAATGGTGCAACCAACAAATTATGCTTATCAAATATTTCATTCGTACCACACTCAATTCTCCACCATTCTTTTGATTTAAACAACGACATAATAAATTATGGCTATACCAATGTGATTGATAAAAGAGATAAAATTACATTTACATGTGGGAATGAAACACAACTATATATACTATTTATTGTGAATGCTTCGGTTGCTATGGAAACAGCTGCTAAAAACAATTCTTTCACAATTTAGTTCAAAAGAGCGCAATTGTCCTTTAAGACTTAAAATTAATTTAAAGTATATTTTAAGAGATTTTAAATAAACGTAACAATGTCGAGGGATTCCGAAATACTATAAATGGTTTTAAGAAAATTAATCATTTATACTTAATCGATTCCTATCTTACCGGCTTTCATTTTTTCAGATATTTCACTTGAAAACAAATAAACAATAAGCATTTTAGCCAGTTGATTGCAGTTGATGAATGTTCCTTATAGTTTTCTTTACGTTTATATCCTACGAACAATCTCCTTTTCTTTACAACATTCTAGCGAATGTTATCTTATATGTTGTGAGGTGACTATAGTTATTAACTAGAAACATCATTTTGGCTCAATTTTCAATTTTTAATAGCAAAAGCTGAAATTGGTACAAAAATCTAAATATATTTTCTGTAATGTTCTCTAACATATAACTGATGCATAAGAACAATTGATCTAAGTTTGTAGAAATCGGAAAGGTTGATAACCATCGGACTTTTTCCATAGATATATGCGGATAAAATGATTTAACTCTACTATATTTTAATTTATGACTAGCATTTTTGGATACGAATTCATCAAGCTCATCAAGCATGTTTATAGGAAGGGCATAATAAATCCTACATTTAATTTTTTTTAGCTTGAACATTTCTTCACAATCATAAACAGTAGAAGAAATTTTATCATATATGAAATCTATGTCCTTTCCACCAAACTCATGAAGATAAAAATCTTTAATCAGTTTGTATTTGTACTTTCCACTACTTGAGTAAGTTTTTTGAGTATTTTTTAAATGCAGAAGACCAGTTGGGATTGGATATGTAGATGATGTAAATACATGAATGCGTGTAAGATGAGGTTTAACTTTTAATTCTAATGCTAGGTGTGATGTTAATGGTAAAACTCCTCCTTGATGACAGAAGCCAAAGAAAAAAGTAAGAGAAATATTTAAAATGTACCACATAAGCTCAAGTTTACCAATCAGTCTTTTTTTCTTTCTGACCTTGTTTACTTTGTCATTCTCATCGTGAATGATCGGAACAACCTCAGACGTACTTTTTACATAAGGAGTACATAAAAAAACGAGTGGTAAAAATACAGGTATTATAAATCGCGGTTCTTGGTGAGGAAATATTGAGATCAATGAAATTGGAATGATGAAAGACGCCATCATCAATGTCGAAATGCTGTTCACACGAGGAAGTTCCAACCACCGACCTCTTAAGGCACTGAAACAAATAAATTCAATATTACTACTCAAAGTTTTCTTGTTTAAATTTACAGGAGTACATAAATCAAGTAATATCCATGATTTCAATAATTTCCAACGAATTAAAAGGAATTTAAAGACTGCCTAAAGTTGCAGCCCCTTCAACCCCCCTTTAATCTAATTTCGTGTAAGGACACCCCCCCCCCCAACAACAAAAAGAACAATTTTACGTAATTTATGTAGGACCTTTTTACAGTCATCACAGTACCTATATGTCGTTAAAAATCCATGCAGAAAGTAAAATTATCTAAAAAAATATGAAAGAATTCAACAGAATTAAGAAAAAAATTAAAGCATTCTGAGTGAATTAAAAAAATATCAAGAATTGCAAAGTAATTCAAAAGATTAAACACAATTTAAAGAAATTTATGTAATTTTAAAGGGAATTAAAAGAATTAAAAATAAGTCAAAATAGGTGAAAAGGTTGCAAAAGAATTCAAACAAATTAAAAATAATTCACAGTGAACTCAGTAGAATTCAGAAGAAATACTAAATAATGCAAAGGATTAAAAATAAGTATTAAAAAAAAGCTAAAAGATTTTAAACGAATTCAAAAGGAACCAGATGAACGTTAGTAAAAATAAGACGAATACAATCAAATTCAAGGTGAATTGAAAATAATTCTAATCAATTCGATATGAAGATAAACTCGCAGAGATTTAAATAATTCTAAAATATTTATTTTGCAATTAACAAGGTTTCAAAGTAGTTTGAAGATATTTTGAATGATTTTAAAGATTTTCAAAATATTTTAAAAGATTTTTCAACTAATTTATTGTAACTAGATTTCAATTCACCTTAAAGAATTTCAAGATATTTTAGGTAATTTTAAGGAAATGGAATGTGTGACATAAAAATATTTTGACTAAATATCCGGAAAAGTCTTTGCGAACCGCAAATGACCCGGAATTATCATATTATTTAAATATTAATAAATTTTCATAAGATTTAACTTTATAAATTTTAAAATGTAAAAAGGTGTTAAACTCCAAAAATTTAAAAAAAGAAAAGGTGAATAGATTACGACCGGTGATGACTGTTTTCAATGTTTAGAATGATGCGAAGAAAAAATATTTACCTATAAACTATTTTTGCAAATAGAAAAATTCCTACAACTCCAAGCACATTAAACAACAAAGGAACGTTTACTAAAAAATGTAAAAATCGTGGGTGTAACCCGTGCTGTTGAAGATTTTCCGTGATTGCATTGTATTTGATGAAATTTAAAGGTGTCACCACAAAATTATTCATACTGATGTCTAGATTAACAATTTCCCCAATCGTCAAATATCCATAATAGAAACTGTCGATAATAATGAATAAAATAGCTGCTGGAATACTGCATAGAACGAATGTTATAATTCGAATATGGAAATCTAATAATCCTATGCTTTTTGTGCCAAGTCCTCTCTGAAGCCACAAAAATATTGGAGGTAATGCAAAAGCTACAAATGTAGGACGGTTAAAGATGCCAACAACGGCTAACGTGGCAAGTATAAAACAATGATTCAGAGAATGCGACGGTAACGAAGCTCGAAGCTTGTAATATTTTACACGTTCAGTTCCAGTCTTTGCTGCATTATGACATTCATACAGTCGATCACTTTCTGCCACTACCTGCAAAATAAAATATAGCCAGTCATTCAAAGTACTTATTGTTCTTAAAAAAGATTTTTTTTAAAGTTCTATCTCGAATCCACGTCAATAAAATGTTATTAAAATTCAGTTCAAATTTAAGGTATTTCTTAATGTCGAAAATATAAACTTTTACGAAAAATATTTTAGAATTTCAATAAGTTAAAGACAAGAAACCAGATAAAAGATATTAAAATTTAGATAACTTGAAAAATACTTAAACAAAGACGAAAAAAGACACACTAGTTCAACATTTTTTTATTTTTTGAAATCCATTGAAATTTTTTTAAATCACTTTAAATCTACCGAAATATTTTTAAATCGCCTAAAATCCTTGGAGATATCTAAAATCTTTTGAAATCTTTAAAATGTATTTAAATTGACTATCAATCCTTTAAAACTTTGTAAAATTCCATGTAATCTTTTTTAAATTCGTTGAAATTTTGTAAAATCAAATATATATGAAATCTTTTTAAATATATATTGAAATTTTTTGCAATTTCCAAGCCTCTGGAATTGTTTTAAATCACTAAAAATTTTACGCAAAATTAAACAGGTCACTAAAAATTAAACAAAGGCCAATTATTTCAAAAGGTTTGTTGATTTAAGCACTTAGGAAATCCAGAAAAATTATTTTTTAAATATGATAAAATTACAAAAAAAAAACAAGAAATTTGTTTACCTTTTCAGAAAACTGCATACATTCAGCAACATAGTATAATAATAAAGATGTCAAAATGAACTCGGTTGAATTAGAAAATGTTCGTGTTACATAACATAACATTATATAGGAGCTTGCGTAAATAATCAATCGTGCTTTGAAAGCATAATTCCATATCTGACAAATTTTGTATAGGCAATAATCTGATACGAAGGAAAAACAGCACATTAAAAGACGAGGAAACAGTAAGAGGTAGTATGGTGATGTCAATGATGTTCCAACGACGTAGGCAATGCAGGGACCAATAATTTTCAAAATCAAATATGATGTTCCTACAGTAAGCTGGGGAAATGCAATACTGCGCAAAGGAAATGTTACGTTGAATTCCCATGGTTTATTGACATCGATGTCGAATTGATCTCCTATAAACAAAATAAATATCGTTATGGACCATCCATACATTACGTACCAATTAAATTAAACAAGGGATTTCTCGGTATTTACAGAAGATTTTTAGGGATTGTAGAAGATTGGCGAGATTTCCATGGATTTCAAAATATGTATTTCACACATTTTATAAGATAAAGTAAAATATACAATTTTAATCGATTCGCAATTTTAAAAGATTCCAATGATTTTAAAAAATTTTCACAGATTTCAAGAGATTTTATAGGAGATCAAAATATCTCGGGGATTTTAATCGATTTTTGTAAAATTTCTGTATGAATTTTAACGAATTTTGAACATTCCAAGGCGTTTCAAAGAATTCCAAAGAACCCTGGGCGACAGAGCGAAAAGATATTTTTATTTCTAATATCTGTTGAATAAAATTAGAAAATTGAAGTTTGAGATCAGAAATTGGATCAAAACCTTCAAGGTTCAATTAATAATTAAAGATCCACCATTTAAAAAATAACATTATAAAGAAAAGTATACTTGTGCATTTGATAAAAATGTGTGTAAATTTAAGCTTCGACAAATAAAATGATTAAAAAACATTTATTCTGGACATAAATATTACAAGTACTGCTTAAAAAGAAAAATTAAATCAATTAATAAGTTTAATAATAGACATTCGCCAATCTAACGATAAGTTTACCGGAACTTTATTTGTGGATCAAAGTACTATATAAAAAAAACTGGAGTGACAAAATTTGATGTAAGTACCTGCCACAACTTCAATGGATTGAAAATATTCATCCGGATGAATGTAGCCGGTTTCTGGTATAAAATTTAATAAAACTCTCAGAGCAGCAAGTACCCAATATATTGTTAATTTATCTTGATGCAAATCAACATTTTTGTGATATTCCTTAATTACTTTATTTTTTGGCATTTTATATTAAATGTCTTTTAATCTTAATGTTTTGATCGTTTTCATTCATGTCAACTTAGGTGTCAACAATAAGCTTTAACTTTAACTGGTTAAGTGGTTTTAACAAGCCTACCAAAGTCATTTAAAAATTCAGGTTAACTTAAGGCCTGAGCAGAATCGTGAACTGAACCTTTGACTGAACCTAACATAACCTGGACCCCAAGATGATTTTGTCCTTTTCTATCATATTGCCCTAACTCTAATTCGGTCACGTGATAAGAGAGATGGAGCAATAAGGTGCATTTAAGGTGCAGTCATATGTGGGCAGAAAACGGCTGCGTGGGCAGAAACTCATGACCATATTTCATACAAGTGAGTCCACTCACACACATATGCACACACGATTATATTGAGGTTTTCTTCTCAGGGTGGCGTCCCATGAATCCGGAATGCGTTGCTTTTTTGCGCAAAACCATGAGAGTGAGAAAAACGCACTAGTGTTGCTATCTCTCTCACTATCATGGTTTTGAGCAAAATCGCAACGCATTCCGGATTCATGGGACGCCACCTTTATATTCTCGAGTTCGTTCGAATCAGGCTCGAATAAACATTCGTATACGAATTAGTGGTTCTGTCTTTTACCAAAGACCAAAGACCGTTAATTTTTACATCTCTGGCATGATATACACCCGCTACGCCCCAATGATGCCTTCCTGTGTTTTGCACTCTAAGCTAAACTACCCAACCCTTATTTTTATTAAAATCTATGGAAACGATGGAAACCAAAGTTAGGACTTAGGACGATATGTTTAATACAAAACAGAGTAAGGCAACCATGCACCAGCCTATAATCCTTGTTGATGCATGATTGCATAGACATTAGACAGTGGGGACAGTGGACACTCAAGTACTTAACATAGCCTCACCAACCGCAACTAATTACCAAGCCTCGCAGGCTCAATCGGCTCAACACAATCGCATAACTTAAACTAAAGTTGAGTGTAAAGTGTATTTAGACTCTTAGACCTAGGCTGAGAGATCTATGAATACAGTGCGTCATGGAGTACGGAGGTATGTTTTAATCGTTTAAAACTTTTAATAATAATGTTTCACTTACGTTTTATACATTTTCATGCATTCTAATATTAGTTTCCTTGATTGAAAACTACAATTTTTATTTTGTAATATACTCGATTGGTTATACACTTGTATGGCTCAATCTTCTGTATATTCTCAAAATCATTGTAAGTTTATTTATAAACAGCAGCAGACAAACACTTCTTCCTTACTTAACCTATATAAACCACAGACAAATTAACAAAACCTGCGAAACCAACCAGTAAATACTGGTAACTATTCTGTAAAAATTGTACTTTTACATGTAACAAAGGTGTATACAAACTACAAAATGTCGTGAATGAAATTTCCGAAATTGCAATGTACCTATTGAGAAATTGAACGTGAACAATAAATAACAAGCCCCTTTTTTGTCCAACTCCGTATCCGAATTTTCTAAAAATATCCAAAAAGCAAACGAATTTTGAAAGACGACCCTAGCAGTTCGTAGGCGGACCGAAAAAATAAAAGGAATTCAACAATTTTTAAACCTCGTTTATTTTATTGGTACAATAAACGCAAAAAACATTTTCCATTTTTTCAGATTATCCCATTATGCTCTCATACATTTCCATGACAACACAATATTCAATTTCAAATAATGTATATTCGAAGCTGTCTTACATTTAAACTTGAATGTTTTGCTTTCAATTTGCAATTAATCAATTTTTAACAACTAAAATTTGCGGTTAAATAATTTTTTATTTTTCCACTTAAGCTTACATATTCTATTTAAAAGTTTTCAATTTTAAAAGTAAATTTCCGCAGAATATTTTTGCCATAGTTAGAATATTTAACAACATTTTTTCTTTAAGAAGTTAAGTAAGCTTAAAATTGGAGTTTTATATCGAGAAAAAAGTTTTCAATTCGTAGAAAAAATAATGGAAATGATTCGAACTTTTGTTTAGATTTTATTTGTCGCTCCGTAATTCGAAAGTAAAGAATAATTACTTTTTTTCAGATGCTGAAAAGAGTGATACTAACGAAAATTTTTGTCTTTCGAATTCCTCTCCTGACTTGATTTCAGAATCAAAAGAAAATTGTAAATCTTCCGAGAACTCTTTAACTACACCCGTTCACAGTACTGCACAAAATGATGATGCTACTGCTACTACCTCACAAGATAAGCCACAAGAGAGCATAGACTTCAATGTAATATACAACAAACAAAAGATCAATGTCAATTTTCGGATCGATGGAACTGTCTCCGAATTGAAGAATCATCTTCAAAATATTATTGCGGTACCTCAAGCCATGCAAAAAGTCATGTTTAAGGGCTTAGCAAAGGACAGTCAAACTTTGAGAAATTTAGGTGTCGTGAAAGGTAGCGTATCATTAATGATTTTTTAGGTGTGATAACTAAAATTATAGGTATACGGAGAGACTTTTTGTTGTTGTCCCGAGAATATATACAAAAATATTTAGGAATTTTATAGTTTAAGGACATGTGATACGCGATACTATAAGAGCAATTTAGATTCCCCAATTTTACGCTCGTAATAATAAATATTTTTTACTAAAACTAGGCCATTTACCTCCTTCTGTACTTTTTGAAATATTTGCAGATTCAAAAGAAATATCGAATTTGACAAATAATTTTTAAAATCTATACTTTTTAAAAG
>JAUESI010000029.1:3096226-3124256 GCA_032275145.1 Synergus laeviventris
TAAAAAAGGTTTCTCAACGATTTATCTTTTTTACCAATGGAGGCTTCCAAGTCATAAACCCATACAATTTTCGACTCAATTATGTCTTGCTCAGTCTCACCTACAAGACATGAAAACCACAGGTAAATATGGTCTTGGAAAGGTCTTGATTAGGGGCAATTTAAGTCGGTCTTGAGACGAAATATTTTTACTCGGGTAATAACAGAGCGGCAGATAGTTCAATTTTTGGAATGGTGGTACTTTTGAATGGGGCGATTCGTGATTTAGAGCATATGAGGTAAGTGTGATGTTTTATCTCATTGTCCGTGGAACGAATTTATATATACGCTCCATAGGCTTTATCACTAGCGTCGCAAAATCCATGTAATGCATCTTTTAAATTCAAGATCATTCAGAAGCGGTAATTGATCGTGATAGCTAATCCAATTCGTTCATAGATTTTCAAGAACTGACTCATCCCACGAAATGTTGGATTTCCAAAGATTTTGCACAATTATTTTTGCGGTTACTATCACTGGACCCCATAAACCGAGAGGATCGAAAATTTTGGAAATTTCTAAAAAAATGTATCGTTTTGTCAATCGCTGGAAAACTGACCAGCACTCCATTCCCGAAAAGAATTGAACGCTCACCCACAATTCTTGGAATCATACACGGTGATCTTTGCGGTGCAATGAAGACCGAGTCTAAGGGAAGAGTTCGCTACTTATTGACCTTGATAGACGACAAAAGTCGTTGGTGTGAAGTTTACTTTCTTTCACACAAGTCAGAGGCAGTATCAAAATTCGTCGAATACAAAAACTTCGTTGAGACACAGACTGGCCAGAAAATAAAAGCGCTTCAGACGGACAATGACAAAGAATTTTGCAATGCAGCGATGGATGAAATCCTCAAAAATGCAGGAATACGACGCCGATTGACAACAGCTTACACACCTCATCAAAACGGCGTGGCTGAACGCAAAAATCGCACGCTAGTCGAGTCAGCTCGATGCATGTTGATTCAATCAGGGCTCGCACCATCATTTTGGGCTAAGGCAATTGCCACCGCAAACTATATAAGAAATAGGTGCATCACGAAGAGCTTGAATGAGGGAACCCCCTATGAGCAGTGGACCGGAAAAATCCCCGATGTTAGACATCTTAGGACGTTTGGATGTAAAGTCGAAATCCTTGACAAAACCCCAAACAAGGACAAGCTCGGACCTGGAAGACCAAAGAAAATTCACTCCGGAAGGCCCGGCACACCTAAGAAACAATACCAAATGGCATTGAACAATCAAATTGAAGATATCGATGTTAACGAAGAAACCCAGAACAACGAGGATCTTCAAATCCACGTGAATATTCCCGTCGAGGAGAACAACCATGAAGATGAGGAACAGCAGAACGACGAAGAGAATGTGGAATGGCACGATGCCGAACTAGCAATGAACGCATCTGAGATTCCATTTTCTGAAGCTGTCGATGGCCCAGACAACGTTCGATGGAAAGATGCCATCTATTCCGAGATAAAGAGTCTTGTTGCAAGCGATACCTGGAAAATCGTTTACAAACCTACCCAAGGAAAAATCATCGGATCCAGAACAGTCCTTCGCAACAAATACACACCGGACGGAAATCTTGAACGAAGGAAAGCTAGGGTCGTTGCCAAAGGGTTCACACAACTTCCCGGAATAGATTTCCACGACACCTTCGCGCCAGTCGCGCGACTCAGTTCTCTTAGACTTTTGATAGGATTAGCTGCGAAGTTTGAACTCGACGTATTGCAGCTCGATGTCACAACTGCCTACCTTAACGGAAAAATAGACACCGAAATCTACATGGAACAACCAAAACTTTTGAAAGAAATGCTAGAGAGAATTGTTCAAGAGGAAAAGGACGTCAAATTATTAAAGAAAGCGGAAACCATGCTAAAGGATCTTCGAGGAAAAGCCTAGGTCTGCAAATTAAAAAGAGCTATATACGGCTTATGTCAAGCGGGCCGTCAATGGCACGCTGAATTTGACAAAGTTCTCAAGGACATTGGACTTAATGCAACAAACGCTGATTCTTGTGTGTATGTCGACAAGAATGGGCATACATTCTTATTAGTTTACGTCGACGATATCCTTATCGTCTCAAATGACAAATCGAGGGAGAGACAAATAAAATCCAAGTTATCTCAAGCTTTCACCATTAAAGACCTTGGAGTAGCCAAATATTGTTTGGGAATCGAGATTCAACGACAAAGAGGAAAATTGTGCCTTTCACAATCAAGCTACATCCAAGACATCCTTAAAAAATTCGGAATGTGGGAAAGCAAACATGTCAGCACACCACTCGCTTTGGGGAATAAACTATCGGTCGATGCTGAGGAGGACCAAGACAACAACACAGTGTATCTATTCAGGGAACTCATCGGAGCCCTTATGTACCTCGCTATTGGAACTCGCCCCGACATCGCTCACGCCGTTAATTCGTTGAGCCAATTTAATGGCTGCTACAAAAGAACTCATTGGATTGCGGCAAAGCGAATCTTGAGACACTTGAAGGGCACCATCGACCTTAAACTCGTTTATAGGACGAATGACGAAAACCTCAAGAGTTACGTCGACGCTGACTGGGCAAACTGCATCATTGACAGATCGTATACTGGCTCGACCTTCATCCTTTCCGGCGCTGCTATCTCCTGGGAATCTCGAAAGCAACGGACGGTTGCTCTATCTTCCACCGAGGCCGAATATATGGCCCTTATAGACGCAGCCAAGAAAGCCATTCACCTCACCGGATTTCTGAAAGAGTTGGGATTCTCAGAACTTGCCAACGCAGAGATTTCCAACGACAACCAAGGTGCTGGAAAATTGGCCATAAACCCAGTTTTTCACTCAAGGTCGAAACATATTGACATCAAGCACCATTTTGTCCGTGAAGTGCTGAATAGTCGATCAATCAAGTTAACGCAAATGTCAACAGAGAAGTTTATTGCAGACGTTCTCACAAAAGCGCTAGCAGGGCCTAAACACCTTTTTTGTACTAGGGGACTCGGTCTTGTTTCAACTAAAAACTCACAGAGAGAGAGAGAGCACAAATTGAGGGACAGTGTTAGGAATAGCAATTCGCGCCTTTTTTCATAATATAAATGTCGCTACGCAATACACTTTGTTTTGTTTCTCCTAACTTCAATTCATACGTAGTTGGTAGAACCTCTTTTCCACTTACGAGCCACGTTAGTTTTTTCGGTCATCTTTTTTTGTGTTAAAGCTTCTTTAAGTAAAGAAAATATATCTATGGTTTAACATTCAACTAATATTTGTTTTATTTTGTACACTCCACGGATCCCGTTTATCCATAACAGTTTGGAACCTGAATCTCACATTACACTACAAGCATGTGATTTGCCTTGCTTATCTGTGATGTCGACAATAGCTGTGGCTAAAACAACTTCTGAACGTACAGAGAGTTGATATTGCCCGACAGTTGTAGACTGCATTTTACTTGTTTGCCGTAAATGTTGTGTTTTTTGTTGCATTCGTGGCATCCACCTGATAAGCAATTTTTGGGTTGATGATTTCCCCGCAAACATTTGGTGCATAGAGAGGCCTTCAGAACGGCCTCATGCATTCCTTTGGGAGAGAAATTCAAAAATTCAAAAATTCAAAAATTCATTGCACAAGTAAATGTTATGTTCTCCGTTGCATATGGGAAAAGCTAATTTGATGCAAATTTTGACTGTGAATAATTTGGATTCGGGACCATTGATGTGGCTACGCCTGCTAATAGCTGATGCGGATTTTGACGCAACAATACTTCTTGTGTAAATATTATTATATAACTTATTATAAAAAAAAAATAGAACGGTACCTGTGACCCTGACAAATCGTTCTTCATGATAGACGAAACTTCTTAAATCATTGAATCAACTGAGTACAAATTGAAATGTGCGTGACTTACAAATAGATCCATTGAAATGGAGGATATCAGCGAGTTTGCACTCGGTTGCAGTATAGCCTCCATTTCAATAACTTCCTCGGCCCTCAGGACAGTTATTTTCGTAGTTTCCTTGATCGAGAGTTCCAAACGGACGGTTCCCTTATTGAATTTCGCTACTACCGCATTGGCTCAAGCATTCGTGAGATGAATAATCTGTAAATGAATAATTAGTATTATTACATAAACAAATATACAAAACCATGTCATCTTCTAACATATATTTAATATTATATATTTCAAATTTACAATGTCCGGCTTGATGGACTGCTGAATTCGCGGAATGACTTTTTCCCAAGCAGCACACTGGATGATTTTGCTGTTGTTACTCAAACAAAATTTCATCAATTATATTTTTTGTCACTTCCGACAACCGTTAGAGCGCCAACGGATTCAATTTTCGCGATTAATTACTTAGGGAAAAAATAACACAATCAGTTAATAAATAATCTCTAAAGTTTTTTTTTTTATTTAAATCAATTTTCATCAATCAAATATCGGCAAATTTAAAAAATAAACATTTGCAAACTTAGAGAATATTAAAAAAGATTCTTACTATACTATACTATATTCAATTCTTCGAGGCAACCAGTAAGAGTGCAGTAGCTAGTTAACTAGTTAGCAGTAGTTAGCTCACTTCTCTCGTTCACATCAATTTTATTATTTTTGAAAGTGTTACTCACTTCAATCTTTAAAATTGACGTTGTAAAAGGAAAATTATACAGAAAACAGTTTCGACAACGAAAGAATATAACACTGGCAGAAATATAACGCTTTTAACATTAATGGAAATACTTACAGTGTGAAAATTTGATATTTTGATAGTTGAAACAGTATCAAATCACGTAATTATAATAATTAAACGTAAATCAAGTTTAAATATATCAAATCTTGTAAATAATTGAGGTCTCTTCAGGGGGGGTAAAGGCGACCAATTTTAAAGGTTACAAATGTTCAAGTAGTAACATGTATCATAATTTGTGTCGATAAATAATTGGTAATGTAGAACTGTCACTTATTTTCTGAATTAACATTAAAAAACCTATAAACATCCAACTTCACATAGGAAGACATTTAAATGCATCGTAGTGTACATGCCAGAAATTATTAAATCTCAATCCAGATGTAAACAAAAATTATGGAAGGTAAGTAACTATATGATATATAACGGTGAGAAACCGTTATCCAAAGGAATGAAAAAGGAAATCAGAAAGGGCAAGTAATAAATGAGCCGGAAATAGACTAAGAACATTTATTATAATACTTACAATTTAATTTAGAGCGACGAAGTCTCGCGTCCTCTGCGCTGGCGTGGGTGGTGGCGGCGATTCCTGGGAGTTGATACGGTGTTGATCTTAAAGGTACTAAGGCACTACGTTCTTGGACACTAATGGGTACGGGCTTAGTCGGAAGCTCTCAGAAGAAGACTGATTTGGTAGTCGGCGATACTTCAGCCGACTGCCGAGATTCTGGGTTGACCGGCCGTCTCCGGCAAACACCGGAGTCCTCTGGACGATCAGTAAAATGGGAGGCTTGAGGGGGACACAGGTAACCTCCGTGTTACACACCCACCTTTGTGGGAGTTCGGGTCGGTAACCGAAATTTGGGCCAGTAGCCCCAGCTCTGTGTCGAAATCCAGGATCAACTCTGGCTCCACATCCATAATTAAGATGTCCTATTCATCCCCTTCGTAAACATATATGGTATATCTCTTGGAATGTTTTTTCCACAATATTGGCAATTTATAGCCTCTCTAACTGCTCTAAGTACCTCCTCTTCGATAACTTCCTTGATAACCGATCCGCTTCCTCCCGCTTTCTCCATCTGAACAATACCAAAAAAAAAAAAAAACGACTGTCGTGTGTGGGATGTTTTATGATCTGTCTAATGTAATAAATGTAGTTTTTTTTTTATTTTATATACCATACTTAAATTATACATATATTGTTATTCTAGTTAGAAAAAACAACAAAAAAAAATATATATATTGAAGAAAGAGAGAAAAAAAATAACATTTTTCTGCCTCTACAAAGGCCCCTCCAGCGCTGCAATTTTGGCTGCTGTTCTCTCCGCTAGTTCCCTCAGGAACTCCTCCCTCTCCCTTTCAGCGGCCCCATGGATTCTCACTATCTGATAAAAAATGTCCCGCTCCAGTGGCACCTCCGCGGTCTCCGAATCCCTTAATTTCGCCTCCTGCTCCTCTCTCCAAGTTTGCCGGACGTGACGGTGCGGGCGGTAGCCGATCACCTCCTCTCGTACCCCTGCTCGCCTTTTTCTTAGTCAGACCAGGGCCAAGCACCTCTCCTGGTGCTCCTGATCTGGCTCTTGTGGTATCTTCTGGCACCATTTACACCTTATTATGCTGTTGGTGTTTCTTTTTCTTAAATACGGAAAGAAAAAAATTTCCGGCCATAGTTTTACCTTTTATATTTTTAATCTCATAAATTGTTGGTGAGAGTTTTTTATTAATAATAAATGTGCCTTCAAACCCATCAAAAAGTTTGCCTGATTTCCCGTCTGATTTGTTCGATAACTTTTTTACCTCTTTTTTATACTCTATCACCTACTTTATACTCGATTGGCCGTCTTCTTAAATTATAATATCTCGCCTGCCTATCGTTTGCTTAGTCTAGGTTTTTTTGTATCTCGTCTTTTATTAATTGCAATTTTCTTAATCTGTCGGTCCATTTATCGGTTTCTTGAAACTCTACCTCTTCCGATTCTTCGATTTCTGATTCAAGTGACTGTTTAGATTGTAGTTCAATACCTAGATTTAGGAAAGCTGGTGTAAATTTCGTCGCTGTATTTTTGCTTGTATTTATTGCGAATTGTAAATCCTCAATATGTTCATCAAGGTTGCATGATCGCTCTCCGTGTATGTTTTAATTATTTGGTTAATTGTTCTATTATATGTATCTGTGGGGTTCGCTTGTGGGTAGTATTTCGGTGTTGTCGCGTGTCTAATGCCAAATTTTTCTGTTAAAATGTTTATATTTTTATTTACGACACACAGATAACCTCCGTGTTACAGATAATATTCATGTTTTTTACATAATGCATGCAAACCATATATTAATTTTTATAAATCACTTGACTTGTTGGTAGTACTTGAACCTTGCTGAATTATTATTTCTTGTTTATCTCCGATTATCTCTGACTTATTATATTCTGATTTATCCTAGGTACCGGAAGAAAGGTAGAAGCCACTGTGGTAAATGAAAAATTTCATTTTATTAGGAAGAAATTAAGATTTTTCGAAAATGAGGAACTATGTTAGAAAAACGAATATAAAGTCATGGCAGGAGTGTGTTATGAAAGAGGCTATAAAAGACGTTCTGGAAAAGAAATTAAGTTTCGTAAAAGCCTCTGAGAAATATCAAATTCCCACCTTAATTCTAAAAACCAGATGGAAGAGAATGTTAGAAGCCGGTGATGGGCTTAATCAAGTAAAATTTCTTCAGCTGGCCAATTTTTGCCACCTCTACTGATATATCCTAGGGTGAAGTACAATCCCAAGTTTGCCGAAAATTTTCCTCCAGGCACTAAAAGCCTTTGTCATCCCTGTAGCTGGATGACTTTTATCCAACATGGTTTGAGCATTTCCTCACATATGCTAAGCCAAGCAAAGAGAACTACATCGTAGCTTCATGACGTCGTTCAGTTCTTTTCACGCTGAAACCATCTTAAGATGGTTAAGAGCACACCCAGAACAAGTGCTTACGTTGAAAGATGTTCTATTTATGATTGGCGAAAGCTATTCAAAAGCAGCAACACCCAACAATGCAATTAGTGGATTTCGAGCTGCAGGAATCTATCCTTTCAATCGGGAAATTTGCACTGAAGAAGAATTCAGTCCTGCAAGCACCACTAATATAGAAATGATTCCACAAGAATCTCAAACGAGCAAGAAAAGCAGTTATAGTGCGTATGAACGTTTTAAATAATTTTAAGAGATGAGAAAGGAAAATTGTTCTCTTTTTTCTTTTTTTTAATATTCCTTAGATTTGTTGATAAATTCAAATTGTGTTCTAAATTACTAGAATTCGTTAAATATAAAATTTTGAAAAATAATTCTTTGTCCAGTTGTCTATATTATTTTTATTACTAGCAGGAGAGAACCGCTGAAGTTAGAGACGACGTACAGCCAGTGATCGAAAGAGAAAATGTCTTCGCGTGTAGCGAAGATTCAACCTGCCAACAAAACGTAAAACGATGGGACGCTCAAATTACCAACTTAAAAAAGGAAATGCAGAATCCTTGGGCTCAGGTGATGAAGAAAAAAGTCACTTCCCCTACAAAGTATCATCACCTGTCAGACAGCGTTATCGTGCGTGCAGTCACCAAAATCAAGACAAGTGCAAGCCGATGTCACACCCAATGATCACGCAAACGAGAGCATCATCTGACAGAGAATGTCATAGCGCAATCTCAGAAATTGAGTCAAACCGATGACAAACTTAAAGGGGTGTAATTAACGAGATAATGCCTATTCCAAAGGCACAGTATTTAACTAATTACAGATAAGCATCAAAGAAAAGAGGAGAATCTCTCATTCTAACAAGCTGTTCCTACATTGAAAAACTCAAACAATCGAATATTAACATAAAAATAAAGAAAGAACCTATAGTAAAGAAAACTACCAAAAAAGAAGTAACAGACCTAAAGAAGAGTGAACCTACAGCAAAGTTTGTACACTGAATCTTTACCAGGTTAAGAATAAATTCAGTGCCAATCATGCAAAGGCTGGTATCATGAAGCGTGCGTTTATCTGAAAAAAAAACGTTCTTTCTTTCATTTGTCACCATTCTTAAAAATATTTAGTCGCTGATAAATAAGAATTTTTTGTCGCTGAAATAAACTGAAATTTTATCGATGTTTGTCAAAATTGACACAAATAGTCCAAAATGTAAAACTAAGTTGGAAGTAGTACCTCTGTCTTTTCTGGCTGCATATCGACGCTTCACCTCACGAAGGGGGATTTGTTCCACTCTCACTAGCGACCAAGGCACAAATTTCATCGGGGAGATGCTGAACTGAGGGCACTATTTGCGGAGGCGTCGCGTACCTCGCAAGATATCGCCAATGCCTTGGCCATGGATCAAACCACTTGGCTCTTTGTTCCCCTATCAGCTCCACATTTCGGTGGACTGTGGGAAGCCGCTGTCAAGTCTACGAAGCATCACCTGAAAAGAGTTATAGGAACATCAACTTTAACTTTTCAGGAGATCTCAACGGTATTGTCACAGATCGAGACGTGTCTTAATTCAAGACAACTACAAGCAACACTGATGATCCAAGTGATCTGTATGCTCTCACTCCAGGACATTAGCTCATCGGCGCGGCGGCCCACTCAGCGCCGTACCTGAACCTTCGCTGATGCAGGGGCACATTTCTCCGAATGAGCGGTGGAAATTGGTCCAGAAAATGCAGGAAGACTTCTGGCACAAATGGTCTTCAGAATATCTACATTCGCTTTAAACTCTTCCTAAATGGCGTCAACGTCAACAGTCTGTCCAGGTGGGAGGTCTGGCTATTTTAAAGGAATCCGACCAGACAATTCCACCAACCAGATGGCCTCTGTGTAGGGTCAATGAAGTCCATCTGGGAGAAGATGGCCTAATTCATGCTGTGACAGTCCGAACGGCTAATAATGAGTTAGAAAGACCTATTGTGAAGCTCTGCCTCCTCCCACGTGCAAAGGAAGATCTTGCATAAATCCTTCCCGGACAATCTAGGCCCAAACTTTATCTTAACATACTAAATTTAATTCCGTCAGTCTTAGAGCCCTATTAACTTTAATCTTAGCGCTCTCTTATTACTACTTAGGATAGAGCGAATCAGTATCAGTGGATAATTTCGTTGCGTCTCGAAACGAATCGGGTGGATGTTTAAAATTTGGTACCACCAAATATATACCTTCTAGATAGACGTGTCGATTCCCCCTCCTCCCTTCTCTTGAGAAGCTGTGTGACACCTGGACGCTCTATTCTTACGGTGCAAGTTAGTAGCTTATTGTTTCGTGTGTGCTATTTATAAATGTAAACATATAAGCTGGACTTTACTGTGAATAAATTCCATTCTTATTTCAGTTCAATTTTATACCTTGAAATCGGTGTTTTCTTGTGTTAATCTAATCACTTTTGCGTAGTTATTATATTTCGACTCTAATCCGAAACATTCTGTATCAGATCAGATACAAAATTTCGTCCCTGATCTGTTAGGATATTCCTAGGTGCTCCGAATAAGTATATATAGTATTCAAATAATCCTTCTATAATGTTTTCGGACATTATGTTACTAAGAGGTATTAGTGTTAAGTACTTTGTGAGCATATCTTGAATGCTAAGGATATATTCATTTCCTGAAAGTGTCGCAGGCAAGGGTCCGAAAATGTCTATTGCTATTTTATCGTTAGGGTTGACCGGCGTATCTGGGATGATTGCTTCACATTGTCTTTTAATTCCAAATGTTTTTTGTAATTGGCAAACCGGACATCGTTTGATGTAGTGGATGATTTTTTTCTCCATTCTCCAAGTGTTTTGCTCGTTCAATAGTTTTCTTTTCCCCAAAAGGTTGTGCCATGATAGACCTATGTCATTCTCTTATGATCTCCGCCTTTTCATCTCGAGTGAGCAGTCAGCAGTTTAGCAGGCGTGAAACTGCTGTTCTCATTAAATGGAGGTAATGTATATCGGGATGTTTCCTGGCTGCCTTTTCGTTCCTTATAGATATCGTGCGCCAAAGTTTTCCTCCTGCATTAGGTTTATTACTTGCTCTACTATGCATTCTATTGGTAATCCATTTTTTATATTCCCTGATTAAGTTTTTTCCTCCGTCAGTTAGTTCTTCTTCATCTGAGATGAACTGATCTGCATCCATGCACCGTTTTATACAACTGCTAGATGCATAGGTTCTGCCTGGGAGTTGTGAGTTTGCAAATAATTGTGAGTTGGCTGACGATTCTTCATGCTCACTCGGCGTATCTGGTGCTCGTGAGGGATCCGTCCCTTCTGATTCCTCACTAGAGGTTTCGAAGTTTCCTGTATCTCCTTCCGGGGATTCAGAAATTTCTCTCATACTATTTTCTTCTTCTATGACTGGAAACAATCTCGACAAACAATCTGCAGCTTTGGTTTCCTTTCCTTTGACGTGTTCAACAACGTATTGGTACTGTTCTAGGTGAAGCCTCTATCGTAACAGTCGTGAAGAGGGATATTTCATTTTATGGAAACATATCGATGCTTGTGTGTGGTGGTCAGTTTGAAAGGTTAACGTTCTACCTAAAAGGTATTGTCTCAGTCTTTTGCATGCCCAAACTATTGCTAATAGTTCCTTCTCCGTTGTATTATGATTAATTTCAGCTTTATTTAATGTCCTGGATATATAACAACAAGGGTGTCCATTTTGTGATAAAACTGCTCCTAATCCGACGTTGGATGCATCGGTTGTCAACGTAAACTTTTCTTTCTAATCTGGGAATCTCAATACTGGTGCTTTACAATGTACATAGTAATTCCTTTATTGTATCGAAAGACTTTTGACAATCCCTCGTCCAAATGAAAGGGGTTTCTTTTTGTGTTAAGTTCGTAAGTGGTTTACTGAGGTGAGCAAAATTTTTTATAAACTTCCTATAGTATCCTGCGAGTCCTAGAAAGCTTTGGATTTGAGTGACGTTCTGTGGTGTTTTAAAATCTCTCACTGCCTGTATGTTTGCAGGGTTAGGTTTCACGCCGTCTTTGGTTATTAAATGTCCAAGATATTCAAGTTCCGGCCGCAGATACTCACGCTGGTCTGATTGGAGTTTGAGACCCGTTTTCTGTAATCTGTCAAAAAGATCAATCATGTTCTTGTTGTGTTCTTGTAAGGTGGAGCCAAATACCACTATGTCATCCAAGTAAACGAAACATTGTTTCCCTATCAATCCTCTCAAGGCATTGTCCATCATTCTCTGAAAATTTGTAGGGGCGTTTTTAATCCTGAAGGGCATTCGGTTAAATTCAAAATGTCCCTCTGGTGTTGAAAACGCCGTATATTTTTTGAATGCTTCACTTAACGGAATATGGTGAAATCCTGAACTCAGGTCAAAAGCAGAAAAGAATTTCGCTTTCCCTAATTGATCCAAAATCTCGTCGATGACAGGTAAAGGGTACGTGTCTTGTTCCGTGTCTTCATTTATCTTTCTGAAGTCGATTACTATGCGCCATTTCTTTTTCCAGATGCATCTTCCTTTTTTGGGACGACCCAAATAGGTGAATTAAATGTTGAACTAGAGTCCCTTATTATACAATTTTCTTTCAAGGTATTCATTTGTTTTTATATTTCCTCTTTATGACATTCGGGGGGTCGGAAAGATTTTACGTTCACTATTTTCCCTGGATTTAATATTATTTCATGTTCTACCAGGTCAGTACCTGGGGACGAATCTCCTTCAAGGTTATATATGTCGTCGCATCATGCTATTATTCTCCACAGATTGGAACGTTCGCTTACCTCTAATGTCCAGTCTGGGTTCCTTAATAAGTCCTGAATCCCCGTTGCCTGTTCTTCTCTTGAAGTAGTAAAACTCATTATACTTATTTCTTTAATGTTCTCGATTTCTTCATATCCTAAATGTTGTGGTATCTTTATTGTCGTTTCCTCATCTGACGACTCCCGCTGATGCAAACGTTCGTTCGATTCGTCCTCCGTGACTAATGCATTGTTCTGATCAAGATTTCTATTTTCGTCCGCTCGGTTCAAATTTTCTGCATTTAGAGTCGATATGCCGGTTTCAATTTGACTTTGTTTATCCTGAATTATCTACAGTTTACTGAGGATGAGAGACAAAGTATCCTGATTCATGGTTTGATTTTAATTGCGAGTGTCGAGTGTGTGAATCGCGAACGCGTAACCATTTTTAATTAAAAGATTTAATTCAGAGTAATTCGATAATTTTTATTATCGGTGGCAGAGCTTGCGAGCACGCGAAGTATACCAACGCCTAAAGTTACTCACTTTCAGTAACTGCACAAATTGTCTATCTTATTTACTAAGTTCACTTCTTACTTGGATGATTCTGTGCTGTTTGGAGAGTTGTTTCTCTTGTTTTGCTACTTACTTCTGCTGGGCACGCCTTCTTCTGAATCTTACTATCCTGTTTCACACGCTCTAAGTTTTTACCGTTATAATAATACACCCAATTTTTCAGTTGACGGGCTATACCGTAATAATAGTCCAGAGTCTTCGATTAATCACCGTAGTGATATCCGTTTTCCAAGTGCTTATCCAAAGATAGGGTAGTTTGATTGATAAATCACTCCGTAGAGTTGAGATCGTTTACTCCTATCCTGGCAGGATCGCCAATTTTATAACCGGTCTGAGGGAATGTCCAGTAAATCCCAATTTATGTACTTTATGTCTAAACTATATTGCAGGATTTCTTTATTAAGCAATAGACCTAACGTGATCAGAGGTACCAAAAGAAATAACTCCCTCTCACAGTGGGGCAAGAAATATGTTTCCGTTAGAATACAGTAATATGTTTGATTTTTTTGTTTGAGTTCGACATTCATCGATCCACCCATGACTCCCACCCTTGGCATGTGGCTGCGTGAAAAAAATTATGAATGTTAAATAAAGACTATTCAATTATTACACCAAATTTCAACTGTCTATATTTAATATTTTTCTCGAAAAAAAATTGAGAAAATTCAATAGTTTTTGGACCCAACAAAGTAGAAACCCTCTCTTATAAAACTTTAAGGAATTTCATAAGGTTTCATAGGATTTTAAAGAATATAATGATATTTTGTGTAATATTTTAAGGAATATCAAGTGATTTTACAAAATTTTTTAAAATTACACTAGATTTTGTAGAATGGTAAAGGTATTTTAAGGAATTCTATGAAACTTATTGAGATTCATAAAATTAGTCAAGGAATTACAAGTTTTTATAATTCAAAGCTAAGAAATACTTAATTACTTTGCATTTATTTGTAAGCAGAGCGCGTGGATTATAGTTGCTATAGTTTATGTAAAAATTGATAATAGAATTGTAAAATGGTTTAAACAAATTTTTTAAATACTTTTTATCCACATTTTTTTATTTATATTGATTATACATGAACATTAACATCGACTAGGCAAATTTTTATTGAAACCGGTCGTTCACCGAGCCGTATATTATTTTGTTTAAGGCGTTTTAAAGTGTTTTGAAAAGAAAATTTTGTAGAATGAATCTCGATTGGATAAATTAATATATCTATAAATAAATTGCATTATAGAACCTCTCTATAATGGTCTGGTCATTATCTTCTAGACATATTCTTAAATTAGGTAATTTCATCACAGCTAGATCCATCATCATACGATTTCCACGAGTGAAAGTACAACTTTATCTTTCGAGCCTATACGTCTTATCACATAATTCTTATTAAAAAAACACACGAAACATTATCATTTTATCCTGAAAGTAGGCTTATTATTTAAAAGATGGTGGAGAACCAGTTTAGCTTCAATTCTTACAATTTTATTTAAATTATAGAGAAAAATACAGTTATTTAAAAATAATAAGGGTTTCGCGGCTTATAAGCGGAGTTCGGGGTTCGAGTCCCTACTCAGGTAGTTTTTCTTTGCATTAAAATATGGTTTATTTCTCCATTAAATGGCTGGATAAATTTCTTAAATTTAACTTAAAATTTTATTATTTTAAACAGCCGTTAATTCTCTGATAGTACAGTGCAATTTGGACGCTTTATATTTGAAGCGCTTTCAATTTTCTACGATGTTAGATTTAAAATCTTGAACGATTTCAATCGCTTTAATTTTATCCTTTATATTTTTTTTTATTTTAGGTATTTTAAAATATTAATTCTAAAGCTTTGAACGTTTTTAAAATTAAAATGTGTTTAAACTCAGACGCTTTAAATTCTAAGGTTTACAAATTTGGACCTTTTATGATCAATGTTCCTTATAAATAAATAAATAAATAAATACCTTGAATCATAAATCATATAAAATTTTTTAAAATAAACAAAATAAAAATTCAAGATTTAAACTTCTTCCGATCACAAGAAACTTAAATTCCGTGCTAAAACTTCTTAAGCCTAAAGTAGAGAAAGCAAAGTACATTTTTTAATCCGGTACCTCACGTCATTTATTTTACAGCGTAGATAGGTATAATACCTCTTTACAAGAGTACATTGCAGCATTGGTTAATATTGATAGCATCCGCGTGAAACACAGTGGATAATATAAGAAATTCGCAGTCTAGAGATCCGACAGCATTCTTAACATTATTGAGAGACTGTAAATATATTATTTATAAACGATAGCATTGGGCAGTCAATTAAAAGCACTACATGTATAGGAAAAATCGTTGGCTTTAGTCAATAATTATTGTTGCACCCTTCTCTAGCCCCGGCATGATTCAACGAGCTTCATTCAATAAAGTAATTCCATTTTATAAACGACTAAAATAAATGTATAATATCTCGGTAGTAGAAACACTGAAACTGTTACTTTAATCTCGAAATCTCCTTTTAGAATGACAGCTATCATATATCAAATTTCTTTTCTCAATCCCGAATACCAAGTTATAATTCACAAATTGATTAATCCATGAGACTCCTTAATTAAATAACATAATCATCTTGTTCGATAATTTTGTATTTCCTCCACAGAGTCAACATCTCATAATTGAACAAGATAATCACTCTTCCATATTACATTAAAAATGCGTACAATCATTTTTTCAAGCAGTACTGGTTTCTAATTAGATCTTTAGTTTGAATTTCTAAAATCAGGCTCATCGAATCTCCGTGACGTACGAAGTTTCCGTATTTCATGGAAATCCTGCGAAGAAGAAAAATCCGAAATAATTTTATCAAAAAAGTAGAGAAGATTCACGGTTTGAAAAAATGTTTAAATCTTAGAAAGTTACAAGGAATGTAATCGAAATGAAAATAGTATTTTTTCCAGCTTGCACGTGAAGATCGACGTTCTGCTGTTCGGTTCTGCATTTTTTCCCCTGGATCCGCAGAATTGCCACTGAATATGGATCGCCTTATACATCGTTTTAGGCGCTTCTTACAGATTCTTTCGATCTGTATACGAACCTGAGGCACGAAGCGAAATATGGTGGTTTAATTTACTGAACAATCTACGAACGTAACTGGCATCTCTGGTAGACTATAAAATAGTCATCTTTTCTGAGATACCAATGACGAGAAAGTTTCTTCGTTACTTGAACGACAATTGCACGATCGACCTGTAGCCACTCTCATGACCAAGAATCGCCCCGCGATCGCTACTATAATTATTACGAGTAGTATAATAATATTTTATAATTATAATTAATAATAATAACTAATAATAAAGCTAATAATTTACATTTACACACGACTCTTTCTTATTCACTTTGTAGTATTTTGAATTCCTTATAATATATTACCTAGCTATTTTCTTCACGCGTACGAGTGAATTCTCTCAAAAATTACAATTAGTCTACCAATCGTTCACTGCAAAAAAAAAAGAATCGATTATGGACGAAGAATAAATAGAAATTGAGAATTGAGTCGTATAAAACGTACGGTAAGGACGAAAATCAAATTCTAGGCGACATGCTTAGATCAAGAGAGTTTCAATCAAATTCATATTGGGTCTTGAGTCCGAATCCCTGATGTTGATTATCCCCTCCATTAATGGAAACTAATTACGGGCACGTTCAACAGTCTCTACTAAGTGTTTATTCAAGTTCCAGCTATGGTCGACATCGCCAAGTGACTTGTATCACACAAACATTCTTCGCTCCTATCTACCGTGCCATTGCAAAATAAATTGAAGTATAATAGACTTTAGAGTAGAATCCAAGTAACTAAAAGACAAATTTCGAAGGTTGCTCGTTCGAGTGTTCGATACATTGATTGCTAATCAACGATTCGAGGACACTGTTCTGTCTAGGATTATACACGTAAATATTTCACTTAATAAATGTCTTGGGCTCGATCTTGGGGAACTTCATAAACTATCATCGCTGTCCTCGGCATGGGTCTCAGCAGTCATGTTTCCACCCAAACCACTTCCTTCGCCACTCGCCTCGCCACTGGCTTCGCCTTCCAGTTCTACTGAACTATTGAGAGCTTGTTCTTCTGAAAATAAATAAAGTATTTGAGGTTTATAAAACTTTATTCGAAATAAGATATCTAATTAAGTTGTATCTCAAATTTGCTTACCTGACTGTGTTGTTGGAGATTCGTCATCCCCTTGACCAGGGCCCATTATAGCTTCCTTGACTTGACTGTTTACGCCCTTCGGATCCAAATCTGACGCCCAACTAAAGTACATCAGTGCAAGATGGGTGTTGCCTAATTTTTTATGAACCTGCAACAAAGAAAGTGCCACCAATTCTAAGTAATTTATTCGTTACTTCACCACAAGATTGAAAAATATCAGTTTCCAATATATATTTTGATTTGAATTTCAAATAATTTACCTTTCCTATAGAAAAATAGACTAGAGACTCTTTGGGCACGATATTTTTCAATTCTTCAAACTCTGTAAGAGCCTCAGCATGTCGTCCGATCGAGAAGTTGATACTTGCTCTGTGGAATTTACAAAGCGTATTGTCAGGATCATTCTCGATAGCTGTGTTTAGTGTTTTTAAAGCCTGATCGGTCTTCTTCAGAGCGTGTTGAACGACGCCAATGTGGCACATTATTGCGGAATTATGTGGATTAATTTGCAAAGCCCTTTTGAAATGCAGTTCCGCCAAACTGTACTGTTCCTGCTTCGAGAAAATAGTTCCTAATCCAAACCAGGCATTGTAATGCCTCGGATCTAATCTGATTGCATTTCGAAAAGCAGTTATTGCTTTATCTAGTTCCTCAGTCAACACGTACTCGTGGCCGAGAAGAGTATACGCGTAAGGAAAATTTGAATCCACCTGAAACAAAACATAAGCCATTGCAAAAATAATCAGAAGATTAACAAGTACAGTCATTCACAATGCCTTCTATCGTTATAAAACATGAAACATTCTCATCCTATGAGAAGGGATTTGTTTTATATGAAAAATCACTTTTGTCAGTTTGTCCAGCCGTTTGTCCGTCTGTCGTGACTGTAGAGAAGATAACTTTCGAAAAAATTATCAGATTGGTTTGCGCTTTGGCACACTTGTGTTTAAGGTATCAAAAGAAAAGACAAGTTCTTTAACCAGCCATTTTGGACGAAAATTTAAAAACATAGAGCATTGAAAAATTTTTGAGACTCCTTTTTAAAAGATTTACAAATTTTGCGTACGGTTATTCGTAGAAATTAAAAAGGATAAAGATTTTTCCTTATGACTTTTTTCGATAAAAAGAAAATTATTAGGCTTATCAAATTTTCAATCTTCCAAAAAAAAAAACGAAAATGAAAATCTTAAACAGAACAATGCAAAATGTGAAAACAAATCAAGAGAAGAAAAACGTTGTTTTATGAAAGCCCTAGAGGATCGGCGTAACAAATTTTGTAATTTTCTTGAAAAATTGAAAATTTTTATTTTGAGGAAAATAACGTGAGATACTAAGAAAATTATAATAAATATATTTGTTGGTTTTAAAAAGATCAACAAATTCTCCATGACCATTTCTTGATAGGATAAGTAGTTTTCGGTTTAATCGTGAAACATATTGTTAAAAATTCGTTTAAATCCAATTTCCTCGCCAAAAAACGTGAGATAAGAGGAAAATTAAAAAAATTTAAACATTTTGTTGTAGGACCAATAGTATACCATCAAGATAATTCTTTGAATCATGTTGTTAACGATTTATCTGAATCTATTATACGGTGAACAGAGCTGAGCGCGGAGCGCCAAGTTTGCATATTTTTTTAATCTTATATCGAGCGCGAGTGTCCGAATGAGTCCTTAAGGTCGATAGAACCTTACGTAAATAAATTTCTCTTTTCATTTGAAATAAAAAAACAAATTTTTTTAATTTACACGTGAAGAATGGGTCGTAGGCGCGCTCATTCTGGCGAGCAAAACACGCGACGACGATATGCTAAATAAAAATATTTTATAAAAACAAATTAGGAATAGATCAGAAGAAACAAACTTAAATCAACGTAACGAAAATACAGAAAGATTAAGAAGGGGTTTTAGATAATTTAAAAGTGTTTGAAGAGATTTTAAGTGATTTTAGGAAATTTTTTATGATTTTACAGAATTTTTAGCGATTTATACTGGATTAAAAAGATGTAAACTATTTCAAAGAAACTGAAAAGATTTCGAAGAGACTATATGAATTGTATTATTAATAATGATATCGATATGGGGTTTGTTAGGCTTAATAAATACACTCTTGAAATATATTTAAAATTTTATTTAAGCACTTTTTATACATAATAAAATCAGTCAAAGTCAAATCCTCAAAAAGTAGCGCTGTTGTAAATATCTCAAGAACTACTAAAGCGATTGTTATGAAATTTTAACCACATATTTTGTACACTTATATCAACTGACTGAACTAGGATTATTTAAAAAATTTTATTTTGACTATTTTTTTTTCTATAAATATGTGAAATTAAACCTACTTTTTTTTACGCCGTCATTTTGTTATTTTTGTATGTATATCCGAAATTATAGTTCAGCCGGCTGATATAAGTGTACAGAATATGTGTTTAAAGTTTCATAACAATCGGTTCAGTAGTTTTTGAGATATTTACAACAGCGCGGGCCTAACATACCTACTTTTTGAGGAGTTGACTTTGACGCACGTTTTTATGTATAAAAAGCGTTTAAAATAAATGAAAACATTTTTTAAATATATTTCAAGAGTGTATTAATTAAGCCTAACAAACCATTCATCGATATCATTATTAATAATCTCAGAAAAAATTCAAAAAATTAGCTTTTTTTCGAGCGTTCAAAGTAGAAAACTGTCTGAAACAATGATAGCGAAATTCAAGCGATTTTAAGCGATTTTAGCGAAAATCAAGAGGTTTTAAAGATTTTAAAGATTTTAAGGAATTGAAAAGAATTTCAATAGAATTTGGAAGATTTTAAGTTATTTTAAACGATTTTCAAGAATTTAAAGTGATTTAAAGCGATTTAGAGGATTTTAAAGAATTTAAAGAGATTTCAAAAAGATCTGAAAGAATTCCGATTTAAAATGATTTTAAATAATTTGAAAAGATTTCATAAGATTTTAAGAAATTTCAAGTGAGTGTAAGGAAATACTAAGGATTTGATGAGATTTGAAATTTTTTGTAAAAGAATTTCAAAAGAATTCAACAAACTTTAAAATATTTTTAAAAATTACAAAAATCAAGTAGTCGTACATTTACTGTTTTAATTATGCGGAAAAGGTTTCTCAGACCGGAAATGAACCGGATTTTTCCTACATTTCCAAGGTCAATAATTTTTCATATAATTTAGCTTTATCAATTCCCAAAATAGGTGAACAAATTAAAAATAGCTGAAAAAAGGTAAATAGGTGACAACTTGTGGAGACTGCAAGTGTAAAACTAAATATTTATATCAAAACCAAACCTGAATAGCCCTTTGAAAGAACTTGATTGCAGTCTCATGTTCCGTTTGTGCAGAGAATAAATTTCCAGTAGCGCACCACGCCGCCGGAGAATTTCTATCTTCAGAAACAAGTTCTTGAGCAAGTGTGGAAAGTTGCACTTCAGCATGCAAGTGCCACAAAACGGTACTATAAATTTCCATCATTTCTGTCCTCTGAGGCTCTGTGCTTCTCACTTGTTGGAAAAAGCTGAAAATTTAACCATTTTTTTTTCAATTAAGAATTCACACCTAAAGCGCAAAATAAAAATTCTAAGATGAAGAAAAAGAATAAAATATTCACCTAGAGGCCTTCTTATAATCAATCATTTCGAAATGGGCGCGTGCCAACATCGAAAGCACCCAGCCTGTATGATAATGTTGTCGGGGCAAAATACTCAGTATTTCAATTGCCTCTGCACAATTATATTGTGTTAAATGCTGGTATGCCATACCAAATTCCCTCAGAAGTGACATCAATCCCTCTGTAATCAAAACATAATTTTATTTAGTATTTTGCTTTCTACAGACTTCTTTTAGTATAAACATTTACATTCTTTTTATTTACCTGCGCACTGTTTTTGAAGATTTAATACCGTATGAGCGGCGTTCGATTGATTCAAAGCATTCGTATTTGCCATCATTTTTTCCGAAGCAAGGATCTCGCTCTTCTCTTTGTCGCTTTTATTCCTTTCATTCAATTCATTGAAATTCGTTTTGTTTAGATTAGTTTTAGCTAGTCTTGCTTTCGACTTTCGGGAAGGCGATTTGGGGGTTGTAAACTTATTCCGATTCGGTGATTTATTATTTTCCTAAAAGAAGACACATAAAAAAATTAAATATAATGAACTTTTACCCCTTCGAAGATTTTGAAGAATTACAAATTCTATTTTCCAACTAACTTTTACTGAGTAACTATGGCTGAAAAGCCTCGAAGATCTTCTGACGTTGGGACCCTGATGAGTCGGTGGAGCTGGTACAGGCGCCGTGGGTGTAACCGTCACGATATTCACTGTATTGCTCGTATTGCCCGATTGAGAAAATACAGGCTTTCCCTGCTGCAACGGCGTTTCTTTCCTTGACATTAATTGCTAAAAAGCAAGCAATTCAACATTATTAGATCGTTTATAATGTGGATTAGTTGTTCCAAAATAACTGAGTTTGATGTTTAAAAAATCTAATAAAACATGAACATCTTTAATAAAATCGTTCAGTTACAAACTCTGAGAATTTGACTGAAGCAAAATCTGAAGAAAAATAAATTCAGGGTGGCCACTTAAATCAGGGAAGGAAGCGACCCTACAATTCCAATGGTAATAATTCGGAATAAAAAAATGTCCAGTATCTCAGCTTCTCTCTGGTATCTCATTAACCTTTAAACGATTTTAAAAAGTTTCTATTTACTAAAAATTCGTTATACAATCGAGTGGCCACTCTGGAAGAATCAAATAAAATCTAATTGAAATTCTTACCCCCACATGTGCTCTCAAACTACTGACCCTTTTCGCTAGACTTTTTTGATCATTTGCCTCTGTGAGAGTTGTGTTGCTGGGTAAAACGGCAGGTTCAGGAGTGTTTGAGTCCAGAGGCAAAATTCCAAAACTAGGGGTTAGAGGACTCAAGGAATTGCTGAACAAGCTCCGATATCGAGGCGGTTTTCCCCTTGGCGATGAACAATTGTTGTGCAAGGGTACTTGTGGACTTTCTTCTATTGTAGAGTGTAACCTATAGAGAATTGAAAAATTATTAATGAATATTATAAGCTAAATAATTTCGTGGAAATTTAGATTCGTATAAAATGATCGATTAAATATTGAAACTCACATGTTGTTACTATTTGGTGTAGGGGTGGTAGTATTAGGGTTGACCGGAAGGACGAGATCTGGCTCTGATACATAATTAACAATAGGCATTGAGCCATGACACATTGAAAAGCTATCCAATTTATCTAATTGAAATACTTTCGCTGGATCCACTTTTTCTCCAACGTTGCAAAGTTCCTCGAATGAGTGCCACAGAAATGGATTTAATTTCAGTGCTAGTCTATGAGCATCGTTCGCTCTCACCTGAATTTTTAAAAAAATTGATACATAAACATTTTTTAAACTTAAAAATTCTCAAGAAAGGTTTAAGGATTAAGGTATTTACCGTCTTCATTGTTTTATAGTAGATTTTTGCCATTACTTGAAGACAAAAGCAGGCCTCGTCGCCGAACTGTGTTACTATTTCATCTAGACTTTTTACTTGCTTATAATATCCGCCAATTATTGCTGCTTCCGCATCTGCGTACCTGTTATGCGTTTTAAATATATTTTTAAAAAGCCGTACAAATTTTCTAACATTGATATTGAGAACTAATGAAAACTAATACAACTTACTTTTCGAGATCATAACAACACTTTGCGAGGAGAAACCGACATTGCGGAGAAATTGGTGTCTTTTTCGAAAGAAGGGCGTGAGCTTGCCTAACTTTTCCTGAGCGATAGTAACATGTTGCAAGAAGGAAAAGTGATTCTTCTGTGTCCACTGCAAATTTAATTACATTCATGAAAGTGATCTGCGTTTACTAAGTTTATTATTATGCGAACATCGTTCCTGGTACCTGATTCCTTATTATACAAAATTTATTCCTAGTCAATTATTTTGAATTTAATTACCTTCAGCACACAATCTTTCTGCCAGGAAAATAGCGTCCGAGAAAGCATAGTGATTGAGGCAGTGCCAAATGGCAGCCTGTAATTTAAAAAAAATTATTAATGTTCTTTTTGCACAATATTCACGATAAGGCAAAAGCTATTGAAAGAATTATTCACTTTTTAAAATAAAAACTGGAGAAGTATTGAAAATTCTACATATATTTTCAAAAACGTTCTAAAAAATCGTAAATAGTACGTAATATAAATTATAGTTATCAGACATACAAATTCAAAATTGAATTAGAAAAAATATTACTATTATTTAAAACTGATATGTAGGAACTCGACTCCTCATCACTTTAAATAAAAGCTAGAACATTTCTTATCTCGGCGAATCGGCATGCAAAATTAGAATAAATCCTTCCATAAGAGTCTATAAAAACTTTCACAACACTGATGTGTAGTGCAAGTCAAGTATATCACGAATCATGAATCGATAAACAGAACAAAATGCATTGATACAATATTCACAAGCGCGTCGTTCTAAAATCAGTGACCCAAATCTGAACTCATAATTCGCAAAATTTTCAAAGCTTTTACAACAAATATTTAACTTCGTATTCCAGATTATTCAATATTCTCCCGTCTTGCAATAATCAATTGAGAAACATGCAACTGTTTTTATGTGATTATATTTTTTATAGTAGACTACAAACTAAATTAGTTTCAAGGTCCTGAAATAAAAGAGCAATAGATCATAAACAAATCTTTATCGAGAATTTAAAAAATTTGGAATCGCAATTTCTTAACAATAAATGGGAGATGGAAATTGATGTCAACAAGACATATGGTGAAATGTAGGAAAATCATCCTCATATTGGTTTATTTATAGACCCCCATACGAAGGTTTTATAAGGCAATATTGAACTCGGAACGAATTTACTTTGAAAATTTGTTTAATAGAAAAAAAAAAGAAAATGAAAACGACTCGATAAAGTGGAAAACCTCCGGGAAATGCGAGTCTCGACATTACGTAAATAGAAAAGAAACAGTTTGACTCTTGGTTGTCAATATCAGCAATTGTGGTTTTGCAAGAGGACAAGTTGCACGTCACACTTACTTCAAAATAAGTTTTTATAAATACCTGTACGGGTTCCTGGATGATCATCATTCACAAGATCACTCTACGCATAAGAAAATAGCTTCCACTGAGTCACAAAGACCAAACTCCAGGCATAAACTGATACTTTTTTTATAAAAAATTCTCAAGAGTCCATCTTTGCTACGATCAGCTACGATCCTTTTGAAGTGAACAATCCAAATACTCAGTCGGGAATACAGTCCGCCAACCTATAAGTAAAATTACATACAACATGGTTTGTGAAGTGAAGTTATCGTGCAAGCAAAACTGATGAATTTAAAATTTAGTTTTAAATATTCAATTTGGGAATCTAACCATGCAATTTTAAAGTAATTTTTTAGAGCTTTTTTATTTTTTGTTTGAAAAAGTCAACAAAAAGGATAGTTCTTTTTTAGAAAAAGTTATTAATATTTATACCAGCCTATATTCAGAGCTGCCAACTGCCAATAGCTGGAGAATTAATTCCCGCTTGCTAGATTTCCTCGATTTGTGTTTTTGAAATCTGTCAAACATTTTTGTTTTGTAATCAGAAAAATAGGCAAAGAATGGCTGGAAGTGATATAAAACAATCTCTAAGGAAATTAGATTTTCCTTTGTGTGCAAGAGACGCTTTATATCAGATCGGTGAGTTCAATTTTCAATTAAAACTGTTTTTGTGATTCTGAGGTTAGGAACTTTTTTTGAAAAAGCGGCTTTTTTCAGTTCATTTTATAATCTCTCGTCTGTTTTGTGGTATTTTGAGTACAAAAATGTTAGTTATTCTCTTCTTGATGTTTTAGTTCAAATATTTTTAATAATTGTAATTTTTAAACATATAAAAAGATCTGTAATGTTTTCATTCCGAGATTTCAATTTCTAGTATTTTTCTCACATTTTAAATCTTTTTTAATAATTTTATAAAGTTTCTATATAATAATGCCTCTTACAGAAAAGCTATGCACTCGACCAGGAAAACAAATGGACCTCCAGATTGATTTGATGTCTGAGTTTGTCTTCGGAGAAATCGAGAGAAGAAGAAAACGAAACGTCCCAGCTGCGATACAGGAATTACAATTAATTGAAGTTCAGAGCGATTTCTTCCAAAGTCCAGGTGGAAGTCCCGCAGTTCGAAACGCCTTATTTTTATCTTTATACCCAGCAGGAAGCCCCAGGTATAGAATTCTAGGAAACCTGGTCTCGTTAGCGATCACAATTCAAAATAAAGCAGTTCTCAACGCTACGGGAATCTGGATGCAACAACTTGGATCAACTTCTCAAGAAAGCGTAGGATTAGCAAGACATATTCTGAACGATTATTTTGTTTTGACTTCGAAATCCATCGACAAACTTCAACAACTCCCAATCCTTACACCACATTTTACTGCGAATCTTCTAACAGCGATTGGAGAAGTTTACAAAGATAAAAATCCGCCCACGGAGGTTCTTAGATTAATTGGAGAGTGGATTAATGACAATCCTAGTCTTTTGTTAACTTCTCTTATGGATAATCCAGCATTACCCACTGGAGGAATTCCTATGACTCCAATTACTCCAATATCTGGTCTTTTTAGGTAATATTTTAAAAAGCTTAGAGGACGTATTCTAAGTGTAATAATTAGTCTGAAATATGATTAAAACAATTTTTTCAGGTGGTGTATTTTAAGTTCAGTGCGCACTGAAAAAGAAAATTCGACGCAGACTGAATACGAACATAAGCTCTACTCCAAAATTCAACAATTGTTGATGGATTCAGTATTAAGGCTAAAAAGCAGTGGAAGTAATCAGCACGCGATTTCTGCTCAACATTTAGCAGCAACGACTCGAGCTTTGACGCAAGCTTTACAAACTTTTAGCGAAATTGAAGCGGCTTCTCGTGACGTGGCGCTGGAAAGATTAGCACAAGCTGTTAGTGCAGCAATGTCTGCAAATTGTATATATGGAAATAAACGTAGGTATCCATAAATCACTTTTCTAGTTGAATAATATACTAAATTCTAATCATGGACTTTTCCGTTACAGAAGAACTATTAATGCTTCTGCAATCTATATCCTATCAGCATTTTTTGATCGAGTGGACATTAGAGACTTACTCGTCGAAAACTGCTTAAAAAACTCCTTATATCTGTATAGTATACTTTTATATTTGTATAATATTATAAGCTTACAAAACAAGACTTTTTACTCTAAAAATATGTTTGTTATTTCTTAAAAGTAATTTTTAACATTTTTTTTTACAAAGTACTTGATAACTTTAAAAGGGCTTAAACGTCCTAGTTTGTTTCATCTGCAGTAGCTTTTTTTTGTCCAGTTCGAATTTCTTTCGAAGCTCCACCAAGTCTGAAAATACCAGAATCCACTTAATGAATGGAAAGAGGGAGGTGGAAAAAGAAATAAAAACATAGGGAAATACTTACTTTGCTTCTTAGCTTCGCGAATTTGAAATGAGTAGAAGTTTCGCAACTGCTTTTTCCGAATACTGGTTTCCAATTTATTTTGCAGTTTATTTATTGTTGATTCTTTTCGAGCAAGGGCAAATTCTCCTCGCTTTTTTCGGCCTGTGACCTGGATCCAACCTTCTGCGTCTCCTTCCTCAGCTGTTTTTTCTTTTGCTAATCGATTTAAGACTCGTTGGTCATATTTTTCCATATATTCTTCTATTTTCTTCTTCGTAGCCTTTTCGTCGCATATGGATTCGTTGTATTCCTTACACCATTCTAGAAAAGTAATTTAAATTATAATAAAAATGAACTTTTTCTAAACTAAAAACAGAAATATCTTTATTTTTATTCTTAACATTTAAACTTACTACTTAAACCTGTTAAGAGATAATTTTCTGGGGAACTCAAAGTCAAAATTGTTTCTCTTGATAGCGACAATGCTTTGTCTAAACTTGATTCCTTTTCGAAAACGACGTATGTAAATTTTTCAGGGTTTCCAGGACTCGTCGCAAAAGAAATGGATTTAACTGGCCCGCATTTTTTACTGAATGCATGTTTCACTGAATCTTCAGTTGCATAGGATGGTATGTTAACGACGAATAATGTTTTTCCTTTTGGATATTCAGCGCCTTGATTCCTCGCTGAGTGTTCTTTTATGAACAGCTGGTTCCGATCTGAACCTCCTGCTTCGTAACAGAGCCATAATGCTAAAATAAATTACAATAAATCATATAGTTTTTCTATAATGAGAGTTAAAAATATTAACTCTTATTTCTAACTAATAGCATTTTGGAGTACAAACTTTCATTTTTGTAAGGCTGACGGAGCCAAGTTTTGAGCCTTAAAATTCAGTCTCTTCATTACATTCTGCAAATACTAGAATTAATAATTTTTTAGATAATCAGCCATACCCCTTTTTTAAATATAGGCAATATAAGTATGCCTATAGACAGAGAAGATTGAATTTTGAGGTTAAAACTTGGTTTCATCACTCTTAACTGGTTTAAGGTGTTTATATTGAAAAAAATCTGAATAAAAAGAAAGTTTAATTAATACAAATTTTATTAAAAACCACAATTTCTTAAATAACATTGACGAAAGACGATAAAAATGCTTTTAATGCAAAAAAGTTCCGAAAGTTTAAAGGTATTAGATTATATACTTATATCCAAGCTAATTATTGATCGATAATATAATTTACTTACTTTTAAAACTTCCGATTGATTCTTTAGTAACCGTCATTCTGTATTTGTTCACTTTACCTTCTTATTTTTATTTATAAAATCTATTAGAAAGAAACGCTTGCGCCCATAGGAGTCGGATAGGGCTGGTCATGATCCAAC
>JAUESI010000029.1:3144955-3156189 GCA_032275145.1 Synergus laeviventris
AAACATAGATTATTCTTTTGTGAATAAAAGCATACCAAATATGTCATATTTTATAATCAACTTTCTGAGTGAGAGCCCGAAAGGTTAATGCTTCTAAAAGGACCGGTACACAGCCCTCTTAATAAGGAACACATTCTCATCAGGACACTCGCGCTCAGTTCTGTTCACCATGTAATAAATTCAAATAAATAAGTTTTAGCGCGCCTACGATTCGAAATTTGTTTATAGCGCTTCGCGTTCTGGAATATTTCGTCGTCGAGCTTCAATACTTCATATTACTTTTCTAACATTTTCTCATATCTAACGTTTTTTTTTGTGGCAAAATTTATTTTTTAATAACATTTTTCACAATTAAAACGAAAACTACTTACTCTATCCAAAAATGGTCAAGGGAGAATTCGTAGATCTTTTTAAGACCAATAATTACGTTTCTTATAATTTTTTTCTATATCTATAGTTACTTGGATCCAAATTTGAAATTTAAATTTTTTTTCTAATTTCAAAAAATGGTTGTACTAATCGTGTAGTGTGTTCAAAAAGCGACATTTGTCATGTCCTCACTTTTTTCCATATCAGGCGTTATTTAGCTTTAAATTTTTATTTTTATTTTTTTTTTTTTTAATTTTCGAAATGTTATAAGTCTGACCATTTTTTTTTATCGAAAAAATTCTTAAGGCTAAATTGTTCGAATTTCTAAGTACCATAAACATCCATTCATAGAATTTGTAAATTAAAAAAAAAGTGTTCTCAACAATTTTCAAAATCTACCTAGTTTGAGTTTTTGTCCAAAATGGCTGACTAACGAACTTGACATTCATTTTAGGACGCTAAACGAGTATACACAAATCTAATACATTCTCTGATGGGAATGTAGAAATACAAATTTGCTTTTCATCACATTAGACGTCTGATAGTTCACCCCAATTGATATTTTTGATATCTTGTGAAATCTCTTTAAGAATCCTTAAATTCTTTAGAAATTTTTTTAAATCCTTGGAAATTTGTTAATGTCATTCAAAATACCTTGAAGTACCTAAAAATACTTTAATTGCTTTAAAATCTTAAAATTCCTTTATTCTTTAAAATCATTAATCATTCCGCAGCTTCTTATGTTTGGATTTACCATTTCTATTTGTTTTCCAGCTGGAACTACGGAGACATTTCCTCACTGATCTCGATCATCCGAAAGAATTCCGACAAGGCAGCATCTCTCCCAGGAGAATTAATTACAGCTTTGAGAATTTTGCACTACCTCGTTTTCCCTCCACACAACGATGTGGATCCAATGGAACCCTACATTGAACTCAAGCACAGGAACGCTCTGACTCAACTTTTTGCAGCTGATGGACTCAGTGCTTTGGTTTCTGTAATGTCCAACATCGTCGATTTTTATGAACAGCCTTTTTTACATCGGGCTACTCTAACTGGAAGAAGATGTCTAGCTTTAGTAGCTTTGCTTCTTCCATCAGTGACTCTCGCAAGAGCTTTACTCGAACGTCTCGTCAAGTGTATGGGAACTGATTTCAAAGATTTAACGGCAGTTGGTCCTCTCCTAGGAGTCTATTCTCTAATTGAAGCCATTTCAGTTACTCAATCAGTTAAAAATCTCTCAGATGAAATTATATCTACTCTTCTCATTTTTACTCGAGCTGTTGACTCTGACGGTTCCGGAAATGTTGCGAAGTCTCTCTGGACGCAGATGCTAGGCGAAGTTCTGAAGATGCTGTCCTTAAGTCCCTGCAATTTTTTTCCTGGATTGAAATTGATGACGAGACTATTACCCCCGATTTTGACGCCAAAAGAAACTTCTTCAGAGGATAAGACGAGAATTCTAGGCTTGAGGAAATTGTGGTCTGCTCATCTTCAAGCTCAAGCTAATAATCTTACGGAAAATTTGAGGCTATTGTGCTCGAGTTGGAATAAAGATTTACTAAGTCTGGTTTGCCTGGTTTGCAAGCAGTTGAGTGACTTAGCCGCACCAACTGCTCTTCTGGTTGGAAGGTATGTTTATTAAAAACATAAAATAAAAAATAACCGTGCTTTGCTTCCTCATAGAGTAAGGTTTGTATTGGTGACAAAATCCATTATACAAAACAAGGTTTTTTTCAATATATTTCAAGGGGAATATCTGAAAAATTGTCCGGATGAGCATATGCGCATATGCGTGTCACGATTTTTAACGATCCTGCAATATCTCAAGAAGGTGATAGATAAATTCATGAAATTTGGCATACCAATTCCACTATATATCTAGTTAAATTTCTTACAAGAGTTTAACAAAATATTTAATTTGACAAGTTTTATGTACTTTTATAATTTCAGTAAAATTGATTTTTCGACTATAAGCTGATGTAAGTATAAGTAAAGTAAAGTAAAGTATAAGTATAAGTATAAGTAAAGATTCCTTGTGTCGAAACGAATTTATTGACCTATATGAATAATACATTTGATTGAAAAGTAAGAACTAAAGTTATGGTTCTTTGTAATTTAAAAAATTTTGGTTTTCATCTGTCCTTAAATAAAGAGGGAGGGAGAAGAGATTGTTTAATACATATATTTCCAATGTGAAAAATTATTATTTGCAATAAATATTTACTTTTTAATAAAAACAAATATATTATTAATTACTTAACGCTTCCTTTATAAGGAAGTAAAGTGCTCATTGATTGAGCACAAAAGTTGATACAACTTCACAGCTAGTGCCTTCACAGCCTTTGTCAAAAAATGTATGTTAAAATATTTGATTGTAGTCATAAAAAATCCTATCCTAAAAACTGCTTCTATAAACTGGAAGTTTCGAAGTGAGAATATGAAATGAATTCAAAAATATTTCAAAGAGTTCAAAGAATTCAGAAGACTTCAAGTGATTCCAAATTATTACAAAATATTTTTTTAATCATTTTAGGAGACTAAATAAGATTTAATTAAAGAGATTTAAGAGATTTCAAAAGAGTTAAAAGTAATTGAAATATATTTTTATTATTTCTAAAAATTTCAAATAATTCAAGATATTTAAAGAGATTTCAAGAGTTTTTAAGCGATCTGAAATGATGTCAAAAGATTTCACAGGATTCCAAGGAATTTCAAAAAATTTCAAAATTATTTAACATTTTATTTAAGCGAGGCGTACACTTGTACTGAAATTTCCTGAATTCTCCTGAAATATCTGAAGTTATTTTAAGTCACTTGAAGTCATTTGAAATTTCGTGAATTCTTCTGAAGTCACTTGAAATTTCTTGAAACTATTGAATTCTCCTGAGATTTCTAAAATCACTTGAACTCACTTAGTCATTTGAAATTTCTTGAATTCTACTGAAGTCACTTGAAATTTCTTGAAAACATTCAATTTTTATGAAACTGAATTAAATTAAAATTTAAAAAAAAATTAATAAAATTAATTAATTAAATTAATTAAATTCTTTTTAATTCTCCTGAAGTCTTCACAACGTAAAAGAGACTTCCAATTTGTTGGTCTTGAAATTTATAATTTGATAAACCGTTTTAAGCTAAATGTATCAGTTTAATAAGTTGGAAATATGAAAATAAGTCAGTGAAATCTTCTGAAGTTATTGAAATATCCTGAAATATCTTGAAGCCAGAAGTAGGTGTACAGTATGTACATTGTACACTGTACACCCGCTTGATCGAGTTATCAATCCCTTGGATTTAACAAATTTCAAAAAATACAAAAACATTTTTTATGTTTTCAAACTACATAACTGAAAATATTTTTAATTTTTTGAAACTTGCCAAAAACACTTTAAATCTCTTGGAATCGCATTAAATTCTTTAACATAAATTGTTTCGAGATCCTTTGAAATTCCATAATATCATTAAAAATCTCTTAAAATACTTACAAACCTTTTTATATATTAGCAGAATATTAGTACTTAAAAATCTTGAAACTTTTTGGAATATTTTGAAGTTACTTAAAATCACTTGAAATCTGTTGAAATTCCTTTAAATTCCCCAAACTCTCCTGAAATCCTTCAGGATGTCGTGATGTCTTTAAAATATTGTGAAATTGGCAGTTCTAATCTATAAGATTCTAAAGTATAGGTGACAAATACAAATCCAAGCAAGATGTTAAGAGAGAACAATGTGGCTTCAGATTTCGAGATTGCGAGAATATATTGTCGATATAATCGCAACTTCTTTTTTATGATAGGATTATAATTGGTATTGAAAATAAATTCGTATATGTTTTCCAGATGTTTGCTCGATGGAATCCTGAGCGCAACTCCTCTAGAAAACAATTTACCAATCCTGGGACTTCTCTCCGATCTAGTAAGGCATGCTCCAATGAAAGCGACTCTTCTCACTCTTACAAATCCAGCATCTCGAGCCCAGGTTAAATCCGATCAGAAATATCCTCCAGTCATAGATATGCTGTGCACAACCCTAAAAAACGCAATAGACAACAGAGTCCAACTCAAGATCCTCAACATCTTTGAAACTCTCTGCGATTGTAACATCAGTCTCGTTGACGAAGATACCAAAGAACCTTTAGAAAAGGGTCTAACCCATTCAGTTCCGAGCAAAGAACCACTGCTCGCGATTCTCGCAGCTCTCATAGAAATCCTCGCCAGTGCTTCAAAATACCATCAGGACGTTTTAAATAAAACTTTGCACATTCTTCTCTCCCTCACAAGTCATAATTATGGTTTATACCACGTTAAAAGTTGTTTAGAAAATAATCCTGAGGCTTTGAAATCCTTATTGGAACACATTGCTTCTCTAAACGAAGAAACGAAAGAGGATAAAGATGCAGAAGAAAATACATTAAAGGACAAAGAAAAGGATAAAGATGACGACAAAGAAGTGCTAAATATTAAAGAAGAGAAAAAAAAAGAAGAAAAAGGAAATTCTCTTCCTGCTTTAACTGTGACTTTTCTCGAGAATTTGATATCTTGTAAATCGCAGAAACGAACTTTGTATCTTCGAGTACAGCAGCTTTCTGCTTTACTGTTTTGGGATAAAAATGCTCATCCTCTTGAAAAAATAAAAGAATCTCGAGAATTGGTTGATGGGCTGAAATCTCTTGAGGAGAAGGATGATAAGGAACCTATTCCGGAAATGCTGGAACCTTTGCTTCCCACTCCAGAGGCTTTATTGAATCAATTTTCTCTGAGGTCAATAGGAACTTCTGAATTAAGTGGAATTTCGAAAAAAAATGAGGTAGAAGCTCCAGCTCTAAATGAAAATACAGTCGACTTGTTAGCTTTGGCGGCAGAACTTTTGCCAGCTGATTTTAATCTCCTTGCCGAGGCTCAACGACTGTGTTCGAAAGCACCTCCGGATGATACAACACAACCAAAAAGTCAAGCGGATGAAGCTAGAGATAATCAGAAACAAAATAATGTCCCCACTGCTAAAACGAAACAGCCCTTCGGTGAGTTTATAAGTTTTTTCTTCGTTGGATATTTGAAATAAATTATTTTAGACTTCAGGTCATGAATACTAAAATCTTGATTTCAGCCCTTAAATCTGACCAGTTATTTCCCAGTTATAGTCTGTGTTTTTTATTATCTTTCTGTATTCAATGGACATTTTAATTTTATTTGTTTTTAAGAAATCCTTTAATTTGTTCTTGAAAAAAAGATTAGTATATCGTTCGTCGATATGTTTCCTTTCCAGTTGTAGGATCCGAGACGATAATTTCATCTTTCCGAGAAATGTATTCCAAAAACTGGTCAATAATCTTGACTAAACGGAACAAATTTAATCAAAATTCAGGTATCAGAAGAGTTTGTTGCTCACTTTTTTCTTGACAGTTCTTCAAGAGTTTCGAGTTTTGCTGACTTGATATTTTGTACAAGGATATTATTTCTTGTTTTCTAGGTGCCCGTTTTGAAATTTTTTATTGAGTGAGAATGCACTGAAGTTGAAGCACAATGGATTCAGGAGTGATTTTTTTGTCCATGACTAGCACGTTTAAAAAATTTTGTTTCTTTCGCTCTCTGAAAATGAATCCAAACCAATCGATTGTAAAAATTGAGATTTTAAGTTAAAAATGTATTATTTTGAAACCTTTTTAATTTAAATCTTACATTTTTTTTAACAGTGACGCCCATGAGAGGAAGAGCGCAATTCGCAAATTCTCTGAGAGGAAATTCTGTAGGTAGTGGTGCAGGTAGAGGGGTTGATCCATTTCGATCTAGACCGCCAAATACCTCAAGGCCTCCTTCCCTTCATGTAGACGACTTCGTAGCCTTGGAAACATGCGGTGCGCAACCAACAGGACCGACAGGATACAACAAACTCAGTATTCGGGGCACAGGTCCCCAACGAGGAGTCATGCCAGGATCTCGAAGTCGACCCTGGGTCCCAGAACCACGTCCTTATCTTCGATAATTAATTCTTAAGTTATCTTTTCAGCTAGACATCACTTATAAATCAAGACCACTCATTCAGTTCGATCATATCTCTAGTAAATTAATTTTAAACACAAAGCACCCGGATTTAAAAATAGTTCCGTTTTAATAAGAAGATATAAATTAGAATTGCAGAACACATAACTTTTGCATAAGGATTTAAGGAATTATCTTTGAACTGGGTGAGAAGTCTTGATTTTTCGGAAGAATGTATGATATTTGTAGATTTGTCATTGATGTAAAATATAATTCCCCTTGAGATAATCTTTTATTTACAAGTCTTGAATTTCTTTTTTACACAGTATAAAATTATTCAGCTTATGACCTATAATATGCATTCATTTGACGTCCCATCTGTTTTTGCCATTTGGAATACTTTATTTTGAATTTCGTTAAGCAAATTTGGAATCTTGTAAGATCCTTGATTTTCTGATTCTGGAAAATAAATATATAATATTTAATAAATATACATATTCTTAAATTCCACGTCAACCTTTAGAATTCCTTTTAAAAAAACTTTTCAAATCTCTTAAAATTCTATGAAATCATTTAAAGTTTACTAACAAGAAAAATCTGAAATTTGTCAGGCGAAAATTAGTAGAAACTCTGAATATGGAAAGGTCAAAGGTCAATAAAAAGTTTTTATAAATACCTTTTCTTTGATTGCCTGAGCTGCTTTTATTTTAAAAGTGTCGAGCATACTGTAAATTTGATTGCTTGGTTTGACTTGATTTTTCGTCATTGACTCCATCAATTCAATTAAATAGTCTATTTCGTTTTTATCGCAAGCAGCTCGTATCAAGGCACCATAGATAAAATAATTCGGAGTTATACCAATGGAATTTAAGCAAGATAACATTTCCCTGCCTTCATCTGGTTTTTGACATGCGAGAGCTAAAGTTCCCCAAGTGAAAATATCAGGTTGAAGTCCTTCTGAATCTATATCTGCAAGAACCGCCTGAAACCATTACATATTATTTTAAGCATCTCTTGTTTAATTTAATCACTACAAAATATTTTTTGGTATTTTAATTTACCTTCGCATCGTCGTAATGAAATCTGAAGCATCTTCTTTTGATCAGACTATTAAAAAAATCTATATCCAAGTGGATTTTCTTTTTTCTTGCATGAAGAATAAGTTGTATTTCAGCTTCTTTTGTATTAGGAATTAAGTCCATCAACAAAGTCATAGTTTTCACATCCGGTACTACGTTATCGTCAGCCATTCTTTTTATAATCCCATCAAAACCCCCGAAAAGAATCAATCGATTTTTCTTTATGATTGCTTCCAAAGATAACTGTGGAAATAATTCATTGAGTGAACATTGTTGTTCAGAAAGTGTAATTTCTTTTCGTCCCTGTGTTTTTTTATCCTTTCTATTTTTATTTTGTTCATTTATTTGATTTTCCTTCTCATGGAAATCCGAAACTAGAGGAACTGAACGTACAACAGGAGGAGTTGCTAATAAATCAGGCCTTGAGCCATCGGAAATTTTGATTTTGCTTTTTTCAGATTCAGGCAACAAAATGTCGTTTACTTTCAAATCGCCCACATTTGTATCTCGAATTACTCTGAGTAAGAGATTATAGGTCATTAGAGACGGTTTCACATTTCGAAGTTTCATTAAATGCCAGACGACGAGGGCGTATTTTATTCCTATTTTTTCTTGGGCAGTGGCTCCATGAAGCAAATTGTTAAAAGTTGATTCGTCGATTGGGAGATTTTTGTCCCTCATTTCGTCCAGAAACTGAAAAGCTTCGTCGACATGTTTGTGCCGGGCATAGGCTTTCACCATGGTATTGTAATGGGTATGGTTCAACACGTAGTTTTTTTTATGTAAATAACTGAAACAGAAAAAATAATTTTTTAGCAATACATTTTTACAACTTGTTGAAAAATAAGTTATTTTTATTTGTTTCTTAATTATAACTATTGGAAAAAGATAGAGCACGAAAATATTTACATTTAATGTATTAGTTTAATTGTACTACGTATAATTAACGCCAAGGCTGACTTTATTGAAACAGGTGTGATGTAAATGAGAGCTTTTGTAGCTCAAGTACTCGTAATAAATTCTCTCATCCCAACAATTAGTATCACATAAACTACTAGTAGTTAAAAATTATAGTTAAAATCCTTCTATTAGCTCTACTGTACAGTTCATTTGCATTGGTAAGTACAAATTAATTTCTAGAAACAAACTCGATCTACTGAATAATTTTTTTCAATTGTTTCCATTTTCAGGCTGGGCCTAGCCTAGAAGATTCAAGTTCAGAAGTTGCGGCTGTAAGTTCTTCAGTATAAATAATTTCATTTCTGAAACTTTTAATTAAAAAATTATAATATTAACTTATGAAATTAAAATTAAAATAATGCTTCTATTGTTAGAACATATTCTTTTAACTTTTAGTCGACAGAATCATCGGAAAAGGATTCAAGCACGGAGGCTGCGACTGATAATGTAATACGATTTTGCACATTTGAAATGATTTTTTAATGGACGAATAGTTATTGCTCCCTCATAAAAAAGAGGAAGCATTATTAGTGAAGAAAATCGAGTTTCCAAAAAAGTTTTTTTTTACTATATTTTAAGGGGAATATACCTAAAATCATATCCTGCAAAAGTATCCGAATGTATGTGTGTGTTAAACTTTTATTGATCCTGTAATAACTCGAAATCGTTTACAGATAAATTCATGAAATTTGGCAGACGTATTTCCCTCTAGACCACGTTGAATCTTTTACAAGGGTTTAATAATATACTAAATTTTATAAGTTTTATGTACTTTTATAATTTTTGTAAAATTGGTTTTTTTTACTATAAGTCCTCAAACTATCAAAATTCAAAGCTATAGTGAAAGAAAGTAGAAGATTTCTCGTGTCTTAAAATACTTAATGCTTCCTCTATAAAGAAGCAAAGTGCTCATCTTATTAAATGAGCAGAAAAGTTCATTGATATAACTTCTGAGGATTTTTATTCCTCAAATTTCAATTTTTTAATTTTTATTTGTAGACTGAACAAGATACGAGCGAAGACACAGACGAAGATTCTGTCGATACAGAAGAAAATTCCGAAGACGATATTGAAACAGAAAATACTAAACAAAATAATGAAGAATCTGCAACTACTACTATATGTACCCTATTAATATATTTAAATAACATTAAATTCGAAGTAATATTCAAGAAAAGATGTAATACATTACAGGTAATTTCAGGGTGGTTACTTAAACCTAAGAAGCAAATTCTCGGTCAGGACACCCTGAATTTTCATTTACTCTAGTTTAAAATTGGAAGTTAGTAATTTACAAAGACCTTTTTTCTTACTGTCAACAAATGCAAACAACAGCCAATGACAAAGACAAAATCAGAGGAAAAATTAGAACAAAATTCTAGAGAAAATAATATAGCACGAGAGTGCGGGACCTAATAAAAGAGAAATTGAATATCCACGAACCTATGGAATCAAGCAGAACTTCGATGATTACTCGACAAAAATAGTGAAAGATTCAATTAATTTAGCTTTATTAATATTAATTATATTATTTTTAAGAAATGGTGGAAAATTTGTAGCAAGAAAAAGGATACTATTATTTTTAATTATTCCTCTCGACTCTTTGTTGACGTGATATATAATTCTTCGCATAGTACTAAGTTTCTTTTTATCGCGCAAGATTGACAGACATTTTTAAAATCTATTTCGATATGACACAGGAGAATCTAATATATATTGTATATATACCTTCTCAATTCATGTAAATATTCTAGACTTTTGATATCGTCTAAGGAGTTAGAGCAAACATTAAATAAGCTCGTGATCGTAGCATCGTTAGGTTGAAATGCTCGCTTTTTTAACTTGTTGTACAGTTTAAAACACTTTTTCAAATCACCCTGAAGAGCAAATGCCCTAATAAGAAGATTGTACATATAAAGAGTCGGTTTATCTCGATTATTCTTAACAATCTCCAACACGTTCTCGGCAGAGGATAAATCTCCATTTTGAATGTGAGATTTAATCAAATCTGCATACTGTCCTGGAGACAGTTTCAACCTTCGAGGAATTCGTGCTTCGTTTTCTTCGAATTCCTCTACCTTTTCTTCTATATCATCTGATTCGACTTGGTCGTACTTCCTGGTGCCAATATCTCCAAAAACGTCCGCATTTTTTGGCAACAACTCAGAACAAAATTGTCTGATTGGAAAAAACCTGCATGTTGCCGCAAGAGAGGTTACGTTTGAAAATGATCGTTGATTCACTAATTCACTATCATTTTCTGTTGGAATGCACAAAAGTCGTAATTGTTCGATGCATCGGATGAATTGATTGTTATTTTTACATGTCCTTGTAACAATATTATTCGCTCGGAGTGAAACACTAACTTTCCAAGAAAACATTCTAATTTAAACGTTTCGTTTACCAAGTTAAAAAAATTATTATTTTCGTTTGTTTAACACCAACGATTGAAAAAATTCCTTTCTCAAATGTTTATATATTGAAAATTAATCGTAAAAAGAATGCAATTCGTTTATAAAAAATGTAAATTCACGTTTTTTAGAAAAGGATAAACCTGCATACCGCCGCATGACCGCAAAATTAACCACTAGGTGCTACTACTGCTACTAGGGTAAATTAACAATTTTAACATACACTTGAGACTTAAGTGCCCTGAGTCCCTGACCTGACTGTTACGTCGCCAATTTCACGTCAGTCGAGGATTCTTATAGAGCTGACGTGAGCTGACGATGATTGGTTCACGAACTTGTGGCTCGTGGCTACTTGCGTCGAAAGAATTGAAATTAAAACACACTGTATTAGGGAACAATAAAGAAACTCCACGATGTGTGAACTGTAATTGTTG